>JAZGTH010000075.1:3002500-3097500 GCA_036877525.1 Chromobotia macracanthus | reverse complement strand
ACATGGTCTTTGAGATGCAGAAATTCCTCATTTTAACATATCTGAGCCTATTAACACAAGCCTCGCTGTCTGGTCCCACACTCAGTAATGGGGTCACAGGGGTCACGGTCCCGATAAAAACTTTGACAGGAAGCACTCATTACAAGCAACCAGCTAACAGGGAATGTTCCCAGAACGTTGGCTAACGTCCTCTCAAAGTTCTTTCAACATTCTTTCAAAGTGATCAGAAAATTGTTCTTGCAGTAATATTAGTAGAATGTTTTTTAACGTTATAAATCGTGTCAAAAACAATATTCTTAAGTTGTTAATGGAACGTTGTTCAAATGTTACAGAATAATTAAAAACTGTACAATTAAAAACTGAAACACTAAAATTTACAACCTAAAGTTGTTAGTTGGGCAGCGCTCTGTAGTTATCGTGACTTGGTGGTGTCGTTTCTTTCTGGGTGATCACATTTTTTTCTCCACATCATTCAGGATTCAGTCTTCTGCCATCAGACTGAACCCACTGGGTTGCATGTTTTGGCAAGAGCTCATCAAGCTTGTATCTTTTCTTCAGACAGTGACAGACTGCAAATGTGAATACATAATGCCTCATCATTTTTTACCGTATAAATACGTTTCGGTGGATCCACGTTTGAGAGCTCCATTTGTGAATTTACAAGTTAAATAGATCGTCTGCAAATGGCAAAGCTTGTGCAAAACTCAAGAAAGTAGTTCACCCAGAAATTCAGTTTGTAAAAACGACTGACAACAAATCAAACCAATCTGTTTTTTAAGTTAACAGAGGAAGAGAAGATTTTCAGCGAATCAAAGCTATATATTATAAAATTTCAGAAGACTTGAATCATATGGAATACTTTTGGGTGATTTTATGCTCTATAAAAGCACTATGGAAGTAGTTCATATGACTTGAGTTATTTTCAAAGTCTTTTGAAGTCGTATGATTTATCTTAACATATATAGTCAACATGAACTGCTGTTATGGAAACAGATGTCTGAAGATACTTTAAAATGATCCTTCTGTGATCCACGGATAAACAGAAAGAACATGAGGGTAAGCACACAATGACAACGTTTTTATTTACGAGCAAACCTTTGTTAGAAACCACTTGCATTGGTTCCCACACATTTAATAAAATATGGACTGTAAGCTGATTCATTGAATCTGCACTAAGAACTATTAATAAAACAGCATGAGTCTCTTGCACCGCTTGTCTTTTTGCCTGTGAGCCCAGCTAAAAAAAAGGTTGCAAGAACGTTTCCGTAACATTTCCATTAAGTAACAAAACATTAAAAATGCTGGTTTGAAAGTTCTAGTAACATTCAAAGGTCCAGTTTTTAAGATGTATTAAGAATTTTTGTATTAAGAATTTTGTAACTTCTTAAAACGTTCCACTTTGATATGATAAACAATGTTAAAAAACCTTCTACTAATGTTACTTCAAAAACATTTTTGGTAGCTTTGAGAGAACTTTAGAGAACTTTAGCCAATGAGCTGGGAGCCCAGTGGCTTGTGATCCAGAATGACCATGGATTAAGAAAAGGCCCAGATGTTGGGAAGCTGAATTCTCTGCACTCTGATTGGTTGTGAGCTCCGAAGCCAAGCACCAGGAATTCTCTGAGGGCATTTCACTTCCCAGAGTGATGCATTCAAGCCGTGAAATTCCCCCCTACCGCCCCCTCTCTCCTTTTTTCTCACACATGCAGACCCATCGTATGTATGTGCTATAAATTTCTGAGGAAATATTCCCAAGCTGGGTCTAGAGTTTTCCAGAGAAATCACACGTGATGTATATCAGCTTTTAGATTACAGTGTTGAGGAGGGGGGGAGCTGTAAAGCAATAGTCAACAGTCAATGTGATTCACTGTGTGAAACATTTTCAGGGTCCACATGAGCAATTGGGGCTGTGTTTGGAGCATTCCAGCACACTACACATACTATTTCTATAGTACATAGTGTGTATACTGTGCAGAGTATGCCAATATGTTTGTATGCAAGGAAAACCTGGGTGATCTAGTACAAATGTCCAAACAACATTACAGTATTCATTCTGGGTACCGCATCCCACAATGCAATGCACTTTAACCTACGATCTTCACTGTGCTAAATGAAACAAAAGCAATATCAACCACATCCTTACCTTGACTATTTAACCGGATAATAAACAAACAAACACACAACTAAATGAGCAAATGAACATACAAACAAATAAATGAACGCTAACAGAATCAACAGCCGCTGTACTATTTAAAATTCAACAGTGCCCGAAAACAGCCATAATCTAACAAGTGAAGAAAGGTTTGGACACACACACAGAGGTCATGCAGGTGCCGGAGAGGGGATTTGAATGCTGTTGTTTCACTGTTGCAAAAGCACAGCGTGACAAAGCATGTAATGTTGTCAAGACACAATCTGTAAGGACTTACAGAAGCCCATGGGAAAACAGTTACAGTCTCCACACAGCACCTGGCTTCTATTAGCACAGAGGAGATTGTAACACACACATGCTTATACGCTCACACACACACATAGTGCCCTCCAACCCAATATACATGTACACAGGCTGTGATGTGCTCTCTACAAACACACTGTACATGCCTGTGAATGAGCAAATTCCCATTTTAATGACTAATAAATGACATTTGGTCCCCACAAGAAAAACAAGAACACACACACGATTTCATCAGACCATGAAAAGCACCTCAGAAAAGGGAATCAAATGTTCCAGTGGCTGTGATTGTTCTGGGGCACGTACACCTCACAGGATCTGCAGAGCACTGCGTGTAATTGGTGGGAACTGAAAAGGTGACACGTCTTGTACAATAGAGGCTGATCCTAGTTTCTGTTCAATCCCTGTATGTTTGATTTCATCAAGCAATGAGCAATTGTTGAATTCTTTAAAAGTTCAAATCAGATCCTTATGGCAAGAACCTGCAATGGTGTGATGAGAAATGAAAATGTTAAAGAGTGGAAATTCATTTTTAAACACAAAGTCCAAAAATCCTTACACAAAAATAATTACTGGAAACTACAGAATTTATAAAACTACAAAATGAAATCCCATCTAACAGGAAACAGTCTCAGAATGTTGGCAACGGTTCTTTAACAGTTCCCCCAACGTTATCAAAAACGCTTTTGCGGTAACATTTGTAGAACTTTTTAAGTGCTATATATCAATATATCAAGAACATTATTCTTAAGTTGTTAGTGGGACTATAATGTTAATACAATGTCTAAAAAACTGGATCTTTTGAATGTTTCTAGAATTTTTGTTACTTAATGCAAACATTAGGGAAATGTTTTTACAATCTAAAATTGTTAGCTAGGGTTAACCTTTACCAAAAGTGATTCCAGCTTTACAGAATTCCAGAGTGTCAGCACCAACAATGAAAGTCTACAGGAAGAAACATTTTCCATCTTTCCACATGTGGAATATTTCATGCTCTCCCTATGGCAGCCGCTCTATACAGAACAGCCAGCCAGGTCACATGATCAACTGCCTGTAAATTTAACTCATGATGTCATTGATTCAGGCCATGCAGGACCAGAGAGAGGCTAAAAAAAGATCACATAATCACATGCACGCTCCCTCATCTGTGGGGAATGCAGCACAGATGCTGTTTAGTTAGGGAAGACATAAAAGCTTTGAAGAGCAAAACTATTCATTTCATTCTCCTGACTACTGTCATCGTCCTGCCAGGAAGACCAGCATAAACCAGCCTAAAGTGATTTGCTGGTTTTAGCTGGTTTAGGCTGGTCCTTCAGTCCGGCCAAACTAGTCTTGCTGCTGGTCCCAAGCCTGGTCAAGTTAATGTTCAGCTAGTGTCCCAGCCTGAAAAAAGCCCAACCTTAACCCTAGACCAAACCCCTCTAAAACCATTATTTCAGACCAACCTAAGCAGTATAAACTAGTCTGATGACTAGCTAAAACCAACAAACCCTGATCAAATAAAGGTGCTGTGGACCTCTTGGGTTACTGTGCTGAAGCTGTAACATTATAGCAGCCACAAAGACAGTGGACAAATATTTTTTAAACAGGTTCCTACCTGTTTCTTCATTAAACTCTCTGAGGTCCAATCCCATTAGGAAATGGGAACTGGTGATTGTCTGATTGTCTGAGCACCTTCACAACTGCTTCCAATACAACCAGCCCAAAGTGAAGAAAATTAAAGCGCTGTCTATCTGTTACTCTAAACAATCACAAAAGCCTTAGTACCAAAAAAGTACTTTGATTAGTCTGGTTAAAACAATAGTTAATAAGACCAGCAAATCATTATGAAACTGCAGGTGAAAGGTCTGTCAGCAATCGTACATGGAAAGTCATGATCTAAGAGTGTTTATGTATTTTGACTTCACGTCTGATTGCGACTCATTTCCACTCACATGATTATTCTGAACGTCTAGTGGAAACCAAGGCCAAAATAATAAGTTCTTGCACTGGATTATTTGTACAGTTCCACCCTCATTTTCAGCACAATAGGTTCCAAGAGCGGAAGCAGAGAGGAAAAATATACACCCTCAGCAAATATGATATAAAAGCAATCAGCTTCTTTAAAGGACAACATTGCCTTTCATCTCCCAGTAAGTCAGACAGATCTTCTGGTTTATGTCTTTAAAGGGTCTCAAGTGAGAGGACGGCCAGACAGGCCCGCAGAGAGAGCGGCCGCAGCTGTTAGGGGTCACCCGTGCTGTCCACTGAGAACCAGATGAGAAAAGATGAGATGAGAAAAAAGAGGCAGAATGCGGAAGAGCAGCTGTGTGTCCAGACAACAAATCCATACAGCCGAGCCTGAACACAGCCGAATGCATAGCGGCTCTTACAGGCTTAACTAACAGACAATAGGAGAAGAGAAGGAAAACTGAAAAGTAAAGGGACAAAAATGGAAAAAGAGAAGGGAAAAAAGAAAGGAAAGGGAAAAGGGAAAAGGGAAAAGGAAAAGGGAAAGGGAAAAGGGGAAAGGGAAAGGGAAAAAGGAAAGGAAAGGGGAAAAGGAAAGGGAAAAGAGAAAGGGAAAAGGAAAAAGGAAAGGGAAAAGAGAAAGGAAAGAAACAATAAATGAGGGATAAAGAAAAAAGAAAAGACAAGAAACAGTTAAAAAATGCCAAGAAAAAGCAAGAAAATAAAGGGGGTGTTAAGAATGTGTTGATGATGAACAGACACTCATATGCACTCATTTGAGAGCTGAGCAGGTACAGGAATGGAAACACTGAGGATTCTGGGACAGAGAGAGTTACAGGTGATTCATGTGCTGCTGTAACTCATCAGTCAACTGCAGTAACTAAATTCACTTTGTGAGGTCGATGTCACCATGAATTCATTATTATAATGGGACTGATGCAGGATCAAACTGAAAGAGAAGTGCAAAATCAATGAGGAAAATCAAAGACAACATCTAACATATTTCATGGCTTGATTCTTTTTGTTTACACTGATGGTCATATTGGGTCTTTCTGTTTACTCTACTGCAAAGGCCCGTGTTCTGAAATGTATTTGAACTTAATATAACATTATTTAGCACTGAAAGGCTTTCAGCTTTATTTATTCAAGCAAAACAAATCCCTGTTTTAAAGCAATGACTTGAACAGACAGACAGAAAGACAGACTGATGGATAGTCTAAAAAACGAAAACACGGAAACAGACCTTCGTTGCTGATATATGAGCGAGTACAGAATGTCCCGGGTATGTTCAGAGCCTCTAACGTCCTGCTTTGTTTTCATTCAGTGGCTCAATGTCTTTGGATTTGCCCTGTCAGGACAGAATAAGAGCATCTGCAGGAGAAGGAAAGCCCGTGTCCAGGGCTGTCTGTCCGGGTGCTGGACTCAGCACCAGCGCTCTCTGGTTGACAGTTCTGGGTCGCCTCTCTTCATGTCTCTCTTTGTGAGATGGGAGGTCTGACACACTAATGTTTTCCATAACAAAAAGAGCATGCCATCTCAAAACAGCACTGAATACAGGACAAATGAAGGATGTTCAGTCCCAAAACGCTAAAGCTACGTTTCAGCTCACACGCACACATATCAACACTGCCTTTTCAAGAAAGATATTTTTTAAGCCGCTGACAGCTCTGGCATGTTTTGAGGATGTTTTCCCTACAAGCAAAATTTATATCCCAGCTAACTATTTAGGCTGTAAGAAAGTTTCCCTAACATTTCCATTACATAACAAAAACATTATAAATGTTATTTCGAACATTCTACGAATGTTATTGCTAAATTATTTTATTTTATTTAATTCTGTAACATTTTTTAAAACATTCAACTAACAACTTAAGAATAACATTTTGATATCGATATGATATATAATGTAAAAAACATTCTACTAATGTTACTACATAAACGTTTCTGCTAACTTTGAGATAACTTGATAACTTACGTATGTTAGCCAATGAACAGACTCAATATCATTAAAACAAATGCCTTTTAGAGATTCATAAACAATGGATTAATGACATAAACAGGATACACTGAATGAATCTATTCATTTAACATTTAAATTGCATCAAACGTTTGTTATTTCTGTGTTCTATCCCATATTGGAAATGGTGTATGTTTATTGTTGTGGTTATGTTGTTCTGTGTGTTGTGTTTGAACGAATTCGTGTTTGAACGAATCAAACAAGAGCTCAGACTTTTTAACACAAAACAGCAGAAAAATGAAGCAGATCAGAGGGTGTCGAGGATTTTTTTTTTGCCATAAGGTTTTCATGTCATTTGCTTTATCTTAAACATAAGAACTGATTACTACTACTGCTTTAAGTAAACTATTACTTAAAGCAATAGTTTACCCATAAATGAAAAGTCTTCTATCATTTACAAAGATATTTTGAGAAATGTCTCAGTATTTTTGTATCCATACAATGGAAGTCAATGGGTGCCACTGTTGTTTGGTTACCAACATACTTCGAAATATCTTCTTTTGTGTTCCTCAGAAGCAAAAAAGTCATGCAGGATTGGAATGACACGAGGGTGAGTAAATGATGGAAGAATTTTTATTTTTGGGTGAATTAGCCCTTTAAAGTCATGTCATCTCTCTTGATCCTGTATCAGAGTCATTCAGCACAAAATATGGATTATTAATTTATGGATTATTAATCTACTCTGTCTAGACATGACTAAATACAGGTCTCTTTGAAAACAGACCTAAAATCAAATCCCTTCACGGGGGTTCTTTTTGTTCTTAAAGTCCTCACAGGGGTCTGGCGCTGGCCTGCATCAGAGCTAATGATCTTTTATGAGGAGCAGTGATACTTCTTTTTATTGGACCCTGCGGGGAGTCACTGTTCTCATTATAGACAGGAACTTGGTTCTATGGTCTCAACAATGTCATTCTTGGGTCTCAGTCTGAGACTATTTGAGAAACAGGAGGCTCAGCAAACAGCAGGACACCCATACAGTGGCAACCTCTGTTTGTTTCTTCCTTCCTGGATCTCTCATTATCTCTGTGTCAGATCGAGAGCATGAAACAGTCTGCTTTAATTCGATTTGGTTTGGTAGCGGCAGAACCAAATTGGAAAAGACAGGTTGGGTTTAAAAATAAAGGTCGCAGGCATCTGCTGAAAAGAATTGTATGACCACTAAAAATATATTCGCTTTGCGGCCTAAATTTTAGGCCTAATCAATGACATAACACACAGCTTTAAATAAGTCAGTTTACAGTGATTTAAATGAAATAACATGTTTTAATTTTAGAACCGATCATTAAATGTCTGCAGAGAGTCTTTCTGGAGACTGTCACTCTGATGAGGTGTGCTGTACATTACAGGCCCCGGGGCCATCTGGCCCTGCAGCAGGGTGACATCATGCATCTCTGCGTCCCTGCAGTAAAATACGAGAGGGGAAATACGAGCCCACATGTGTCCCTAACTTTACGCTTGTGTTTTATAGCCTCATCATTGTTATTTCTATTAGAATGGCTATCCAACTGAAGACAAATGCTTAGATGTTGGACTGAAGAAAAGTGACAGATCACTATTCAAACTATTAAAGCTAAATGATTTCAAATATGGTTTGGAACGATCAGATCAAATAATTCCTGATGAAATTCAAGCAGGAGTTTGTAAAACTATAAAGCAGAAATTACTTGAAATAAAGTATAGTCACAACTGGAAGGTGTCGTTATGTTATAAAACTACAAGAACAGTCAGGCGGGTTAATGTCCAAGACATTAACTGTAACCACTGACTAAACATGCATATGTAAACAGAATTAAAAAAACTCTTCTCCTAACAATACAATAACTCATCACCTAGCATTCACCATCATCATCCTCATCAGTGGGCCAACAAGAGATACAGTGTTGTGAGTCTGGACGGCGAGAGAGAGATGAATGAACACCAGAAGTCATGATATTCATTTCTGCAGTCTGCTCATAACTGCTCATAACGTCAAAGAGCAGCCTGAGCCCAAAATAAATCCTACAACATCACCTCAATATATTCCAGCTGCCCTCTGCTCACATATTTCCCTCAGTATAAGGGTAACAATGCTCTGCTCTGCCCCCCCTCATTTTAACTGGGTTCCACACAAAGTCAGGACACTGAAACAGGCTCATAAATGAGGGTCTGTGAAGCCCCACATTCTCCAGACGCTGAAAACAACAGCAGACCAGCTGTCAAAGTCTGTCACAGTAATACAGGGGTTCATGAATGACATTTAATGACACCCAGAGATAACGTAAAGAACACAAGTGTAACATTGGAAGAACCAAAGGATTATAGCAAGCTGTCAGCAAAACTATAAATAAATCTCCTTCTTTCTTTCTTTCTTTCTTTCTTTCTCTTTCTCTCTCTCTCTTATAAAATCTTATAATTGCCCATCTCTGTCCTTCCTAGCCGTCTCTCATTTAAGAACAGCAACAAAAACTTACAGCAAAACATGTCCTCTGTATACCTCAGAAATACAAAAATCTAAGATTTCAAATCGCAGAATCAGTCAATATAAAATTAAAGCCTAACCTACTCCAAGACAGTACAGACCGAACCTGCTTCCTCCTGGAAACACTCTGAGCGCAGTTTGAGCACGGAGCACTACAATATTTCAGCTGTCTCATGATTATGTCCTTCCCAGGCTTTTCACTTTCTGGATTACAAACACTGGAAGACTGGATACACCCTTCAAATGATTACTCAACAAACTAATTAGTGAACATCTCTTAAGTGGTCATAACACATGAGTGTGATATATATTAATCTGAGAGAGATGTGTTACAAATGCTGTATCCAAAACAAGACAAACGCCCCTGGGATACAACGTCAGTATGTTTATATAGACATATAACTAACAGATGTTAAATACAGATACAAATCCATTTACCCAGTCTGATAAATTCAACACGATCATGCCCATTTCCATTAAAATCAAAACTTTTCTTTCTTCCAGAGCAGTTTAAAATAAAATGAAAATGCTCACCTGCTCCTTCAGTCCTCTTCTTGATGGACATCTGAAAACAAAACATAAAATCTGTTAACACGCATCATGGTTCAGTTAATATTTTCCTAGTGGTTTAACAGTAACAGTATGGCGTAAGACCTTCTCATGGCCAGGACCCCTCAACAACAAAATAAGGAGAAATATCGCCCCTCTCTCAGCAGATTTAATCAACACCCGACCACTGAATTTCCTCCCACCTGTTGACCGACAGGCTGACCTGAGTTAATATGATATACAGTAATCCTGCCCAGCAAGAGAAAGTGTTACAGCAGTTATGCCCAACATTCCCTTGGTAACGTTATAGAGGTCCATTTCCATGGTTATCGTACTGCTGCTCTGCTCAGGTATCATTGACATGTACAGTATGTGCATTTTTTTAGGAACATCTATTTTGGAGATGCATATTTTGGTAATATTGCAAAGACCAATGTTGTAAGTTATTACAAATGTTTGGGGGTGTGGCCAGTATGATAATATGAATAAATGATATAAAAATGAATAATGATTGGATAATAATAATATTAATATAAATTGAAATGTCATGTTAGTAATATTGAGGTACTGAGGTAGCGGATCACTAATAAACACAATGCCTGTGTGAAAAACAAGCGTTGCTGGGTCTCAGAACATCATGAGCATTTTATGTTGACAAGCAGCAGATGTGTTGCCTGGAATCTAGAGCACCAGCGAAACACAAACAATACACTGTTCATTTACAGCATTCCCTCCGCTGAAAATACTTCAGTTCAGAGATCCGGTTCTCTGCTGCAAAATCCCGGCGGAAAGAGGAGAAAACATGGGTGATGTCATAGTTGCTTATAGGATGTGAGATTTTACAACGAGGGGTTGAATTTTTAACACACCTCAGAGAGTTATGATGTTCAAAAGCAGGTACAACTGCGGGCGTTTACCCTCATAAAGAAACTTACAAAGCGTGTGAAATACCGCAGAGCGACTCTTTTAAAAGGTATGTACGTTACATGTTATTTCTGAAAGTACGCTGGGCTGCTTTGCATAACGGTGTCTTTCAAAACATGGATTAGTGTGTATTGTAGAGTGAAAAAGTGTGTGTGTATAAGCGTGTGCAGGTAACGTCCTGTCGCATTTCAAAGCGGTAATTGTCACTGACACAAATGACGGTTACATGACATGTTATTAAGGCCAAGAATGATGGCTGGCTTTAGGAAAAGCCCACCATACAAAAACAGATCTCCTCGTGAAGGGTACAAGGTTCAAACCTTCACACTCAACCTGTCACTCAATCTGACAACATGCCCCAAAGAACTTCAAAGCCGAGACATCTACATCAACGCCAGAAAACCAAACACAACAGAGTAAATACAAGAAAAGACGCCAGTAAACACAAGATCCAGAGGCAGCTATAAAAATGATGACGGTAGTAGGAAGTTTTGACAGATGTGGTCTGCGTGCTAATGAACGCCTTCCTGTGTCATTTTCTTGGAACTGTAGGAATCCCTGACAGGAGTACAAGATCATGTCTGAGTCTGTCAGAATAGACGGATAGATGGGCAGATGAAAAATATCTGACGGGAAAAGTAACTGAGAGAGTTGCATCGAATTGGCTCAGAATAAGAAACACATACAAAACAGAGTGAAAGGAAAACAGATGCTGTAATTTCCACAGGCAACGACACCGATGCATAAACTCTGCAGCTGAGATAAACATTGTTTGAGCTGGATCTCGCTGAGTTATGAGCTGTTGCAGATTTTGGAAGATGTTGTATAACAGTCAGTAAAGTTCATGAAGTATTTTTGTATGTGGGATTCCCCTGAAATTCATTTTCATCGGTTTGGTTTGGCACGCATGACTAACTTATATCACAACATTCACAGCAGAAGAGATTCACAAAGACACGCTGGATATTACATACATGTTCCACGTGGAAAAAATGTTGCAATAGCAAAAAACTTTTAACAACATTTAAAGAGTGTTCTGAACAGCGTTTGCAACACATTGAAACACATATTTAATGAGGAAATCATTAAATTAAAGTATTTAGGGTGGGACTTATTTATTGGGAACTGATTGATCTCAGGTGGTGGAATGGGAGGGGCTAAAAATGAAAAGGGCCTGATGATGTCAGCAAAAAAGAAAAGCTGTTTCTGAGGCAAAGAAATAATTATAATAGAAGATTACAAAAACACTTTTACAAATACAGTACCCTACAGTACAGTACTAGAAGAATGTAATGAGACAATGGTAATTTTAAGTAAACTGTCACTTTAAGATGATGAAACGTGTTTGAGTACAGAATATCCTTATTTCCAAAGCAAGGAGGGGCCAAACCAACTGAGGATAGAAGAGAAAATGAAAATAATGGTTAAGACAGAATTTCATAGTATAAAATGACTAAGAATACAAGACAGAGAAAGATAAAAAAGAGAAAGTATGCAGTGTTAAAAGAAAGAAAGGCCCTCAACATCCACTTCAAAGTGACCCAGGAGGGGTCAAGCAGTCCAGATGTGGCCCCAAAAGTCTCATCCATCTTGTCTTCCACCATACCCCCACTGCAGGGGCTTTTTCTAGATTTAGCTCCCCTTTAGCTTTCCTCAACTCGCGGGGATCTGTTTCATCTCGTCTCTGTGATATCCATCACATTTCAGCTTCTTTATCGCACTGATCTGTCATTCTGAGCGCTTGTTGCCATGACGAAAGGTCTGTTTGGGAGATCAGGGCCTCGGAGCTGGTGGTTTATAAGATGAAGTTAAGAGCACGTAAAAAAAACACAGTTAGCATGACACGTTGTCTCGGTCGTGTCATTTAGCAATGATCTTGGTGGTACGTGCAGGATAAAGTGAGGAATATTTCACTGTTACGGCAAACGCTGCAGCCAAAGCTTATCTGATGTAGCTTATGTTTTTAATAACTGAGGCCTGTGTGTACATACCTCATCACAAACATACATAACGCCCTGACTGCTGCATACAGCCGCTTATGGCCAGCGCACATGCCGGTATTCTGCAAAGAACGATTTGAGAAAGCAGGAAGCAAAACACACACCGCTGAATATTTGTTTTAAAGGAAATGAAAGATGACTTTTAAGGAAGGATAATGTAGAATGAAATCTATCCCTGCTTTTAAAGTAGGCTCGGGGAAGCTGTACAAGTGCTTCATGTTTCTGTATCTGAATGTTTTGTATATGTTAAAACCTGCACTGAGCTCTGATCTGCTTCTAGGCTCACTGCCAGAGCTCCTCTCATGTGCAGAGGTGGTGAAAGATGCATATATCACTTCATACTGCCGGTATATGTGTAAATACATGTAAATATATCATGATTTGATTTGGTCCAACAGGAAATGCAAGAGATGGGTATTATTAAGGAAGCAATGTAAATATAATATTCTGAATAATCTATCTATCTATCTATCTATCTATCTCTCACACACACACACATTCTCTCTCTCTGTGTGTCTCTCTCCCAAAAACAACCTCATATTCATATTTTAGTATGAAACATTTTTTGACCCTACAACAAAAATATATATGTCCAGAACATACACATAGAGGGAGAGAGAAAGACCTTTTCACTTTTAATCAACAATTACAATCAATCTTTAATGCTTTTTTATATACAACCTTTAAACGTCATGGAAGTATGGAAATAATTGAAGAAAAATTCCCTTTCACTATTATACCTTTAACCATTTAAGTTTAACATTGTGTTCTCACAAAAACAATAAAATAAAATTCACAGGGAGCTGGGGATGAAGAAAAAGCAAAAGAAAAAGAAAAAAGCGAACTCTCACAGCATTGCAGCTCAGCCGTATTTTAACACTTCTCACAGACACTTCTCACCCAGCGTCCCAAACTGAAGCTTAACCTCACTGGAGCAGAACAGATCCCAGCCTCCTGAGCTGCACTGCCCTCATAATCTATCTTCATCCCACAGAGCCGCTTAACTCCCCTCTCCTGCCCTGACCGAGGACCCCGCAGGGAGCTGGAGAGTCTGTGTGGACCCTCCACACTCATGGAGAAGATCCAGTTCCCACAGCTCACCAGCACCTCCAGTCTGACTCACAATAGTTTGAGGGTGTATATATATATATAAATTAGGTTTTTCACCAAATAACAGCTTAAATTTCAGTCTGTTTCTCAGACAAAGGCCATATTTTCTTCACCTTTATATTCTTACTTCTGGGGGAGTGAATGATAACTTAAATAATTATCTCTTTAATATTTCAACGATTGAGCAAATCTAATACGTTGTTTAGCTGCACAACAGGTTCCTAAAAGCAAGTTTATTGAGTATCTTTACTGAACTTGCTACTGTATGTCATATGTACAGTGTGACTTTACAGTTAGTGATGTTACAACAATAAAAACTGATTGGCTAAACTGGCCCATTTCCGTACGACTATTATATGTATGACGTATAACTTCCTCATTGACTACATCAGTATAAACAGTCTCTCAGTGTACAAATCAATGTAGATTTATGAATAAAGCAGTTGATTTATGTATGCTACAACAGCATGGCTAGCTTTTCCATTTCCAACAACCGCTGTGAAATCACGAGCAAAAGCCGACAACCAAAAACCAGCCAGGAACAATATAAGTCTGTGTTTAAATATGTTACAATAAGTGTGGGAAAGCAGGGTTTAGGCACCATTGGCGCCAGAATGGGAGACAGCAATACTGCTAGAAAAATAGCCTATGAGATCTTTAAAAGATCTACAGCAGATGTGTGTGACCACAGAAACACCTCGTTCATGACTTGCTAACAGCAATGATAACAGCAACTAAAGGTGAGCTGGACTAAAGCAAATTACAAAAACGCTGTCAGATAGTGCGTAAAACGCCACTGGACATTTCAAGGTTTTGCATTTGTTATCTACAGGAGGGTGACCCTCCATTTATTCCAAAGAGCTGAACTGAGGCCTTCACATGCCTCTGGAGCTTCTGACCAGCTAATCTTCGCCGAAAACCTTAAGACTTCATTTTGCCATAGTGTACAAAGCCAAATCACTCCATTACCTCCTCCAATCCAATTACCCTCTTCAACTTCTCTCCTGTATTCTCTCTCACACACACACACACACACTCGACGTCCGTCTCACCTCTCATATCCCTGCTAGAGGCCTTCAACAGGGTTCCCATGCACGACCACAAAACGCATTGAGCTCTGCAATGCCAATTAAACAAACACATCTGTCCCTGTTTTCATTCTGCTCGGAAAAGGGCAGAATTCCCACAGATATTGTGCTCATTTAAACCCACTGTTGCTCATCGGATATTGTTCTGGGAACAATGCGAGGGAGTGCGTGCCTTTGAAATGAGAAACATTAAGGAAGAACAGCGGATTGTTTGTTTTCTCTATGCTTGGTTAAAGCTCTGCGCTACATCTGCGGAATCTGATGAAGATTTTTGAAGTCTAACGTTTCGTCTTTTGAGAGACAGATGTGTTTCGCAGAGTGATAGAACAGTGGAAGATCTTTCACACAAGCCCCAAACTCGTAAATCGATCAGCTGTCAGGTCTCCCTGTGCTTCTTCTAAACAGCAGGACATATATGACCCTTTAAATCAGTGTTTGGTGAAAGCTTGTCCGGTTGCAAACAAACTACAAATGTTTACTAGGCATGTAGAACTGGAGCGGAACCTCAAGCTGCAGTCTTAATATACACTTATGAAAATATGAGGATTTGGCAAATGAAAACCAAACAACACATAATAAAAAACTCCTGTGATATCAGTTGTATTGCTCATATAAATACTTGAAAAAAAAATCACTGCTAAATGTAGCTTTACTAAGTTCTCTCAAAGTTATCAAAAAAGTTCTTGCAGTAACGTTAGTAGAGCAAAGTTATCAAAAAAGTTCTTGCAGTAACGTTAGCAGAATGATTTTTTAACAGTATGTGTTGTATATCAAAAACGTTATTCTTAAATTGTTAGTGGCACATTTGAAAAATTTTACAGAATTAAAAAAGTTAATGAATAATGTTCTTATAACCAAACAGTAACATTAATACAACGTCTAAAAACTGAATGTTTTAAATGTCCCTAGACCATTCATAAATTTTTTTGTTACTTAATGGAAATGCTAGGGAAACATCCTTACAACCTAAAACTGTTCGCTGGGTCGCTTCCCAGGGCGAATTTCTGGGACAGATTTTCCTTGCCTTCTGTGTCACTATTCAAACAACAGGTTAAATTTAGCTGCTTTATTCCCAAATCCAAACCACTCGCAATGACTTTAAATAGCCCACTAAAGAGATTTCCTTTGGTGTCAATCTGAATTCATTAATTCAATTCCCTAGATTGAGGGGGGAATCCTGTTTGGATTAGTGAAGGAAAATCTATTTAATTCAGTCTCTCTAATGCAGAAAACCCATTAGAAATGCAGGCCCAGGTCAACAGTCTCATCCTAAAACAGCAACCGCTTGGAATGAACGCATGCCCTGGTCACTGACACACAGCACGTTCATTAGCAACTTATCACATGCTCAAAACAAAACAAATGAATATCACCTTATATTTTCAGTTTAAACACTTACCTCAGTCTTTTTGTCATGTGACCTCCTGAGAGAGAACGCAGCTCCCGCTCTGATTCTCTCTGGTCCGTTGCGCTCCCTCATGCCGGTTCTTCTATCCATGTTGTTGCAGTTTAGGGACCGCTTAAACCCCGCAGCTCCGCTCTGCAATGACAGCACAACAACTTTTAGCGTGGGACAAGACACGGTTCGTCTGGACACCACGACCTCTGGAGAAGACTGAGAGAGGAAACGGCAGGAGGTCAGTGGTTGGAGATCCAGAAGACGACACCAGTGATCAAAGCTTTATCAAAGGTCTAGTGTCATAAATGATCTGGACAGAACATTCTGAAGACCACCAAGACAACAGATCTCTGGATTATAGAAGAACCTCATAAAAGAAGACCTTCTCAAAAACAACATGCAAATGAAGATCTTGTCTCTTGTTGAAAGCAGTTATAGGAGATGCAAGGAATGGTTGTTGTGAAGGACATGAAACCCATCGTGTTGTTCTGCTAACCATTAACCACTAATGGACACAGTGATACAGAACATCGTTGTTTTGAGGAACCCAAAAGCACTTTTGTTTCTGCATGTGAACTCATGCTTCAGGGTGGATATGTCTCTGGCATCCATAGGGTTTTTTGGAAACTGCATTGAATGTTCCTCATGGCAGGCTCCCAAAACAATGGACTTCTGTTTCAATGTTACCAGTCTGGTCTGGTCTTCATCATAGTACAGCACATTCTTGTCTAACCCATGTCATAAACAGATGCCATGCAGTGATACATCCCAAGACATTCCCAGCTTACAGGGAATGTTCTCAGAATGTTGGCTAATGTTCTCTAAATGTTCTTGCAACATTACAAAAAAACATTCTTGCAGTAACGCTAGTGAAACTTTAACAATATATATCATATACACATTATATGTTATTCTTAAGTTGTTAGCAGAACATTTTAAAAATGGTACAGAATTTAAAAAAAAGAAAGAATAACATTCTTACAGCATAACCAATAAATAATGTTAATACAATGTCTAAAAAACAGGATGCTTTGATCGCTCCTAGAACATTCGAAAACAACATTTTTAATGTTTTTGTTAGTTAATGCAAGTGTTAGGGAATTCCGGATGTTTAACTAAAGAAAAACACAACCAGGAATTAACTACTAATCAACAAACTATTAACATTACATTCAATATGAAGTTAGCAAAACAAGTGACCTGTGGGGTTGTTCGGTCACTAGGGTGTCTTCGGGCGGTGTTGGGTGTGTCAGAGGGCGAGGAACCAGCACTAAGAGCTTCCTCTATGTCCAGGTTTAACTGATCTAAACTTCTCATCAGCTGGGTCATGGATTCAGACCATGGAGACTGAACCTGAGGAGACCCCTGAACACAGACAGATGAGACATGAAACATCTCAGACAAATAAGCATTGCAAAAGCAGACAAAGAACATCAAACTGATTAGAGTTATTACATTAGACTTGGTTATTTAGTCAAGAGTTTGTGTTCCCTTCATGCCCAGGGCCAAAAATAACCAAGCATCCTTTTGGTGGACCAGAACTAATTTCTAGATCTTTGTATTCCTCCAAGCAATAAAAAACTCAGAGTTAAAACAACTTTCAGAATACAGAATCATGCCAACACTTGTCTGCTTTCCCAGAGAAAGTTGTAGTGCTCAGAAGTCGCTCTTTTATAACTTTATAACAGTGACCTAAGTTAAACATCTGTTGAGACATGAGTGAGCTCAAACTGAGACTTCTGATTGTAGACTTAGCAATCCTGGAGAAAATAATCAGTTTGAGACATTGTTGCAGTTTAATTTAGTCTACAAAGGAGACTAATGTGAGAACTTAATGCCCACTCATTTAATCTCACTGCTGTTTGGGAGAACCAAATGAGATATAGAGATTTTCCTTGTGATTTTTCTTTCATAAAAATCTGCACCATGAACAGCATGAACTAAGCCTGAACAAAAGACTTGTTTTAATTTCTTTGTTGTCTGTTTAAATGTGTTGTGTCTATGACATCACACTCAGTATTAAATACCTCTGAGGGCAAATGTCATACTGCCACACACGATTTGGGGCAATACTAGCAAACAACCCAGCTGCCACTGTGGGCCAAACATAGTCCTGTGGTATTTATCTCCATTCTCTCCTGAGCCACTTTCACTGCCCCTCAGAGACCCCTGCCAAAGAGTATAAATAGACCGTCTCACCCAGCACACAGAACATCACTTGTGCTTGGAAAGCTGAGGGTTCCTGGGCTATAAATTCCCATCACCTACCTCACTCACCAAGCTGTAAATCAACAGGGTAACTTCTGTACCAACAGGAAGTGGAGGGCAAGGATGGGCCGTGAGGGACATCCTAGCTAACAATTTCCATTAAGTAATAAAAAATGTTAAAAATGTTACTACTGACGTTACTGCAAGAATGTTTTTGATAACTTTGAGAAGGAAAACTTTTAGAGAATATCAACCTTCTGAGAATATAACCTGTTATCTGGGATTTAACAGTCATGCCATGGTACAGAAGACATGGCAGGCAAACATTCTTCCAGAGTCTTTCCGGTCTTTCCTGGAAGTTGTAAGAATGTTCCTGCTTTAGCCACAGGACATAAAGATTTCTGCACATTACATCACTCTCATTCAAACACAATGATGCTATTGATGGCTGTCATGCTAGAATGAAAGACGGATGCCTGCAGCAGACAGGCCATTTGGTTGAAAGGAGCGGGGCTTCATACTAGGCATGTAAACTCTCTTGGAATGTGGATATGGAAGACCTTTAACCAATCAGGCTCAAGATGCTGAAATTCCTTGGGTGAACGAACAAAGATGTTCATCGATCTCAGTTAATAAAGTTATTACAACAAGCGAATTTAATTAAAATAATTAAAGCTGCAATCCGTAACTTTTTTGGTTAAAAATGAACAAAAAACAGTCATTGAGCACGTACATGACAGATCAGTGTTCAAAACAATCCTCTTGCCTTACCCCAATTCACAACGGTTTAAAGTTTTTAATAATGATTTGTAATTTGAGCTGTCAGGTCAGATTTTGCAGGAAATGTTCGTCTGTAAACAGAAAGGAGAAGATCCGGCTACTGTATCACATGTGCAGGTACTGTAGGTGGTGCAAAATGAAATTCAGCTTTTAATGTTATGAAATCTTATTTCAGAAATGATGGTGGACACCATACTCAATGTGACCTAAAAATATAAAGCAAGATTGTTAGTGACCAATGTACAATTTATTCTATATCTTGTGATATATACCGTATCCAAAACAGAAAAATGATAGCAAAAAAGTGTCCACTGAAGATTTAGAGGCATTTATTAATAAAACACTGTTTTGCCAATGTGTGTAGTCCAAGATCATCCAGTCTAAACCCTGTAGGGAATAAGCAGAACTCCAGGCCTCAGTCCTGGTGGTGTTACCCTAAGCTTTCCAGTCTTCCTGATCTTCACTGAAACGGTTTCTTGTTGTCCCTCTTAAGACGTAACGCCTTTCTGTAACATTAAAGCCTCCTGACTTTGACAAGAGAATATACATTTGTTTATAGTGCTCAAATCAGGACAAATCAGGCCCCCCGTGTAGACTGCTGAAAGAATACAATTTGTGTCTTTCTCACAGACAATGGAGCAATTGTTTTGTTGGTTATCCCTGTCACTGGAGAAACTCAACAACTGCAGGGTTTACGCTTTGTTTTTACCAGCAGAATTCACAAACATCCACAAACAAAGTGCTGTTTGGCCCCCACTCACCCAAATAGGAAAAATGAATACTAATTAGGGAAACTATCCAGGCGTCTTCCCACACCTTAAAGGAACAGTTCACCCAAAAACAAACATTCTGAAATTACTCACCCTCATGTTGTTCCAAACTGTTTTTCCATGGAAAACAAGAGGAGAAAATTTAAAGCATGTCATGGATTCATGGATTTTAAAGCAACACTGCCTTTGTAAATGAATAGTGACAGAGGCTGTCAGTCTCTAATGTAATAGAATAACTAAAGGCATATGGGATTGGACCAGCATGAGGGTCAGCAAATGATTTTTGTGTTTCGAAAAACAATTTTGTTCTTCTTGGGTGTGAAATATCCCTTTAAGTCACAACAATCTACAGCGTCTTGGTCCAGCAGCAGCCGACTGATTTCACTAATTCTAGGAATATGTTTTGTGCAAGGAATGAGCGGTATTCAATAACATCCTCTGTGAACTGAGACGGTAAGGTGTACCGGTTCAAATACCCCTTTCTGCCCTGTTAGTCGTGAGAAAATACGCTCGTCATGGCAACCAGGCTAGTCTGACTAAGTCCTAGCAGATCAGCTCATTGCTGTTATCTTCTACAGCGGACAGAATGAAAGAGAGCCATAACTGCCCTGCCACAAATTGGCCACATTGTAAATCTCTGCACTGGGCCATTGACATGGAAATGAGAAGTCAAGTGCTTGGCTGGGGCACTGCTCTGGGCTTCCTGCCACGGCTATACCACCCACTGAGTGTGCCAACCACCTCTAGCAGGAGACGAGAATGTCCACCGGCTATAATAATCCGTTTGCTGAAAATCTTGTAATCCAGGTCAAATAACTCTCTAAGACAGACGAAAATCTGTTTTGCTATAGGGGACATTCACTAACTGAATTTCATTGTGGGTATATAGGCATGCAATGCTGCAGTTTTCCACTCTCTAAAAGCTGGTCCATTTGTAAGACAAATGCACAGTAACATACACGCATACCCCAAAATAAACAATTCTATGGCTTTAGGCTGCATGACTACTAAAGGTTTGTATATAGTGCCCTCTATTGGCCAGTTTGCAAAGCTATATTTAAAACATAAAAGACTTGTTTGGAATATTACCTATGGAATACTTGATTCCCATATACACTGTAGTGAGGACCATCTTATATAGTTTTAGAAGGAATTTCAGATGCTCTATTTTCTGCCCATGTTGACGGACAGCTCATGGGTGTTTCCCGAGAGAGTGTGAATGAGACAGAGCCTTCACATGAGACACAGCATTCCTCCACATGTTGCTCTGGAGTCATGCATGAAGACAGAACGAGTAACATGAGGAGAGAGTTCAGCACGTGCAGTACAGACAGCCGCTGGGGTCTCTCTCCCTCAGACATGAGCTTTAATGAGCAACACTCTCAGTCATACACTCTCAGCTCACCTGCCCTAGAAAATCATTATAACCTCTGGACATCTGCTAACCATATATATATATATATATATATATATATATACACACACACACACACACACAGTAAGTAGAACAGCTTGCAGTAACGTTAAGTAGAATACGTTTTAAGTAGGTAAGTAGAATGTGTTGTAATGTTATATGTATCAAAAACTTTATTCTTTAGTTGTTAGTGGAACATTTAAAAACATTACAGAATTACTTATAACCAAGCAACAACGTAAATACAACGTCTAAAAATCTGGATGTTTTAAACATTTATAGACCTTTCAAAATAACATTAACATTTTGGTACTTAATGGAATTGGAGAATTAACAAATGAAATCATAAATTTGCTCAAACTTACAATGTTTACAAAAAAAAGCACACCAAAGAAAAAAATCTACACAAAACAAAGCTATTCAGACTGAAACTTAGTGTTTAGGGTTAAGGGTTTAGAACAAACTCTACTCAGAATGTTTGAGGAACATCAAAACTTCCATCAATACAGCCTTCAAAGTCCTTAAGACACAGACACAGAATATATAGACACAGAAAACCAAACACGATCTCTGGCTTACGGCTGAGCTGAGCTATCTGTAAAGGCCTATTAAACATCTAACCGAGAAAACAACATTGCTCTCACCTCTGTACTGCTGCTGTCCTCTTCTACCTCATAACTGCTGGCGTTGGTGGGTGGCAGACAGGTGCAGACACTCGCCTGTCCGCAGGTTCCTTTCCGCCTCTGCTTGTCACACCCGCCCCTCTGTCTCCTGAAGCCAGGGAGAATCCCTTTGTACTTGGGAAGCTCAGGTAACACCTCATCACCATTATCGTGGAAGACCTCATCATGGTCTTCATCTTCAGAAGATGTCTCACAGGCGTCTGAGCTCTCGTTGGCTTGGGTGCTCTGGATCACTCCTAAAAAGTCATCATAATCTGCAAAAGTGATGGAGCTGGGCTTGTGTTTGATGATCCGAGGTAGATCTGTACCCTTAGAGACAGAGTGTGGGCAGACAAGGTGGGAGGGGCTTACTGGAGAGGACACACAATTAAAGGCAGGGCCTGAATAGGATCTGACTGTCAAACCATAGACAGGACAGGATGTAGTGGAGATGACTAAGGGATCTATATCATGGCTGTTAGCTGTTGGATTATTCAAGGTATCCAACAATTGTTTGACCATCGTCTCAGTACCCTGTTGAAGGTTTGCTTGGCCAGACATATGATAACCACTATTCATCTCATGTTTTGGGCTTGATATTGGAGCAGAAGTGCTTGGTTCTTCCATGTCTCTCTTTGTCACAGCAGTTCTGGTATTCAGGATCTGGTTCTGGTCAGTATTACCTTCATTCTTCAGCTCAAGTGTATGATGGTCCACATGTTCATCTACAAGAAATTTTAGAGGTACTGAATCACCATCTCTCTTTAAAGAAGCATCTATTAGGGTCGGCCCTCCATCCACAGCTGAGTCGACCATTGAAAGCTCTACTGTAAAAGTCATTTTTGGCGCCTCTTGTAACTCTGACAACAGTTGTCCTTCTGAAGTCATCATGGGTGGATTGTCTTTGTTTAATCTACAGTTTAGAGTTAGCCATAAGGAATATCCAAAAGAGTCTTTGATTGAAGCCCGATATTCCCAAATATGCCATGATCCAACATTTGGACAAAACTAGTTCCTCACTTTGCATCAATCATCCTGAAAAAAGATAAACAGAAATAACCACTTAAACTGAATATGTTGTTGGAAGTGTGCATCAACTCTTCAAGTATTTTATAAAAAACTCAGCAGAAAATTGTTTAAACATTCTTTTGCTCTTTTGCTGTGGTTCTTTGTATATTGCAGTATAAAATAAAGAAACTGGTATAAAATGGGGAATAACTGGGAACATCACAGAGGCACAGTGAAGACATATAAGATGGAATTTCACTGAGAGAGAAATGGGATAAAGACTGAATCTCAAACACACAGAATGCAGATAAAAGGGAATCTCACAGTGGCAAAAAGGGATAATGGAATCTCACAAAGCAAACATGGAATAACAGGGAATCTTGCACAAGCAGAGGAGGGAATAACAGGGGATCTGAGGGTCTAAACATCTGGCTCAGACTGAGTGCGTTCAAGTCTGGATCTGTTGAAGGTAAGACAGTGGTGACATCAGAGTAATGAGGAATCCGGCTTCGCACTCTCCAGTGGTTGATTTATAACATTCCCGTCCATTCTTCAGAGTAACTTGTTGTCCCAGACCAGGCTGTGGTTAGTCAACCTGCTAACCCACTCATTACCAACCCCACTCCACAAAAACACACATTAAACCACAGACGCATTCTGACTGGCAGAGAACAACAGCATTCCTTTTTGACATCTTAGCTGAAGAACACCAACAGACAGCTAAACCTTGAAAAAACAAGATTATTCTTGGCAAGATGTTTCTTTCAAAAGCCTAAAACTGTGCCACAAAACTGTTATACTGAGATGTGCGTTGTTTTGTCATTAATTAATGTAGTTCAATGAATAATTGCATCTGACAGGCCGTGAAAACTACACATGCAGAACTGGAGAAAAATGTTGAAAGTTGGTGATAAATCAAACTGCCATCACTGATTAAAATTATTCTGCAAACAGAATCCTGAAATATCTTTATTGTCAGTTTAAAAACAGAAACAAAAGAAATATTTCACAGGTAATTTATCTTACATGTGAGACCTGGAACCTTAAATAATGGTCAAAAACAGATGGAAAGACTACATATGAATATGGTCATGCACTTCCAAGCATGCATAGAAAATCAGAGGGCTATCTCTCCTCCGGCTTCATCTGTGCTGTTGAATATGAGAAGCAGCCAGCTGGCCTTAACCCTGCACTTCTCTTTCATTTATCTACCTCACACACCACACAAACATAGTCCAAGTTAGTCCAAGAAACACACACCTGCCCATACCAAAATCCTTAGGGTTTTAACCTTTCAAAGCTGATAAGAATAGTGACCAAACACCAGACAAGGTCAGCAGCTCACACCTACAGCTCTGACATTTCCCAGATCTAAAGCTGGTAGCTGCGTTTGAGACATGGTAGATGTGAAATGTGCTTCACAAATGCAGACCAGAGCTGAAATGAATTGTAGTAGATGCACTAGATGCACATACTTCTAGAAAGTTCTGTTGTGACATGCTGTACGCTATATAAAACCTCTTTAAACAAAATTCTTATGCTAATGAGTATGTATGCAGCTTATGAAATGAGGTCCTATATGTAATATTTGTAATTTTTAAAATGTGAGCTAATCAAGTCTCAAATGTGAATAAAATGGTAAAAATAAATGTAAAACTTATAGTACCGAACATACAGCTTCATAATTATATCCGTATACAGTCATAAAATGTAAGCCTTAAGTCTATAGACATGCATCAACTGCTGAAAAGCTTTAGCATTAATTTAACTTCTTAACCAATCACAAAAATTCACATTTCTGTAGATGTTGTAATAGTAACTATACTAACAAGATCTTCTCTGATGGATTAGTATCTCACACAAACACATAAATAAGGCCCATGAAGATGTTTCCCAAACCAACAACAGTTTGTTCCTCACGAGAAAAACCTGGTCAGATCCTGTCAGTTCAGTTTCTCTCTGTAAACTCACAGTATAAGAGGCCTCCGTATTCCCAGCTGTATAAAAGACTTCATCCAGACAGGATTCTGCTGTTTGAATACTCCTCCAGCCATCTACAAGCTTCTCCTTCAGTATCACAACGCATGAAAAGAGGCGAGCTGTGTTTTCCTGACACGCTGGAAATGACCATTAACTTTTCATTCATGTGAAGGTTTCAGCACATACTGTAAGTAATGATCTAGTAACAACTGCTGCATACTTGCTGCATACTCCTGTCAACTCCTGTCATATGTGATTTATGTCTGTCATGTTAATTGGACATGATGTGTTTTAAGACATCTAAATACATAATAAGCATGTATGTACTGAATGCTTAACATGTCCATGAATTGTGTTATGAACATATCTATGAATGTGAAAGATAAAGTGTATAGATTAATGGCTGTGGCTGTTCACATCTCCAAAGTTTTTTTATTAATGTTATTCAGCTTTTTGCCTTTACAGATGCAGGACATATGGAATGATGTTTTCACTATTATATAACTTTTAGAAACCAACTAAAAGCATGAAAATTCATATCAGACCATACAAACATCATTCATTGTTAACAGTCATCCACCTGCAGAAACTGTGAACTCACCAGCAGGTCTCCACTAAAGCACTTTAGTTTGCTCAACAGATTACAGGATATTACTTCATCAAACAAACCATCTTACCTTCTTCAGCTTGCTCAGAATCTGCTGGGAACTCCATTAACTGTCTTGGCAATGATAAGAAATGTGAGAAGTATCCAAGGTCCCATTAAAACCAAGAAACTTAGGTGTTTGTGTGTGGACACACACTGTGACTACAAGTGTCTCTCTCTCTCTGTGAATATTCAAGACGACTTCTGCGCAGAGTTAGAAGTGCTGTCATCACAAATTACCCACAATCCCCACAGGCAATGGGACGCTTCTGCATGCATTGACTAAGTCACTCAGAGCAAGAATAGGAGGGGCAGAAGAATGTATAGTTTTAGAATGATGGTCTGGGGGCGGAGTTAAAACTAAGGGGACAGGGTGAGAGAGAGAGAGAGAGAGAGAGAGAGAGAGAGAGAGAGAGAGAGAGAAAGAAATACTGTTGTGTAAACAGGGTGCTGCACACAGCATATTTGGGTGTAAATGGCTTTTAATTGTGAAGGAGAATTTATGTCTCACTGTGTGCCATTCAACCTCAGTCCAATGGGTTGGACTCATTCCAGGTTTCAATTCAGGAAAAACACTATGAGTACTTTCTAAACAGTAAAGAAAGTAAAGAACAGGAAAACATTTGAAATTCTGAGCCATTCTTCAATTGGTTTGATGTTTTTCTATAATGAGAGCGTATTGCTTCACATTAAACAATCACATATGAGCACAAAAATTATTTGCCAAGATAGTCTGTAATTAAAGGTCAGATCAGAACCATATCATGAATTATCAGAGCTGATAATTCTACACACACTTACAGACACACACATACTGTACAGATCTTTACAACACTGCACTCGTACTGTATGGCATTTCAAGAGAAGCATCTAAGAGTTGATACATAAACTAATAATAATGTAGAACTCCAGCTCAAGTCTCTTGAGCTGGAAAAAGTAAAAGGCAACCTTCAACGATTGTTCTCTGGAAGATTACACAAATTACAGTATTTTTAACACTGCTAGATACACCTGAAGAATTAACAAGCCTTTTAGTTTTTAAAATGTCTGCATTGAAAACACAAATACATCTAGAAGGGAACCAAAGACAAACTGTGACCCGTGCAGGCAAATGAGTCACAATGAGCAATGCTATTTTCACATTTCCAGTTGTTAAGAAAAGAGCAGAAAAATTTTTAAGTTTTTATAGATTATTAAAACAAAGTAAAGATTTAGAAAGGCTCACCTCTCAGAAAACACATAAAGATTTTAGATGTTTAACTGCTATTTGGATCACTGGGATCGCTAGACAAGAACTAAGATTTGGATAATGAACTAAAATTTGTGAAACCCTCAAAATAAACTAATACTGACATTTTTCACTTGTTTTTGCTGTAGCTTGTAATTAGTTCATGCTCATTCTGACTCATTTTGCCAGCACGGGTCATAATTAGCTTCACTAATATAGCCCAGAAATCACTTTGCACACAGTTGATACAAGTAAAAGAATGAGACAGTCACACTAATAAGATTTCCAGCTTCTAACTCGATACAATTTTATTCTCAAGGCAAAAACATCCACCATTTTAGCCTAGGGAGGCCTAATGGACATGTTTTGTTGCTTTAATCCACATTTGATATTATTAGCATGGTAATAACCAGCATGATTCATAACTGGCAAAATTATGAAATAACAAAGAAATGCGGAATGGCAGCCAAAGCCGGCTCAGCATCGAAAAAATTTACCAAGAGACTCTATAATCTTCAAAGCCACCCAAGAGGGAAAAAGTAAGACCTTCTCAAAAACGAGAGAGCTTATGTCACCGCCAGTGTGTACGGCACAGGGAAACCACAAGAGCAGCAGATGAAAGGAACCACACTGGGTGACCGGGCAGTGCTGTATGAATGGAGGTCTTTATTTGCACTGGTGGAGACCTGGAGGTGAGGTGACCCTTCCTCAAGCTGTGTGGGGGCTACAGAGAGTCCTGCTCAAACACAGCTGGATCTTCACATAGCTCAGCCAAAGAGATCCTCAGATCTCCTGACTCCAGCTCTAAAAGCAGCCCAGTCTCCCAGACTCCCTCTGTAAAATCTGTGGGGTTGTCGAAGTAAGAAGTGGTAGAACATGGAACTTTCTCCGTGGATGTGAAGTACAGATTCAACAGAACACCACAGAGAGTTGGGCCTGCTCTGCGTTCTGAGAAACCCCAAAAATGCTGTTCATATCAGACCCAAAGAACATCTACATACTACTGCATACTACATACTTCACATCAGCTCAGCTTGCTGCTTTTCGTCAAGTGTGTGAGTTTTTATTTGTATGTGGCATCATGCAAGTGCTCTGTGCATGGAGGGCTTCATTTTGACCACAAATGTCAGAACAAAGGTCATACTGCAGTCAATTATTCAAATTTACCATCATAATTATCATAAGAGCCTCAGCATGTTGAAAACATTATTTTGCTTGTAAATTACAACGTGCCGGAGCAGGAGACATTAAGCACAGGAAAATTTAAACTTCAAGCATCTGTTTACGACATTCCACAGATTTATGTGGAAATGGAGTTATTGTGTCATTGTTTGCTCTTTTCTGAGTACAGATTACACAGCTTTATCCAGCTATGAAAAGACTGGGAACATGGATCAGTATGTGTACACAAATACAGTGAGCCACATATGAAATACGTGTAAATATGTAAGAATATCTTGGGTGAACAAAGGGGCAATCTGGCAACACTTTAATAGCTGGCAATCTAGGTGAAAATATGTGAGGGACAGGAAAACAACAGCAATCCGTTTGTCCGATAGCTAACGTAATCTCATTTACTGCCACTTTCAAACAGCCTCAACCTACGCTGTACCCACAGCCTCCGGATCCGATTCAGATGCTTATGTAACATTTAACTGCCTCTATAAAAGAAAAACAACACAAAAGACACAGATGAATAAAAATACACCCCTGCACCGCAACTTGTTGGAACATTCCTGCTATGCATTTATCTTCGACTCATTATTCCCGTTCCGTTCCAACTCTCGGACAGATTCCCGACATTCCAGAAAGCCTGGGCAGGTGTTCCGCATTATCTCTTCAGCTCTCACTCTGGTTCCATCTGTGTGCTAAGACTCCTGACCCATCATTATAAATCTAGCGTAATGCCCTCGGTGGCAACTTTCTCATCCAGCGCTTTGAGGTTTCACTCGTGCCCTCGGTCCTGAGGAGAGGTCATGGATCAAAGTTCTCATTTTGTTCTCCATACGGTTTCTAAACAAAGCAGATCATATGGATTTGGTGGTGTTGGACATCAGGTACCAGGAAGGGTGCTGATATGATATTGACTCATGTATGCAGTCTAACTGCTGCATTAAAACAATGTGTAGGGTGGTTTTGATTATGCAAATCTACTTTAAATAAATAAGTATCTTGTTTTCTATTTAAGATATTATAAAATTATAAAAACCTTTTTAAGTACAATCTGAACAATATCTTGATTTCTTGATATCTCCTTATACCAACATCACTCACTGAGGGCCCATCAGCTCTGCAGATCCAAAGAATTCCCTGCAGAGAACTGGAAGAGAATAATTATTAAAACTGCAATCCGTAACTTTTGCCTAGCTGTCTAGCTGTTTGACGTTACAAAGCTCCAAGTCTATCAGTAGATTTTCCTTTTTACAGTATTGCTGCATGACACGTTTACACAGAAACATTTTTTAAATATCTCGGGTTTTAAATACTGGCTTGGGTTTACATTTACATTCCATAAAGATCTCCAGCGTCTCATATTTTAAGAACTTCGCCCGTATTTTAGGCCATGTGGCAACAGATGACAACATTCCACAGATTTATGAATAACAGTGTCACTGCTCTGGCTGGGAAGCTGACCCACTCCTGCTTTCCTGACGACATGATTGGTTGGTGACTTCTTATGAGGATATAAGAAAGCTCAGGGTTGATATTTTCCTTCATTTGGCGTTTGTAGATTTCTAGATTCATTGCAAAACCAATAGCAGAAACCACAGGGGTCTCTAAACACCCTCGGACACCAACTGAAAAAACACTCGAGGTTTAAGCGAGCAGCAGGAAAATGCCTCAGAATTAAAGAGCTACATTTATTAAACACCTCAGATACAACGTAAGAGAAGTTAAGGCCACTTTAAGGTGAAAAATAAATGAAAGCTGCAACTTTGATAAAAATCAGCGGATAATAACTTTTGTGGCGTTAAAAAAAATTTAACTTTAAAGTCTTAAAGGTAGAGCAATTTCGGACAGGCTAGCAATAACAAGCTAGCTTTGAAAGCAAGAGATCCCGCCCACCCTTCATAGCTCTCTCCAAAGCCACGCCTCCTCCAATACACATACATAGCTTGACAGGCAAGTAGGACATCCTATCATTGCACTCGGACTGAACGAAATGATTGGATGAACATTGTATGGTCCTGCACTTTACACAGAAGATATGTATTAATATATATAATATTTTGACCACTCAGTGATTGCTATCAGAAAGTGAAGAGGCTTTTAACCAGCAAAACAAAAAACACGTTTCTGGAAGAAATCACCACTGTATGGAAAAGATCAATGTGAAGATTCCCGAATGAATCTTGAGACTTTGGGTGTGTGTGTGTGTGTGTGTGTGTGTGTGTGTGTGTGTGTGTGTGTGTGTGTGTGTGTGTGTGTGTGTGTGTGTGTGTGTGTGTGTGTGTGTGTGTGTGCACTGTACACATCACACATCTATCATGATGACAGTGGATGGATGGACTCTTATGTAGTGACTCATCTGATAATCAACATGGGCCACATGATAACAGAAACCTGTCAGACACCCTGTTATTTCAGCAGTGTAAAGCAGTGCCTTCCTGTTATTATCACTGTGATATTGTGACATAGACAGATTACACTGGTTATGTGTGTTTTTTTACGTAGTTATACATATATGACCTCAGTGCTGTTGGGAGGAGAAAGAGGCAGCACATCGGAAATATTTAACAGAATGACTGAAAGTACAAATTAATTCACCTTCCAAACACACTGCAGGCTCACCTGTCTTGACTTGCTCAGTTGATGGGCAAAATCACGGAGCAAATTCTTTCTCCTGAACAGCAGCAGCGGCAGACATGAGAAACGTGGGCTGTGGTGGCCAAACATCGAGCAGATAGTTTTATCAAAATGTTTACTCAGAAGTAGAGGAACATGTCATCATTTCCATGACCTGAAAGACTCTTAAAGAGAAGAAGAACAAAATCATGCGGGTTTGTAATGACATGAAGGTGAGTGAATGATGACGGAGTTTTCATTTTTAGGTGAACTGTCTCTTTAAATGTTAAATAAGTATATCTCCAAGACTAATGCTGTGTAATATACACTCTAATACACTCTAAAAAAAGGTTCTTCAAAGGTTCTTTACAGTGATTCCATAGAAGAACCATTTTGGTTCCCCAAAGAACCATTCAGTCAAAGGTTCTGAAAAGAACCTTTACTTAGTTTTTAAAAGTCTAAAGAAGTGTTATAAGGGTTCTTTACAGAACCATACAGCCAAAAATGGTTCTTCTATGGCATCATGTAGAACCTTTTTTAAGAGTGTAGTTTCAGACAAGTTCATCCTCACAAATTGATGGTAATCAACTCTAAAATTAGACATGAAACTGATGACCACATTCTAATATGAAAGAACTGAACAGTTCTCTATATAAGCAAAGAACCAAAGCATTCCATAAATCCCATCAACACAGTCATCAGTGTGAACAAGATATGAATTCGAAACATTCATGGTACCTGTTACAAAAACAGACCCAGATGTTTGGCAACACATGCACATGCAGAAGGCCGGATCTCACGTTCTGACTCAAGACCAGTAGTGCGAGAGGTCACAGGAGGTCTCTGATTAGATAAGCAGTTTAACTTCAGCTTTGACTTCTGTTAAGTTCACAAAGGCCAAGCTTGTTTGAACATGGAAACAGCTGCACACAGCTCCTCATCAGGGATTGTTCTCTGAATGTTGGCTAATGTTCTCCAAATGTTCTCTCTTGTTCTCTCAAGTAATGTTAGTTGAACTTTTTTAACGGTACATTTATCAAAAACGTTATTCTAAGGTTGTTAGCGGAATGTTTTAAAAATGCTTTACTAACAACAATAATCTCATAACCAAGCAATAGCGTCTAAAAACTGGACATTTTGTTCCTAGAACTCAACTTTTTATGTTTTTGTTACTTAATGGAAACGTTAGAGAAACATTCTTACAACCTAAACTTGTTAACAGAGTAACAGCTGTGCACACATGCGTTTAAATTCAATGAATCACTATCGCAGCATGTAGTGGTTGGCCACAGGAAATGTCATTTTGCATGATCAGCTGGTGTCAGATGCAGCTTCCCCGGGTTGCACATATAAAGACAGAACTGCAGGGTTTATGAACACATGCGCCTGCGTGAATCATACGCAAAGCTGCTTTGCAAATTATATTTAGCTTGAATTCATTTATCATAGAGAGGGTACAGATGGTACTCAGTTAAAATTTAAAGACAAAAGTCCATTTTGTCTGTGCAAAACTTGTTGCCAAGATGCTAGGGTGAGGGTGGTTGCCAGGGTGTTGCTATGAACATGTAGGCTGTTACTGTCTGTCAGAACATGTACTGTATGCAGTCTGTCAGGTTATGACTGCAGCAGGTGTGTTTGATGTGTTTATACTGAGTTCCTGAGGCTCTGCGCACACTAATGGGAAATTGGGAATTAGGAAAAATGTTTTTCTTGGGTTCAGTCGATCATTGAACCGGCTACATTCCTTTCAGGGGTTTCTGAAAACATGTTCAGCCACACACAAGGTTACCTGCCCATGATAAAAACTCTGATAACATTAATGTCACATCAACATTAAAGCAAAGGTCGCCGCTAACACTTTTATACGGACAAAGCACTTCCTGTCACAGCAGAAGGCAGCACAAGGTGACATTCATGCCCTTAACAGCTTATGTACTGTAAACAGTTGATAGTTATAGTTTTGATTAACAACAAAAGGAGGGAATATGAATACAAGTATGTATGTGCTAGGTACAGTATGCACAATGTAAAAAAATTAAAATACTATTCAAGAGAATCTTTAAAGGAATTGTTCACATATGGAAATTTTGTCATAATTTATTTAACTTCATGTCATTCCAAACCCTCAGTGCTGTTATTTTTTCTGTGAAATGGTCAGTGTTATATAGAAAGCAGGAGTGTGTGCATTCCTCAAAATCCTTTTTTTTGCATTTCATGTTTGAAACAACATGAGGTTGAGTAAATAACAATGACATTTTCTTTTTGAAGAACGATTTCTTGAACCAACAACTCGCTTCATGACTCACAAATCACGCCACTCCGAAGTGAGTGTTTCCAAAGCAAACAGAAAGCAGATTTGGAGAACTACAGAAAACCAGCCAGACTAACAAGCAAGAGCAGACACACAGTACAGCAGGTGTTTCTGTGCTTGAGAGGCTGTATGAAGGATTCAGTTTGAGATTCAGTGTGTGAGACTGAGGCGGGTCTGCCAGGAGCGCAGTTGTACGGCACCTGTTTGTTAAAACGTCTCTTCTACCCGAGCAGCTCTGCTCAACTGCGCCAACTGATCGAGACAGCTGCCACTCCGTCATGTGTAACAGCCTGATTCACTGCTCCTGATGAATGAACGGTTACCAACCCCATGTACAGCAGAACAAGAAGTTAGCTGAAAATAAAGCCAAGTAAAAAGAGTGTGTGAGAGAGAGAGGATGAATGTATGGCTTCTGGTCAAATATAAACTGATTGTGATGTTTTATCACCCCGTCAGAGGCTGACAGTGCTTCATACTGTCTTCATTAATGAACGAATCACACACTGTTGGGACAATCCGCTCTTAATTTAAGGAGTCTTAATTTTACACTGTTCAGTACGTCAGTGCAACATGCAGCTCCAAATACTGATTATCTGAACCAAATAGTGATAAATTATGAAGAAAACATTACTGGTTTGTAAATCAAATGTTCACAAATAAATAAAGATGCTGAATATTTGCATAAGCATCATTATGGGCTGAGGCTGAAGTTTATGATTTTAATTTGTGAATTAAAATATTAATAAATCAAGCTTTACAGATTCATGGATAAGACACTTTTTTACAAGGATACTCAATGCATCTATGACTATCTAACAGGCTCTTTCAAAAGTAATCAAAAACATTCTTGCAGTAACGTTAGAAGAGCATTTTCAACATTATATATGACATATATCAAAAACATAACTCTTGTTAGTGAAACATTTTAAAAACGTTACAAAATGTAAATATGTTTGAAAAATGTTTTTATAACCAAGCAATAATGTTAATACATAAAACACTGGATGTTTTGAACATTCCTAGAAATTCTAAAATAACATTTTTATGTTTTTGTTGCATAATAGAAAAATTTGGGACACGTTCTTACAACCTGAAATTGTTAGCTGGGCAGTCAGTTTGTGTGGAAACCATTTCCACCAATCTCGGTTGTGTGACGATAAATCTTATCGTCACATTATGCTATGACTTTATTTATTACCTAAATAAATAATTTTAGGTAATATCATAGAATAATAAAGAACAGTCATGATATGTGCATTGAATAGTCATTCCAGAGCACACTCTGAGCAAACAGGGCAATGTTTCAACATGTAGCTCATACATACCAAGTCAGATGTGCTGGAGGGATTGAAATGTGACAGTCCATCAACAACACATCAACATCTGAGGAGATCTCCGCACACCCTGACTTACACACTTAATGTACTTAAAATACAATTTGTCATTTAGCACACAGCTTCTCATCTGAAGGAACTACCAGCACACTTAAAACAGGATAAAGGAACCAGGGCTGAAGCATTTTGCTCAAGGACACAATGATGAAAGGTGATCTCCATAACTCACTGGTTATTGCGATCACACCTTCCAGGCTATGAAACCATCACCTTTCGGTCACCAGGTCAGATCTTTAACTGAGCTTTCACTAGTACTTTGTACCTTTGCTGAACTTACATTCAGTGTTACATAACATATTGAACATAACAAATTGAACCCATAGCCACCACAGATGCTGGCCCTACGATATGCATATTTGTGCTCATATGATACGTGTTGTTCAATGGCTCAATTAAATGACTATATTTTGCTTTCTCTAATACTAAATATGAAGTTACATCCTTCCATAACATTCAATTGTCATCAAACACTGGAATCTTACAAATAACCACTAATAATTACTGAACGCATACATGCAAATTCATATCAACATATTGATGTTACCGTATATGCCGTTTTTACAGTAAGCAAATGAGCCTGGTCTTCTTTAGACACACAGCTGCTTTCATGAGTCATTTTTGACATGTTGCACACTTGAGGGATTTTTAAGTGAGTGTAGTGAGGTTCCTCCAGCCTGCTTCAACAGATGCACAACACACTCACTGTATGATATAATTGCAGAAGTATCTGAAGAATGAAACTCAGATTTAAATCAACAGCCTTAGGCGAGGCACACAGGATATCTTGGGCCTCTTTTGTAAACAGCAAAGTCCCCATTCCTGAAAAAAAGCAGATATAATACAGAAAATGCGGGAAATTGTCTGCCATCTAAAAAAATGAGGATGCACCATCATTCCATTTGTGGCTACAATGCGAATTTGAGTATTTTAGGAATGGGTGAGGGCAAAGCATGATGGGTCATTTTAGTACATGAATTCGAAACATGTACCTCCTTCGAAGTGCAACACTTTACTGATAAAGGCCTAATGATGGAGAAGAGATACTTGAGCTCAGTACAAAACTCAGAGCAACGCACAAGACATGTGGTTCATTTTGGATCTGCTCTAAACAAATGATTCACAATCCAAAATTTGGACTTTCTCTTAATCAGAGCAAAGGAATGCCACAGTTTACTGTTACTGCAGCGATGGGCAAAAGACCCCAATGGATGTAAAGTAAGATTATCAGAGAGACAGAGAGAGAGAGAAAGAGAGAGGGATGATCTGACAAATACAAATCAATGAGCCAAGACAAATGGTTAAACAGTTATTAACCGACAATGATCGATGATGCTTGAAAGTCACACGTCTAAGAAGGTGCTGAAAGTAACTTGACAAATGACAGCAGCGTACACCCAAAGCTTTTCTGTCCTGTAAACAACAATAACAATTAGAAGTAAAACAAGAGAGGTTTAATCATTTAGGTTATAGTACATCAACAAATACATATTGTCTCGTATGTTGTAAAATAAGAAACAGACGTCACGGTGGAAACAAACGCTGCAGCAGTAATCTTATGCAAATTATGACCAGGGTGGGCAGGCTGATAATGATCTTGTGTTTTACATACACAATGAATATACATAGATTATTAATAATGTTCATATAATGGTTTTGTGTTTGAGACACATTAACAGCAAATTATACCTCTAGATCTATAGTATCCAAAGGCCTATTAAATAATCCACATAGATTATTATCATAGATTATTGGTTTTCTACAGTAACACAAAACAGCTTGCAAACAGTGCGTGTACTTACTTGACCGACAAATGTCGTTAATAAGTTTATAATAAGTTTACTAATTCATACTCCATACTTCATAAGTATGATTTGACGTCACCAGGTGATCGACGCAGTACGAACACCTGCGCGCATGCGCAGTGCGTTCCACCGCCCAAGAAGCGCCCTTTCCGATGCGCAGGCCATAAATTTCAGACGATATAAACTTAAATGTGGGCATTATAAAGTCCGCATTTCAAAACAACGATGTAGCTTAATCGTGTATTATTATAAAACAACTCCATTAAAAATTGTTTTATTATCTTACACCTATTGTAACTGTTTTTGTGTTTTCGCTATGCCTTGCGGATTATGCATAAGGTTTCACGGGCAAAATATTACCATGGTAACCGGTTTCCTCGAAACAATAGCTAAATATTATCTGTGTCACAACATTTATATGTATATCATGCATATGCAAAAGCGCAACGATTAAGTCAATACTTCAATAGACCGGCTGTGTGTGCATACTACATACTACATCACATATAGGTTTAGTGATGTGCTGTCTAGTTAGTGCACACTCCTCAACAGACGGGGGCAGTAGTGCACTTCCATCGTGTGACTGTGGGGTGATTGTGGATATGTTTGCATGCAATTGCATGGGGTTTATTCATCAACATTTAATAATAAACGCGTTTTAAGTCATGCAAAATATAAATCCCCCTACATTATTCAGTCAAACTTTGGTTTGCACGCATTTGTAAAGCAGCAGCAGTTATTATACTGTATCTAATAGACTGTGGTGTGAATGTTTCATCGATCATCTCACAATATGAGATGGAGCAGCTATTAGATGCAGAGCATTGGTGCCAGATGTTTCTGAAACCAACCCCACTGCATAAGAACAAAAGTTCAAAGCTTGAACTACAGATTGCAGCTTTAAAGCGCATCCGTGCTTTAAATGCTGAAAATCATTATGCTATGACCACAGTCATTGGTTGATTTAATTTCCTGTCCGGTTCAGAAGCACCTTCCCTGGTTACCGCAGAGGCTCCGCCCAGATCTGATGCTGTCTGATGCTGAAGTGGATCCACACTGGAAGGATGCACTGGGAGGACTGGGGCTCATACAGAAGTGAATCTGCATCATCCACATGCATCATGATAATCAGAACGTAATTGTATTAAATGGTCTCCATGCATTTTACCCAACACAAACTTTTCCAGAGGGATCTTTATGCACTGCAGACAGCCATTAAGGGGTACGTTAAGGGAGTACCTGTGGCCACAGCTATAGGAGGCTGCTCCAGAGATAGTGTTTGTTTGGCACAAAAAGCATTTAATAATTCACAGGGTTGCGTCTAAGGTGAGCTAGCAGAACTGAACGGTAGTGAAGAGGGTGAAAAGATCAGAATAGCAGACGCTTCTCTGATGTTTGGGGTGTTGACATTATTATGAGAGTTTTTATGAAATATGCTCTTACGGTAATGCCTTCTCTGCCTTTTATTACCTGATTGTAAACAGCAGTATTGAACTGTCAGGTTTTGTCTGTTCATATTGATCCAGATTTCTCATTTCAGGTTTGGAGGGAATGTTTACTGTAACTTTATGATGGAAACGTACAGCCAACCACAACCTGATTTGTTTGCTGTGAGAGACAGTCTGCAAATATAATAATCACTGTTGCTGTGGCAATAGAGTTTCTGAATAAAATGGAATATTAAAATGAAATGATAGATAATGATATATAATGATCTTTTTTTGAAATGTTGGGTTTTTTAAGTAACATTGTTACATTTTTGTCTTAATAAATTTAGAACTACTTTTATTATTTTAATTATTATACGTTTTATTATTATACAAGACATGTTCCAGCCAGTGTGTCGGATAAAAACAAAATATAGTGTTTTTATTTTATTTAACAATTGAAATGCACATCGACAGATTAAAAAATGGTTCAAGTTTAAAGGAAATTTGAAGACCACTGTTGTGACGTTGACACAAATTACACCAATACAAACATACACAATTTACAACACCAGCACTGAAACAGTTCAATTGTTCAAGTTTTCAAAATGGAATTTCATGTGCAATTGATTAACATGGATGAAAATCTTGTTATAAAGCTTTTGCAACAGACCACGACACAAAAGCTCAAAGCTTTATGGCAATACTAACCACACAACACGACTACACAGATAAACTCCTGAAGAGAATTCGATCAGAAAACTCTGGTTATGAGCTCACATTGTTTGGTTCAGAATAATAATGTGCTATGCTTTGTTTCAGGCAGGCATTGCTTAACAGTAATACACCATTAAAATCAGTGCAAGTGAAGATCATTATCTGTAATTCCAAACGAAACTTCAGAACGATTAAGACGGCACAGAGATTGTTTAGCATAACGGGGACACGGTTGGAAAACAAAATGTAGCTTAAGTTTCATAGTACAACTGCATCTCATAGCGTTAGTGTTAATATGGATAAAATAAATAAAACATCTATTCTGACCAACACTGGTCCAGTCAGAGCATTAACACCTCGCTTGTTATTGCCACTGATACTAAAAAAGCTAACATCTGATATTAGATCTCATACTTAAAACCTCAAAGTAAAACGTTTAAAAGACTTTAAAGGACAAACATAAATAAATTCAAATGGACATTTAAAATGAGATTTAAATCTTCCACACTTGAATCTTCTCGGCCACCACACACCAGTTTGCATGGTCCAGGTAGGTTTGGAGAACATGGAGCTCATCAATGTGGTTTTCAATCAACTGCGTCAGTTCTCCTTCCCTGAAAACATGGTAGTACCTCAGACAAGAGTCCTTCAGCTGTTCATCGTTCCATTCTTTCATCCCCTCAGTTTCTTTAAGAGACGTTGTGCTTTCCTGTCTCTGCAGGGGCTGTTGTCTGTTTGTTGTTCTGTCAACCTCCTCGTGTTCTTCATTGCTTTGGTAGGACACCAGGTCAGGCAGTGGAACTGAGGAACAATCATGGACAAGCTCCACAGGGACGGTCTCGTTTCCATTACTAGCATTGCTGTTGTTATTTCTGTGGACTTGTTCGTGGGGGTCTGAGATGAAGACGTCTTCTTCAAGACTGGTTCTGGAGGAGGATGAAAAGAGGTTTGAGACCTGCCTGATTAGACCCCTGCCACTGGCTCGCAGGCTCTTGCTTTCCGCAGCTTCATCAACAGGTGTTTGGAAAGTGCTGGAGGTGGACCTGGACACAGTCAGGCTGCCGAAGTCCAGCACAGAATCCAAAGACCTGGAGAAGAACCAAAGCCTCTGTTGCTTCTGTTGACTGGGGCTGCTGAGGTCACCCTCGTCCACCATAGACGATGTGCTTTTCACCTTCCTGTGCTTGTCGCTGGAGGCGGTGTCATCGCTGACACTTTCGGTTCCATCACCTCGCTCTCTGAGGGCAGGAGATACTGGAGGATTGGGGTTCCAAGGAACAAAGATGTCCTGCTTCTCAAACTTGCGCCTCTTCTGCTCCATGGCCCAAACGTAGATCATGATCCTCCCTCCCACACGTAGGGTGCGTGCCATCTCCTTTATTGCTCGGATACGCCGTTCTTTGGTGGACATGTGGTGGATGACTAAGCGATTGAAAGAAATTTGATTCATCAGAGGTCAGAGATCTACAGTCCAGCCATTTAAAGAAACAGTGCACCCAAACATTAAAATCCAATTTACTCACCCTTATCTCGATCCAAACATGCAATGTACATCTTTAGAACATTTGGAAAATAGTACACAAACCATATAGGCTTTATGGTGTTTTGTAAATGCAATATGCTTTTATTGTATGGAAAAGAACAGCATGAAATTCTGAATTTTCTAATGTGCAATGAACATTACTCTGGTGTGAAACAAGGGTAAATAAATTACTATTTTAAAAGCATAGTTCACCCAAAAATGAAAATTCTTCCATCATTTACTCACCCTCATGTCATTTCAAACCTGTGTGACTTTGTTTGCTTCTGAGGAACACAAAAGAAGATAGTTTGAAGTATGTTGGTAACCAAACAACAGTGGCATCCATTGACTTCCATTGTATGAACCCAAAACCACACATTTCTCAAAATATCTTCTGTTGTGTTGCACAGAGGAAAAAGACTATTCAGGTTTGGGATGACATGAGGGTTAGTAAATGACAAAATAATTGTATTTATGGGTAAACTATCCCTTTAAATATAATTGACAGTTTCCCACTCCACAAAATTATCTAAAACCATAATCAATGCAGAAACACAATTCATACCATTGTCGTGCTTCATGTGTTCACAAAGTGTTGATTATGAACTATTATGAAACCCTGATTTCATCAACAGCCATACAAATCTTCTCCCCGGGGATTCGCGAGGGGTTGCCTGGTGACCCAGCTGTACATCCTGACAACAAACACTCCCAGACCTCTTCCCAGAACTGCTAATCTCCCGTAACCTAGTAACACCTCTTGTTCCCCACGTCTTGTGGAGCTTAAATACACCTACATAACAGCTCTTTTCCAGATTAATGGAAGCTCTAGAAGCCGATTGATGTTAAATGGCTTGATCATGGGGCTGCTATGCTAATCTGGGTGTATCAGATGAAATGTGACTATATGACTGAAATCCTTAATAAACCATTATGGTAATGATTTTGTTACAGCCCTTTTAAGCTATAAAGACATCAGCAGAAGATATGCCCTTTACATCAACATGACATTTACTGATCCAAATAAAACAAAAATGTGCTCAAGGATTAATAATGTTGTTTTATTATGATCAGTTTTTAGGCTGCAATCCGTAACATTATTGCTTAAAAAACAATAATTGTTATAGTTATTGAGCAAGTACATGACAGATAAGTGTTCAGCATAATCTCCTTACCCCAAATCACGACTGCAACTTTATAATAATGATTTATAATTTGAGCTGTCGGGTCCAATTGCCCAAGAAATGTCAGTTAGGTTTCAACCTACGTAAAGTAAGTACGTCATTTTTTATGTTTTAAACAGACAGTAACAAAGAGACAAAAGTTACAGATTGCATCTTTAATTTACCTAATCTCAAGCCAGCCAAGACGTAGGTGATGTTTTTTCTAAGTCTTAAGTGGGTGAAAACTTAAATCTTTGCATTTTTAATCAATTAGAGAACTGGAATCTAACAAGGAAAAAAGTATTGTTTAACTTCTAGTGTAAATGTATTTGGATGATTACGTGCATTACCTGCGATGGAGAGCACTGCATCAAAGCAGCCGTCTCTGTAGGGTAAGCACAGTCCGTCGCAGAGCTGCACCTCATGACCCTGAGTCCATGCAGAGTCCACCAGCGGCCGACACACATCACAGCCCAACTTAAAAATGTTCTCATTAATGTGCAGATATTTACCATTGCCACATCCTGCAATATATGAAAACATAACAACTGTAAGGCAACTTCTAACTTTCAGTCTATAAAATGCATTTTTAAGGACAAAGCTCTGGAGTGTTTTTCTGTATTGTACTGTAATAACTCTGCTTCCCGTTTATTCTTATTAAACTTTATTTTAAAAAATTGCATTTCTTTCAGGTGACTGCGAAGGAAGCAGTCATGCCCTCGACGAAGGCTGCATGATAATGTTCCATTTATCTTAATTGTGTTTTTCAAACGCAACAAAAAAGATAATGGGAATGAATGCTTTTATTTTTAGATGATCTGTGATGACAGTCATTTTTAAAGCAAACGTGACTGTATACCCAAAAGCACGTTCATTTTGCCGTTCTGAGATGATCCAGGATCTTGAGTGCGAGATCTTACCTACATCAGCCACAATGCTCCCGGGCTCCTGCTCCAGCAGAAACTGTTTGACCTTGGGCCAAGCCTTGTACCGGCTGTCATTGAAGTAGGGCGCAATCCTCTCGTACACGCTGTGAACATGGTCTCTCTCCAGCTGGCTGGCAGCCTCCTCCATGCTGCTCTCTATTAAACCCTGTAGAGCATCTTTACCACATAGCCAGAGGAGGAGAGAAGAGGCCAGACACAATCAGACCTAAACATCCAGTCCCTTTGCCCTTAATTAACATGCATTAGATGAGGAAAAGAAAAGCACCACTCTGAGTGGCTGCTTCACTAACAAGGCTACAGCAGCAAATAAATCACATATGAATTAGGATATAGGATATAAATATAGATGCTGCTTTTAATTCCTCTTAAAACGTTCCACTAACAACTTAAGAATACAATTGTTGATACATAATGTTAAAATAAGTTTTACTAACGTTAACGCAAGAACGTTTTTGGATAACTTTAATAGAACTTTAGAGAGTGTTAGCCAACATTCTGAGAACGTTCCCCGTCAGTGTTATCACTACATACTCTTCCCATTTCATTGCTAGCTGGGTTTCGGCTAAAATCATTCGGCAAATGGCTGTGAAAACGAGGTGCTTCTGATTAATTGTGTTCTCATCCCGTCCACCTATAACCATTTTATAAATTGTTGCTGTTCTGCGACTCGACTGCACAAGCACAACCAGCCATCACACAACTCCTCACAGCTACACATTATTTAGACACAACACACTGCATCATCAACACAGCCGTTCATCATTTCTCCTGGTGTCCATACACACGCATCTTCCTCGCTGTAAACAGAAACAGTCTGCGATTGGCATGCACCAGCCTGCGCGTCAGGGCGCACTGCAGCCTGCCTGTGTTTGAAATGCAGAGTGGACGTGGCTTTTCAAAGCACTCTGCACCTCTGATGTGTTTTCCAAAAGCTTGCTCGTGATTTAACCGCTGCTCTTCAGACTGAACGCAGTAGCTTTCAGGTTTGTGTTGTGTTTATTACAGGGCTTTAAAAGCAACAGTGTGCTGATAAAACTCAACATGCTGATTAAGGAGTTAAGCTGAAGCTTTTATCATACAGTACAGACGCCATTCAGACTTTGTTTTGTAGACAATTTTAGCCCTTTTTAAGGCTTACGAAATTTCAGATTACATTTTAATAACTGACTGCATACTGAATATCTGGAAAGTCTTTATTCTGATTGGTCAATCATGTTTATGGTCAATGAATATAATACTGCTAAACTGCATATTTCATTCTTAAATGTCTGTTACAAAGCTCTGCTCTCCATTTCTTCTCACTAAATTAAACAAATTGAACTCTAATCAATATTTTATGCCCTTTTAATTTATTTACGTATTGCTACTGTTGCATAGTAAGAAGGATCACAGCTAACAATTTTAGGTTGTAAGAATGTTTCCATAACGTTTTCTTTGTTCCAAGTACCAAAACATTACAAACATTATTTTAAAAGTTTTTACGCTCTAAAAGTTGTTTTTTAAACATTGTATTAACAATATTGCTTGGTTAAAAGAACGTTATTGAAACATTTTATATTTTTGTAACGTTTTTAAAAAAGTCCACTAATTATTTAGGAATAACGTTGCTGATATATGATATATACATTAGAAAAAGGTTCTACTAACATTACTGTAAGAATGTTTTGATAACTTTGAGCCAACATTTAGAAAATGTTAGCCAACATTGAGAACGTTCCCTGTTAGCTGGGATGTTGAAAAATAGACCCCTTCACAATGTGCCCTGAATGTTTTTCATATATTTAATCATCTGTGGACACCTTCTCACTGTGAAGACTGTGGAAGTCATGTACATTCCTGTATGCCATGAAAAAGGAAGCCAATTTAATTCAGCATTCATTCCTGCAGTAAAGCCTCACAGCTCATCTTACCTAAAACTTTAACACTATTTTTCTGCTGCCTTGCAGCCAATGGGAAATGCACACGTAATTTATTTTGAAGTGCACGTCAGATTGCATTTTATGTGAGTGTGAAATGTAGGAACTTCAGGCAGCTGCATCCATAAAAAATGTCAGGGACATGTTCATCTGTTAACCTAATTGCCTTTCAGCTGCTTGAGTTGTTGCGAGTTGAGAACTGAGGGCGCAGATCAATGAGAAAACATATCAAAGCAAATCCACATTCGATGCTTATCTACTCTCCTGCATTTCAAGTCCAGCCAATAATCTCACAGTCTGGTCGGCCGATCAATGCAGCCTTCATGTGGACTAACAGTAAACCGAGAGAGGTCTGCAAAGCAGAAAATGCAACACAATAAAGATTTCAAAGGTTCCATACTACTAAACAAACAACCAATAAATGACCAAAATCTATAACTGGCGGTTTATTGTATTGTCAGAAAGTCACTGTGAAGGGCAACTGATCTTCAGGGGTATTCGGTTGAGAATAGCATGATCTGGTTATTTAATAAAGCCCGAGTGATTTGGTGATGTTTTACATAACACATTTAGTGGTAGATGTGTTATGTAAGACATAAAGGCTCTTTTAGTTGAATCACACGCTGCCCTGAAGCGGAAACTACACGGTTCCCAAATCAGAGACGAGCCAAAAGAGAAACAGCATGTGGGCTGATCGTATATGCAGTTTATTATAACCGTGACAGAAGGTGTGTGTGGTGCACTGGGCAAAATTAGGAAATTAAAACAGGGATGCCATTTAGAAAAAAGGCCCCGTGACAGAAGAGCAAATTAAAGGTTATTTTAATAGCACAATAGATCATTGAAATAAAATGACAAAACTCTTATCCTTGCATACTTAAAGGGACAGCTCAGATAAAAGTGACATTTTGTCCATCATCCACTCAATCTCTTCATTCATAGTCATTCAAACCTATGTGACTTCTGTGGAGCACAAAAGAAGATATTTTGAAAAATGTCTCAGTGGTTTTGTGTCCATACAATGGAAGCAAAGGTTGCCACTGTTATTTGGTTACCAAAGTCCTTCAAAATATCTTTTTTTGTGTTTCTCAGAAGCAAAAAAGTAATACAGGCAATAATCTCTCATGTTTTCTGCAGAAACTGCAAAAATCTAGTTTAATGTTAGTTTTTAGTTACTGTGGTCAAATCTGTAGGTGCCTTACTGCTTACAAGTATTTTACAAAAGCGCATTTCAAAACAGATTTACACACATTCTCTCTCCATAACAAAACATCTGCTCTCAATCTATTATGGCCCAACGCCACTCTCCCTTCCTGTCGATCCAGAGTTATTGTGTTTCTCTGGCCTTATTATAGGGAAGCAAAATAATAAAAGCACGTTGCCCAGTATGTGCTGCATCAAATCCAGAGACATTTGACGCCTTAAATCTCTCCTTATACAGAATGTCAACTGTTGAACTGTGACTTCTGTCATATTAATTTCTTCCTCCAGCCCGTCGGTTGTTTAAAAGCATCTTGCCACAAACACAAAATCTATCTGCATCCACAACTGGTTCCCAGTGCTGTCGGGAACTCTGAGGGTCCCTCATTAGAGAGACTATTTTAAGATCCCGCCCACTGACAGAGGGATGGAGGAAGGGCGCACCATCGTCATCGTTTGCCACATGCAGCCCTGTTAAGACTCAATCACATCTGATTGTGCCCTCTATTCATTACAATGCTCAGCTCGACGGGCATTATGTAAGCAGCTGCAAACTGATGTAGGGAGAATACTGAACAGCAGCTTCTAAAATTAGAAAGCAGCGATACCTGCCAGACAGCAATTCTGTTACACAGAGACAGCCGCTCTGTCCCAATACTAATGAATCAACACGGATGAACAGTATGGAGTTTTATCCTTTATATTTACTCAGCAAACTTCCTGTAATGGATGCAGCAGTTGAGATTTAACTTTCAATAGTTTGCTGCTTTCAGAAGGCCTTAGAATAAATATACCCTGGTATATAGATTACCATATTCACATACCATGGTATTTACATTATGTATTTCCAAGCCGGTCCACTGGTACAGGTCCAAATAACATCATACCATGGTACGGTCATATTAAAACACAAATCTGGTAATAGGGCTCAACATACTGAAATATTTCAGTATCTACTGTACTGTATACAGCACAGACAGCATCTCTAAATACTTTTAAATGCAATATTACATTAATCCAGCATTAATCTAGAAATGTATAGCTACATACACACTGCTGAATATGTGTATTAAAAAAACATCATCACAACAATGATAACTAACCAATAACCTAAAACAAACCTGAGTGCTGCACTTGACTTCAAACCCTGTGGCATCTCTATATAATACATCATATCAGTAGTTAAAGCAACATTTAGACTATCAGGACAATTGAGCGCATGTTTATTCATTTATTCATGCTTTTCAGGCAACATGACACCACAAAACAGAAAAGCTCGCCAGACTTGAACTTTACCATCATTATAATCGTCATGCACTTTTCAGCACACCCTCATCGCTTTATATTTTCAATGCACGGCCGTTCGTTTGCACTGCAGGGAAAGTTGCATGCGATGTTTGTTTTGCACGACACATGCATCCCGTGCATCAAACCTACCTTTCCTTGTCAAGTCAGCGGCCGCGGATTCATTCAGTCCGACGGGAGACTGCAGCTTTAATTCACGGCATTACCGGAATCGGTCATCCGAGCGAAGACGGCGACGACACAACGACCCCGCAACACTAAACGTGCGCAACCGGCGAACGTGTTAAAAACACACGATCACCCCATCCCGAGCTGATGATTCACACGAACCGATTCTGTTGAACCGATTCACCGCGAAGCGTTTACAACCCTCAAGCGGGGACGGATCTTGTAAACATTTTATTTTCACTCCCACGACACACGGAAACACAATCCGGATCTCAAAAAGTGCGCAAAGGAAGCACAAAAATAAACGACATGTTATTTAAACAGAACCGCTCGGTCTTATTGAGAACTTAAGCCGTGATAGTAAACGGGAAGTGATTAAAGAAATTATTAAAATTGCGTGCGGGACCGCTGGAAACGCCTTCATAATGGTGATTCAAACGAATCGACTCAAACGAGTCCGAGCGAATCGACTCCCTCAAGTGAATCGGACTGCTGGACGGACGTAACGTCCGCCGCTGCCATTGGTCGGTTCGGTCACGTGACGTCCGCACAAACATTCAACCGTGCTGCGTCTGAAAATGTTGCTCTTGGTTTCGACTATCATCGTTTTCATCAAACCTGTGGATGGGGTTTAGTTTTAAAGATATTACACGACCACCGACAGCGTGCAAATGGCCTTTAAGACTGAAGTTTGTCTTCGTCTTGCTCGTGTAAACTCAATTCCGGTTGGCAATACGTTTTAATGGTGTGGGTGTGTAAGAAATGCATGCAAATTGCTGCTCTGCACAAAGATTTAATGCTGCTGCTTCATTTTGCTGTTAAATGCAGACTGACAGAATGACACACAACAGCTGCTTGCCAGACGCAAGGTGCATGAAAACATTTTTGATGCCTGCAACACAAAATGTTAATAATTACCCTGAAAAACAGATCCTGTAAAGACATTTCAGATTCAAGTCCACTATGCAGTCATCAGGAGTTTTCTAAATGTGCTCAAATGGATTTAAAGAGTGTTTCTGCATAAATGTATTAAGGCAAATGGGTCCTTATGCTTTCAAAATTAGGGAAAGATTGCTTTCGCGGTTAAGTTTAGAATTTCACCCATTATCTTTAATAACCAAGTTAATGTAAAAAATTAAAAAAAAAAACTCAGTTTCAATGCCTAAATCAGAACACTGGCATTAAAACAAACAAGAATAGCGAAAAACTTATTTATACAGAATATTTTATTGGTTCAGCAGACTGAAAAACTGATTCAGGTGGTGGAGAGGGGTGAGTATCTTCAATTGTTTCCCAACAAACAGCCAATAATAAAACAAAATCTCTGTACCATCCCTCCCTGCTTCAAACACTGATAAAATCAATACTGGGCTGTAAAAAGTAACAAATATGTGAATTCGTCATCAGACCAGTGTTTCTTTTATCTGCAGAGGCACATTTGCACATGCACATAAGAAATACACAAATGAGAAGGGTTAAAAAAGAAAGGACAAACAAATAAAAAAGTAACTACAAAATGGTTATTTATGTAGCACAGTACAGAATGACATACAGAGGACACAGAACAGACACAGGACTGCTAAAAGTTGATTTTTTTCTTTACTTGGACAGATCAGCTGGTGCAATATATTTAAAGCTGGAGGTAAAAGCTATACAAGTTGCCTCCCTAACCTCAGGTGGGGGGAAATAAGAGCCCAAAAACAAAACTATTTACATTATCTTTCTCATAAGATTAAGATCACATGGTCGGCACACGTAACAAAAACGAAACACAAGTCATGGTGGGTAGGAAGCCAATGACAGAAAAGACAGCAAAATACAGCTGAAGCAGATGCATGGCTCCGATAAGTCCAAACTTCCGTTCAATCACTCTTCGGGACTTTTATCCGCAAGTACAGCCAACTCAAATTGCTCTTGCATTTGGTAAGTTACGATGCACTCATCTTCGGTCCCTTCTCCCGGCCTTTCTCCGCACCTGAAACAAAGCAAATTTTATTAGGCACACATTCTCAATTGTCAAGAAAATAATATAGGAAGAGTCGGAAAACGTGAGAGAATATTTGGCACCAGCGTTTCATAGCAGGAAAAATAAAATGTCTTTAAGAGCTTTTTTTATTTGAAGAGAGAAAAACTTGGATTACTAGATGGATGCTTAAAAACATTTTGAAGTGACTTTCATTTATATATTCACAATCCTTGGAATTAACATAAAAACTACTTTGTGTATAAATGTCTCCAATAACACAAGATTCATCCAACAAGATCTTAAAAATAATACATTACAATAAACATTTTCATGATTCCTCAATGATTTTAGGAGTTTGTTTTCCAGGCCTGAAAACATTGTGTTATAAAAACAGAGAGATGTAGAGATGAACTCACTTTAGGTGAGAAGTCTTCTGACTCGTCCTCTTCATCACTCTGCTGGGCAGTGTCCATCTCATCCTCTGACTCCTCCTCTTGATTGGTGGCAGCTCTGGATCTCCCACCACTGAATCAGACAGAATGAGTCAAAAATATCCATTCAAAATTAGGGTTGCAAAGCTGGGGAATTCTGGAAATATTCCAAGCAGGAATATTATGGGAATTTACTCAAATTAAAGGGGATTAATGAACATGTCATTATCTGTGTGCCATAATTCCCATATATTCCCATATATTCCCATAAAGTTTACCACTGCTGTGGTAGAGTGTCAGGGGTATACCTGTCTTTCCTTGCTGCTGTCTGCGATTTCGGGGGTCTTCCTCTTCTTTTCTGAGGGGTGGATTCCACAGAATCACTGGGTGTCTCTGACATCTCCGCTCTGAGAAAAAGTGATATTCTATTTAGTCAAGATTTATAAAATGTATGAACTACATAGATGCTTTTATACAGTCCAGTCAAAGTATACATTTGACCATGTTCATCAACATGTCCCTGTGATGCTGTTGCTTTATCTACACTCACTGCTCTGACAGAGCTGTGGTGTTCAAATTAAATCTTTATTCAGTAGTACTGACTGAACTAGTACAGAGATCATGAATATTAATTTGGTCATGCAGTTGCTGCGCTGTACCTTTCCAAAAGCATCCAGACACATGGTCTAATTAATATTCATGAGCTACACCTTCACCAGAGCAGAATGCATTTAGCAAAGTCTGCTTTTTGACAATCATTTGAGTAAAATATAATGTTACGCCTCACCAAAATTTACATTAATTGGTTGATATTCATGTAAACTTTACGAATAAGAACAAAAGGTGTATTCAACAGTTCTCACTGCACTTTTTTTAAAGTGACAACCTGTAATTTTTGGCTCTCTACCGGCATCTGATTGAAAAATAAAATTGCAGGTTACTTTACATACTTTTCTTTGCGTATGCCACAAATGAAACCAAACTGACATTTCCTGGGAAATCAGAACTGACTGCTAAAATTGTAAATCATTGTTATAAACTTACTGTTGCGAATCAGGGTTAGGATAATGTATTGAACACTGATCTCTTATGTACTTGCTCAATAACTGATTTTAATTTTTAACCCAAAAACTTTGTAGCTTTAAAACAGCAACATTTCACTTGAATTGGTAGAGGCCGCTGAACCCACTGTGAGAACCCTACAGCAGGTGCTCACTCACTCACCTTGGTTTGCGTCCTCTTCTGCCTTTAGGCTTCACCTCCATGTTCTCGCTGCCATCATCCTCTTCCTCCTCCTCCTCTTCCTGCTGCTCCTCCTCGTTCTCCTCCTCTGCGGGGGGAGCGGCCTTCCTGCGGCCCCTCCTGCCTTTGTTGGCTGTTTCATCTTTGGCGGCCGCTGACTTCGGGGGTCGTCCTCGGCGACCTTTTTTGGGCGGACTGTTCTGTTCATCTTCGGTCTCCATAGTCGTCTCAGCCATGCTGCTGTCTTCACCCCACTGCTCCTCCGTGTCGTCCGTGCTTGTGTTGGCTGCTTTCTTGCGGCCCCGTTTGGGTTTGGACTCCTGGCCCTTGTCCTCCTGACTGGAGGCAGCGCCCCGCTTGCGCCCCCTGCTGGGTTTTTCAGTCTCAGACGGACTCTTCATTGAAATATCTTCATTCTCACTGTGGTCCACATCAGCTGTGTCTAGCCTGGTAGGAAAAGCAGAAACTAGGTTTTTGTTGCCCATACACAATATCACCCTGAATCTAAAGTGTTATGGGTGTTGCCAGGGCGTTGCTATGTGTAAGATCTTTTAGTGCATTGCTATGTGGTTTCTAAGATGTTGTCTGGTTGGTTTCCAGAGGGTGTAATAATTCATTGATCAACAATGCTAACAGCAATAACAGCCTATTTCTCCAAAAGCAGGAGACAGAGCTGGAGGAAGTTTTAAATCGTTTAGTGGCGAGACAAATCAAACAAATTGGGTTTTAACATCTAAGGTCATCACTAACGCAGCACAAAAAGCTTTTTAAAAACATGCACGAGTTTGACCTAATAAATCTCTCAAAATTGCATGACTCATATATATCACTGAAAAGTACATCCCCATAACACAAACAGCACTTGCATTGAAACCAGCTGTCCATTCACTGCATCCGCTCATGTTGGGCTGATGAAAGGCAGTGTGATTGCTCAACACCTTGACAACCACAGAGCTTGTTCAGACCACAGTAGGAAGTGAACACGACAGCCAGATTGTGTGGTATGAAAAATTAATTTTAATAACATCTCAAATGGATTCAGCCTACATGAAGTCACGCTGCAGACGGCTCTCTTTTATCAGAATCACAGTGTTATTATATTTATAAGAGACAGACAGTTTTTCGTGTTATTTATGCACACCATCATTGATTTTACGGGAAATCTGGAGCAAGTTTATTCTGGAAAAGAGATGATGATGCCATTAGGAGTTATTTTGGCTTTAGAAAGTACTGATGTCTGTTTTTAAGATTTGGCCAAACTGATTTATAAAATGTCAAACAAAACAGTTTTCTACAGTCAGTTTTTCTTTCAGGGAAACTACAAAAACAGAAGCAACAATTTGAGAAGAATCATCTTGTTCTTTTGAATAAGTTAAGACTGATTTATACTGTCCAAACAAACACACGCCTGGTTAACACACTTATCCAACAAAATCACAAAAACAACTATAGAATTTGTTATCTGTTGGAGCAATTTGAATGTTTTCAGTCTCTCACCCTTTATGCAGAACTTTAAACATTCAATCATCCACACAAACTTCAGTCACGTGTACATGCATGTTTGTTAGACTGACCTTCCTTTACCGCGGCCAGGGGAGCTGGGGTTGGAGTTACTGCTGGCGTTACTGATGGTCTCCATGCGGGAGAGTTTGGTCTGCAGTTTCCCTGTGGCGGACAAGGGCTTGTTTACTGCGCCCAGCACGTTGGCTGCCTTCGGCTGCAGACAGGATAGAGGATCAGGAATTGTTCAATATCTCAAAGTTCTGTCACAGTGAAGGTTAAAGAGCAGAAAACACAGGGCAAATGTACCTTTCCTGGGGTGAAGAAAGACTTCATCTCAGGAGGCAGATAGTTCTTTGTGTTGCTGAAATTCTGAAAGCCAACAAGAAGAGAGATTTCAGAGATTATAGTAAGCAAAAAAATAAATAAAAATATTGGTTGTACATCAAGTCTCTAAAATAACAATTTTAACTGAAATCTGCTTTCACAGTTTGTGGCAGCAGGCTGCAGAGCTACAGGGAAGCAGTCCCAGCTAACAGGGAATGTTCTTATAACATTGGCTAACCAGGTTCTTTAAGTTCTCTCAAAGATGAAAACGTTCCTGCTGTAACGTTAGTAGAACTTTATTGTTATATATCATATAGATCAAATGTTATCTTTTAATTGTTAGTGGAATGTGGCAGAATTACAAAAAGTTTGAATAAAGTTCTTATAACCAAGCAATAACATTAATACCTTGCCTGAAACAACGGATGTTTTGAACGTTCTTAGAACGTTCAAAACAACATTTTGTAACTTAATGGAAACACCAGGAAAACATGTTAACTGGGGCATTGTTACCTTGTCTGGCTGTGTGAAGTAGCGTGCAGGCAGTACGGGATCTTTAGGCGACTCTAAACTGTACGTGGTACTCTTGGACATGACGATGTTCATGGCTACATCACACACCGTGTACAGTTTCTGCATAACAGAGACATTTCATTGTGAATAAAAACAAGATATATTATATACAAGCAGGTTTTATGAATAGGAACAATGGGAGACTAAGTATTGCACTTATATAATATCGGAAATATACAGGCAAAATAAATTTTACTCTCGACAAGTGCCAAATGGCGATAAAAGCTGACTTAGTCAAAACAGAATAACTTTAAGGAACTGCAGCATAAAATGTGCTTTAAAATAAACCAAAAAAAGCTGAGGTAAAAGCCCCAAAAACAAACCTTTGCTTTGACGGATGACTTTTACTACAGAAAAATCAGTCATTTTGCTCTATCTACAGTTTTTCTTCAGAAGTGCTATGGCATCAGATTTCACACCATCAAAAACACATTTTCAGGACAAGCACCATTTTAGCAAGAGAGCAAGACCAGCTTGTATGTGAAGCTGTGAAAACAATACAGTCTTTTGGTCGATAACATTTATGATCAGTACATTTTCTTAATTTACTGCCAATTTAATTGGCAGGTGCTTCAAAACACATTCCACTTTGGACCCTGTTGGCAGACGATAGCTGTTGTGAAATGTATGATAAAAAACGCTTTAATAAACTTATTTTCAACAAGCCTGGTGAGACAAAGGAAAGCATTTAGCTGTAATAAAAACAAACCTCATTCATCTTGGGATCATCAGGACATTGTCCGTCTTTTGTCTGTTTTATATTCTCCACCATTTTCCTGATGAATGCATGACTGTTGTTTTCATTTTTGGCCATTAGGATCTCCAGAACAAACCACAAAGCCCTGCAGGAGAAAGAGAAGATAGAGGAACACCATCTTCAAGATGCATCTAGCATCTAACAAGCTTCACATTTTCTCCACCATTTACGACCATTTGTAACATCTGATAAGCAACATATTGGGAACAAATTCCACATCTGCCGTTTTCAAAGCCCGAAATGATAAACTAATGAAAATATAAACATTCTGCTGCTCGTGTGGACTCACTCTTTGATGTCTTTGAGCTGCTCAATGTCCTGGACCTTCACGTAATCTGGGTCATGGACCAAAAGGTGAATCGCATACGGCACTGTGTACTCCGGTAGGAGAGATATGAGCTTCTCTGCAGTACACACACACAGCAGAGATATTATGATAATGTGAGTGTTATAAAAACCTGGGCCCCTGGATACTGAACAATAGCCTTTGGCTTATAAATCTGAATTACATTTGGATAAAAATTCAAATCCTACATCTAACTAACAAATCAAAAATGAAAAGGCTGATGTGCCGTGAATTGACTCAAACAGCAACACCAAGAATCCAGCACAATGGACAGCTGAACCAACAGGACATGAAGGCTTGCAAAACAGTGTTCTCAACAGAATGACCCTGATAAACAGCTCAGTCTAATTAAGACATGTTTACTGCGGTGTGTGTTAAGATAAACTTATAAAAAGATCTTTAGTAGATGAAATGTTGATTCTAGTTCTTCCAATTCCTTGATTCCATTATAGATTTTTTAAGTACTTTTATATAATAAAGAAATGGTTCTGAATGTGAGCTGTTTCTGAATGTGAGCCGGTTTGCATCTGTCCTAGAGATGGGCTGTTCGTACCGCTGACTGCTGCGTGCTGTTTCAGGTATTCCCTGCGCAGGTTGATGTTTTTGACCAGGCACTGGCGGGCGTGCGCCCTGCGCTCCTTCACCGGGTCTTTGGCACAGAGTGTGAACACGGCCAGGTACTCCAGCGGCAGACGCAATCTGCACAGACCTTTGTGGAGTTTCTGGGCAAAAGCCTGTCGCACCTGGTAACACTCGTCCTAAGAAAGACAAGAGAACTCATTAATTACTCATTAGTCATTTAGCTGATGCTTTTTTTTTCCAAAGCAAGGGAGATAAACCCCCTGGAAAAACATGATGTTAAGAGCTTGATTAAACACACTATGGTTCCTGGGATGACCCCTTTAATTTATGCAGATTGTTTCAGTCCTTTCCTTTAGGAAAAACAGGAAAAAAAAACTACAACAACTCATCCTGCACTTCACAGATTTTTGTCCAATCACCAGTCACTTTAGAACACTTGGACAATAACACTTGAGTCATGAAATATTACAGTAATACTACATTTTTATTTTTGGGCACATGCCCTTTAACAATAAACATTATGTTTGATGCATCTAACAAAGGGCTGAAATGCTGTCTATTGATTTTATCAGACAACATAGTGTGATGTAGCCATGGTGAAAGTTGCCCTTTATTGAGATTTCTGCGAAGACATGCTGCTCATAAACATCAGAATAAATTTCAGTGTAACCTGTGACCTGAAACACAGTGAGTCACAATACTAGCCAATGGCTCTTTGGTTATGGCAGTGTAAGCCATTAAAAAGATGTTAGGGGACATGTCTCTTTGACATTAGGATAAAAGATAACATTAAAACCAAGAGAGCCCAACTGTTCACTTTAACATTAGTCCTTTAGAGCAGCTAAGCCTGCAGTCAGATCGCCTTACGTTGATGACGAGAGCACAGAGCTGGTACTGCTCCAGCGTGATGATCTCGTGATAACACGGCTCCTGAGCAAGACGAAGAATCGCGCAGCCGGCTGCCAGCCGCAGACGAGACATGTCTGGTTTCCTGCACACACACATAAGAAATCAGTGCTGATTAATCACAACTAAATTACAAACTCAAACGCATCACCATTTGTGCAACAAATTAAGTGCAACTTATTGTATTGCAATATACTACTACAAATGCAAATACAATATACTACTGCACTACACACAGTGCTTATGGTACTTACTATTGTACCGGATGTTTCGGTGCTGATTTCAGATATCATCAGCGTTTCTCAGAAATCAATACTGCACCTTTCTATACCTTATGCTTGATATTAAACTATAAGGTGTCCACTACTTCGTATTGCTACACACACTCTATCATCAGAGCTACTGTTTAAACATCCTCATGACTCTGAAGGTCACTCACCCCATCTTGCCCTGCTCTGTCAGATCTCCATCACTGCTCAGAATGGCCGTGAGCATTCTCAGCGTGGAGTTTCCAGATTTACTCTGGTTGTTCTTCACACCGAGCAGCCATCTCACCATCAGTTTAATGCCCTGAATCTGAAACAGAGAAACACTGATACACTGAGAAACACTCACTCCACAGATTTTCTAATATCCATCCCTGTGTACATCTGCAGACCATTATTACCAAAGCGAGAAAGACAGAAGTATAACAGCAATACCGCAGAAGCATTTTATTAATTTACTGCTAGAGGGAGAAGATGATAAAGTCATGTAGCTATCTCACTATCTCTGTTGTGGATTCAATGTAATGCAGATGTTTGCCTGATTATTATTTGTTCCTATCGAAGAAAGCACCAGAATAATCAAACACAAACATTAAGGTCTGAAAGGGTGATGAGGATGTGTGGCGCCTCACCTTCGCTAACGTTTCCAGGGAAACTTCATCATCTGGAACCCACAGTTTGGTGGTTTTCTTGCCAGGAATCTGAGGCAACAGAGAATCGAGGTCAGTGTCGACAGCTCTCAAAACACAAAGATGGTGCGGAGAATTCTTTATTACTGCGTCTGAAAGTTTGCTAACAAGGTTAAACTAAAAATAAACAGAGCGGCTGTCACAAAGACGAGGAGATGAGTCACACCTCCACTAAAGTGAAGTACACAACTTGCTTTAAAAACAACTACAAAATAAAATAAAACTGCACCAGCAAGCCTGTATATTCCTGAATGTCTATAACAGCATAACAATTACATGAGAAGATCGGTACGTGAACTTTTCATGATCTCCTCCGGTAGATTGTTTAAACCATTTTTAATTAGACGTCTCTTACCATTTCCTCTTATAATTACACTGGTTGATTTATGCCTTAAGCAAGTGCATTCCAATGAAATCATATTAACTCTACAGGACTAATGCTACAGGCCAACAGACTTACAAACGTGCATATAATTTTTTGCTGGCTCAACCAGTGGTGTGAGTTTGGGGCGGAACTATGTATTTGGCGGACCACTGGCTGACTATGAAGGTGTTCATAAAATCAGTTTGAAAACTAATATTCATTTTGTCGATGCGTCTGTTGATGCTACAGGCACAGAGAAACATTTCAGCTTTAAAAACATCCTGAACATGACCATCAGCGTAACATCATCAGTCTTCATTTCAAAACAGCAATGAAGTTATGCTATAACTTACCCTGTCGTTCATGAGGAGGTCTTTAACAATGAAATTGGCCACTAGAGATTTGAGCGGAGCTGCAAACTGTTCTGGAGCCAGCATGGCCAGGTGTCCCAGCGTGGTTAAAGGTGTGATGAGCTGCTCCATGTTCTCTGTGTCCAGACTTTTATGAAGCGGCTACAGAGGAGACAGAAACGCAGCAGTCAGAGCTGAATCTGAAAGACTTCCAGATTTCAGGTTTAAAGTGACAATCTGAATCCACTGATGGCTATTTGTGAATACACAGCTGGACAGATGCAACCAACCAATCACAGCACTCGCAAACCCACTCTGAACTCTTCAGTCAACAACATGTGAACTTTCATGTGTTGTTTCTGGGCATCAGGGTTATTATCGTTAACTAAAACTCAAACTAAAGTTCCTGTTAAATGAATGCTGAAATGACGTAAAATACAGGTTTAAATATTAGTTGAAATTTGTGAACTTAGTTTAGTTTATTGCCAAGTCAACATTTCTAATTTTGATTAAAAATTAAAATATGACTTAACTCTAAATTAAAACCAAGTCAACTAAAACTAAAGCAGAAATAAAGATAAACCTAAATAACAATTTAAAAAATAAAATAAAACAACAAAAGCACATAACGAAACTGCTAAAGATTAAAATCAACATGTAAAATTAAAATAAAAAAAGCTACTTCAAAATATTCATAAAAATACAATAAAACTAAAATAAGAATAATTCTCCTCTGCATTTTGTATGAGAAAAGAGCCAGAATTTAATGCAGTCATTAATAACATTATTAATACTTGTACTACACAAATGACTGCCTTCTATGGCATTTCAAACTTTCCACTCTGAAAACTAACTGGTTTTGTGGTCTTTTGATGTAACACAGGCAGCCAGTTAAGACACTGAGATTGTTGTTGGAGATCTCACCTCGAATATCTGTGCGAAGTGAGTGTCTCTGTTGGAGAACATTGCATGGATGCAGTGGATGGCGTATTTGGCCTGGCGAGGGGGACCTTTCTTAGCTTTGTGCTGCAGTACTGGTAATAAAACTCTAGGGGGCAGGAGGAGGTAAAACAGGCAGAAATGAATGGAACCCTCCACTCTATAGACTACCGTACACAAGCACAACAGCGGCACATAACTAAACTTGATTTTTAACTTTATTAAAATGACACAACATCTCACAAGCCAAGCGGTTTTAAAACTTCAACAGTTTAGTTCCAACAAATGCTTTAAGTAAATGCAGACATGTACGTTTGAAGAGTTAGGTCAGTGAGATTCAAACGTACGATTTGATGTGTGGGAAGCTCTCCTCTAGTTTGCTGCCAGTGTTTTTGAAAATCTGGAGCGCGGCCTCAGCGACCTTCTCGTCGTCCATCTTCAGGCAGCCCAGCAATGATTCGAAGGTCTCGGCAGAGTGGAACGAGACGGGGTGGGTGAAAGACAGGACCTGAGGGGTGTAAGGATACATTACAGATACAAAGGCATACAAGCAAAACTAACATTGGTATTAAGAAAAGCAGAACATAAAAATGTTGAACCATCCACCCATTTCTTTTTTTTAACTAAATCCATGTAAACACAAAGTTATATACACAATGATATATAATAATAATAATAATATAAATATATAATAATATATAATAATATATATAATAATAAAAATCTACTATTAGTGTTTTACCCATCAGTGGCATTGCAACAAGAAATTAATCCAACAGTTCTAATTTAATCAATTTAATTCAGATTTAATCCAAACTGAATTCAGTTTTTAATCCAACCTGAATGCTGATTTAAGGCAAATGGGTACAAAACTGAAACACAGGGTAATATGTTGACAGAGTTTATTTACCTTCAGCAGCTCCAGACCAGCTCGAATGGCTTGTTCAGTTGGGACTCCCTCATCTTCATCATCGGCCGTGCCTTCTATAGATTTATTCACCTGTTTGATAAGTGCACTGCACAACAAGAAATACAGATATCAAACAAGGGTGTGAGCGCATGATGCTCAATGCTGAATCTGTATTAAAAACTCTGTGTACCTGATGGATTCAGTGTCGATATGGACAGGTGCTATCCTCTCCAGTAAAAACTTCACCATCTCTAGAAAAGGGTTGCTGGGCTGTTTTGGGCTGCTCAGTTTTTTAGTAATTTCTTTCTGTGGACAAAAAACCAGCAAAAGTCTGTTTAAAGGTCTGAAGAACCCTCAATCTGCTAACAAATGCAGGAAGCCAAACTAAAGAGGCATACCCAAAAATAAGGGTTTTATCAACCCAAAAGTGAACAAATACAGGTTTTCTATTTTGTGTTCTTGAAAATGTTCGAGTTAATGTAGCTCTAAAATCGTCTAAATCGTCTTTTTTGAAGTGGCAACACCTCATCACCTCTGGTAATGCGTAAATGATGTAATTCCTCTAAAATTAAACTGAGGGACAAGTTAAAAATTATTTCCTTTTTTCAACATTACACCACAAATGTTGTCGATAAAACTGAGAACTTCCTATACACTAAAATTCCATGTGGAAGTTCTTACCACGCAGACCTCGGCCTGCTTACACGAGCAGGACGGGCTGACGAGAGTCTCCAACTGCTTTCTGATCTTCTCATCCTCCTCCAGAACCTGAGCAAGCCTCTTGACAAAGTCCTGCGTCTTTCCCGGATCTGGAAGATTTCCTTCGACATGGACAGAGATAAAGGTTTTCATCTGCTACGCTATAAAAGATTGTTTCTGACAGGAGGTAAATTGAACAGCTTGAGTTTCAGGTCTGCTAAAGAAACAACAAGACTTACTTGTGATAACCATGACCTTTGAGAACACGGCCTTGCTGTACGAGTCAGACTGGAAAAACGAAAAAGTGCAAAATAACTCATTTAAGAATGTTTTACCACATGAAAATAACCAAACAAAACAAACAACGGTGAAGCAACACCTACTTTGGGCTGTTTCACAAGATCCAGGAGATCTTTGACATGGTGTCTTAGCATGTTCTGACACTTCCACATTTCATTCAGAGCTCTGTCAGGAGAGATGAACCACAATTCAACATATTTATCTCCATGAGTACTCCTGTAGCTCATTTACATTTGGCAGACGCTTTTATCCAAAGCGACTTACAATGCATTGAAGTTATACATTTTCTTAGTACATGTACTCCCTGGGAACCCACGACCTCTTGCGCTGCTAACGCAATGAGCTACAGGAGCTCATCTGGTAGAGTCTGATGCTTGCAACGGTAAGGGTGTGAGTTCAAGTCGAAGAAACACACAACTAATAAAATGCATACCTGAACTTATTGTATATAAGTGTCTTTATGGGTCTAAAAACTTCCTTTTAAACCCTTCACAGGGTAAGATTATATATCTCACAAAAGATAAGCAAGTCTTCAAGCAAAGCAAGCAAATACATTTTGAAGCAAGATTACAAAGAAAAACATGTCCTCTGGAAAAACATGAACTAATGAAGGTGGTTCAAAACAGGCTTTGTGCAACAGTCTGCAACAGAGCAGATGTTTCAGATGGATAAACCAGGAATTACGGCACCTACTTGACAGCATTTCCATCCAGCGTGGCGTACAGGTAATACAGACACTTCATCCTCTCGGCCGTCTCCAGATTGTGCGGCACCAGATACTGAGCGAAAATCCGCTCCACGAGTAACCTAGCAGAAATAAAAAATCCACCGTTTAAGTACATCCATCATGATTTGTTTAATATGATCGTTCCCATTCCATTAAGACGGCTCGTTAGTTTTATTTAGACACGTTATTACCCGGTTTCAAATGAGAATATAAAACAATGACATCTCATATTGATGAGCCAATCAAAACACAAGACTGTATTCCCGCACAGTTGATATCACACACGCGAATGATGCATGAACATTCACAACTACAATGAATTCACAAACGCTGTGCAGTCGATATCAACACACCGTGAGGGCTCGAAAATTAAACCACTGCCACAGTCTTTAACACAAATAGACAAGAGCATCAGAAACGATTACAACATGGGGAACACAGCTGTGTTTTACAGATCACAGACAGGCACGGTAAATTTAAATGTGGGTTGCTGATTTTTTTTAATAAACTCTCGCCAATTTTTAGTGAAAAACTTAGGGTTTTAGATAACCCTAAACAACAGCTACACATTAAAATCAGAGTGGCTGCCAAATATACTACATACAAATGTTGAAAATATATATATATAAAAAAAATAATCAAACATCACAACATATAACAGCAAATATTACAACTTTATGATGTATTCCACAAAACAACCAGAGCAGCAGCTGTCTGGTTACATCACTATCTTTTTTTTACGACCCGCCCCGGCATCAGACAGCCGCATTTAAACAGCTCTGCAGAACCACTCGACAGGTTCAGCTGAGGATCCTTACAGTGCTCTTGTTCTCAGCCTGCACAATTAAGAAACATGGAGCACTGTGTTCTCTCACTGGAGAAATCTGTACATCGGCTCTCAAACAATCTCTTGAAATGTAGTCATAAAAAATACATTTCTAATGATGAAGGACTGACAAACCCGCTCACAGGTTCTGTGCTAATCAAACCACTGCAGACCATCTTAGATTCATTGTCCACCCATGGTAAATTTCAACAGCTTGCAAATGATTTTGTTATCCAGCAGGGCTAATACAGCAGATTCTGCTCCACCACCAACATCTGAAACAAACGCTCTCATATTTCATGCCAAATTTAAAGCCTCAGTGACAGCAAGAGCCAAAGAAATTAGCTCAAGCTACACAAAAACCTTTTGTTTTCATTTCCATAACACCAGCATTCTTTCTGAATAACATCAATAACAAGTCAACAGCACAAAAGCTGTTTTTTGAAACAGTAACTGCAAAACATGTAAATGAAGCTTTTCTCTCTTAACACAAGAATGATCTTGTGCAAGTGACTATTTTTTCCTGCACTTAGAAATCAACAAGCTCACTGATTTTATACGGTTGGGGAGGAGCTAATCTCGCACAGCCACGCCTCCAGACTGACAGCAACTTTTATTGGTCAAGAACCACCCAACAGACCGTCTAACTAACATGTATAGCAACCAATCACAGTTTGTTTTGTTCAGCATCATGTTTTCAGGTGGACGGTTAAGGAACCCAAAACATCTCTCAGACATACTGTAGAATTCAACCAATGAGATGGCGACTTTGAAACTCCTGAAGTGTTCACAGTTCTGTATCAGACGTTCAAGCCAGTGTTGTGTTGGTGTGATATCCAAGGCTGAGACCAGAGCAACGAGGATAAATAACACAAACATAAATGACACAAAGCCCGCCTTCACTCACCGGTCATCTATGCTGTTCTGGTAATAGATGTGAAGCAGTTTGTCTTTGATCCATGAAATCTGTTTGGCCGCCTCTTTGCCAGCCTCAGCCTGCAGGGCGTATTTCTTATAGATCTGAGCCAGGCCCATCATGGCCTCCTTACGGACCCGCCACTGTTAGAGAGCACACAACAAACTCCACTCAATCAGGATTTTTAAATGACAGCTTATGACTGTTTTACCAAGACAGACAATAACAAAACATCCATTTATCTTTGTCATTTGTGCTCTAAGCCCAGCTGAAACCACAGATGACCATTCCGGTCTGAAAGCGCAGCTCTCCGTGTGCCGAGCGACAGAATCAGACGAGATGGAGGTGATGTCATTAGTCCAGGAACACAGAAGGGCCTTCAATTAGATTTCTTCCTGAGAGCGTTTAGAAAAGGCTGAGGAATGATTCTGCATGAATTATAGCCCAATTTATACTGTTCGGTCCCCTCCAGCTCGGGTGGCTAAAGGAGACGGCTGATTAAATTACAGAGAAAGAAATGGAGTGTGCCTGGAAAGAAACAGGGCAGCTGATGTATTCCAGCTCTGCTTAATTTGAGTTTCTAATGAAAGAACATCCTTGGATATGATTTAAAAAACTCGGAATGCTTAGGAGACAAACAAACAAACAAACACAAGCAGAACAGAACAACTCAGATTAACTTAGTTTTCCAAATGACATCAGAGTTACAATTATTAACATGAGACAGCTGTGACATCATGTTCTGATCTGAACGGGATTAGAATCTCTGTAGTTATAGCTAAAGCGGGAGTGGCTATTTTAATCTGGAAGAGTGCATCACCTTTTGAAATAAAAACTATGTAATAACATTTTTAGTTATTAGTTGAAGGAAACTCATGTAGCTGTTATAATTGTATTTTAATGCAAAATGGAAATCCAGCAGAACCTACTTGAACCACAGTTTTCTATCCAGACAACTTGCAAAAGGTCTAAATCTGTAACGAAGATGCACACAGCAGTACAATGACCCATTTAGCTGCCGTATTTAATAAAGATCAAAATAAACTACTGAAAAAAGTTCTGAAAAAGGATTATACCACAATCAAAGATGCTCCTATCCAGACAAGATCAGATTTCTCCCGAGCACAGAGTTAGTCAAAAAACAGTAGGTGATTCACTACTGTCATTTTTAATGAGGTTGTATGAGAAAAAAAAAACAGACGTATGAGGTTCAGATAGGAATACGTATCATGAAGTGCGTCTGGAAAGCATATTACCGTGAGAAACTAGCCCTGCTTAAACAGGGCTAAAAGGAGCTCAGCGCTCACCCGTTTATCCAGAGTTCTTTCCTTCACGAAGTTCAGCAGGTGGTCATTGACCAGGGAGAGATCCTTTTTGGAGGCCGTCACAATGGAAACAATGACATCATGTCGTATGGCCTCCTCTGGGTCATGTGACCTCACTTTCAAAAACTCTGCAGAACAACAATCACAGACTTAGTGCAGATATTAAAACGGCTGTCAGATCTAACACAAATCAGGAAAGCCTGGAGAAAAAAAATATTAGCTACGGTACCTGTGAGATCTTTGGCCAGATCTGGATGGTTCGTCAAGCAATGACTTGCGAACTTCACGCATTCCAAACGAACGGGGACGTGGATGTCGTTGAACCTATGAGAACACAGGAAGTTAAAACCTCTATGCTTAGAGTAGATAAAGAAATAAGTGAGATACTGAAGCCAGTGCACAAGAGCATCACCTTCCAAGATAGCACTGCCAGAGAGGTTTGTTCTGTGAGGCCAGCTCAGAATCTTTGGCCCCAAACATCTTGGCCAGGAGCTTCACGACTTGCAGACGTTCATCATTATCATTACTCTACAAAACACACACACACTCTGAGGTTTTTTGGGGTGACATAACTGCAGAAAGCAAAGCAATTTGGCCATTAATAACAGCACAAAGAATGAGTGAACCCATTTCCTCAATTCAGGCTCCCCGTCAACGCGTTTTGCATAGAAACACAAGCATTAACCACAGCCATGACATCACATACGAGCAACGGAGCAACAAGCTCAAACAAGACAGTATTCAAACAGACAGATTACATTCATTCATAAGCAAATCACAAACCAAACCTGCTTGAGCCTATACATGTACAAATTTAGTAACTTAAAAACAATGCAAAATAACAGCCTTTGTTAGGTTTGATAGGCTACATTGGATTATTCGCTATTCTCATGAGAAACTAAATTTTAAAAAGGTCTTGGCTTTGTCAATTTGGCTGCTATATGACAATTTTCACACTCAAATGTGAAACTAAATAAATAAACTAAATAAAATGTAGTTTTTGTGTGTATAAAACCAATCAGTCAGATTATAAAATATATGGTCACTGTGACACAATCAGTGTTAACAACCTGGCCCTGCCGGTCGACTAACAGACCTGGTTGTTCCATCTGTCCATGTCATATACCTCTTTATCTATCAACAATATTGTATAAAATTGTTTTTTTGGACATGTCAACCACTAAAATGTTTCAGTGTTAACCAGTTAAGTTAACCAAAAATTAAATTCCTTCAGGTTTCTGATTAGAAAAAAATAGTTTTTCATAATCAGCTATCGTGGTGAGACATGTCAATTATACACTTGCATATGAAAATCAAAACACCTCATGACACCAGACATTCATTCAGAGTGGAAGCAGACATAACAGTGTGTGAGGTTAACCATGAGTCAGAGCTCCCTCACCTTCAGCTTGAACTCCAGCTGGGGCAGGACAGACAGCAGCAGATGACTGTCGATGTTGTACAGTTCCAGGATCAGATCAAAGACGTGTTCCGACAGATCACTGACTGACGTCTTCCCCAGCATCAGCACCTGGTTAAAAAACTAACACACACCAGACGGCACATCACATACTCGCATCCATCACTGTCTAGAGCGTCACAATAAGAGTCCCTTTAAAGGGCTAGTTCACCCAAAATTAAAATTTCTTCCATCAGTTACTGAAACAGTTATACAGGCTTGGAATGATATGAGGTTTTCTTACATGGAACATTAAAAGATATTTTTAGAAATGTGGTTTTATGTCCGTATAATGAAAGTCAATGGGTGCCACTGTTGTTTGGTTACCAACGTACTTCAAAATATCTTCTTTTGTGTTTTTCAGAACCAAAAAGTCAAACAGGATGGAATAACAAGAGGGTGAGCAAATAATGGAAGAATTTTTATTTTTCCTCATCCATTTGCCAGATGCTCACAACATGGATATTAGCTAGAAGACCGTATTAGATCAAAATAAAAAGTTAATGGGTGGGAGGGGCCAGAGGGCATCTGAGTGACACGCAAAAAGCAACCAATCACATGCTTTCTGTAGCTACACTAAGGTCATGGGTTCAAATCCCAGCCAACACACAAACTTACTTTAACTGCTGTAAATCGATTTGAACGAAAGCATCCGCAAAATGCATAAATTTTGCACAGAAACGGAACATCAGAAATCAGGCCTCACAGATCCCTCGCAGTTACTAAAAGACCTTTGCGTTTATTCTCAATATCTCTGCTGTTTTAATGAGCACAGCGGGGAATAGAGTTCACAGCAGAAGTGCACTGCTTCCTCCTCCAGGTGTCTCTGATGAATGTGTTTAAACTCAACATGCTGTTTCACAGAGGAGAAATACACCTACTCCAGTGAATGCTGCAGGACTCAATGAGTTTTCCACAGGGATCAGGTAAGAGTCGACATGAAGGTTCATTAGGGGTTATTCAAGGTTTAAACAAATGAAGAGACCTTTCACATATCTTTGTAAGTCAGCACGATTTTGCCTCGCAGTGGGGCGCATTTTCTGTGATAAACGAACAGTAATAAATCACATTTTTACTTACGTTGGTGATGTATGGCTCTATGGCTTGAGCTGTTCTCTTCAGCAGGGCTTTGGCCAAATCGTACGCCTGCTTGTTAAGATTCTGCAGAACACGGCAATAAAAGTTATGATTTTGTTTGTTTATTTAGGGTATTGACATATCAACTTCAATGGCTATATCATGGCAAAGACTACATTTTAACAGTTTATAACAACACATTTCTATAAGACACAGATTAATAACGATAAAATGACATCATAAAAGTTATGATTCATTATTCATTATATGATTCATTTATTATGAAGCATATTCATCATAGAATTATACATTTAACAGCTGCATCTGTGGGTGAAGTCTGTCAATAACATAAGTCAATTGCATTTTACATTATTTTAATTAAAGGAATACTACACCCAAAAATAAAAACATGCTTAACTTTAATAATAAAAATAACAGTAAGACATTGTCATTATCTTATGTTATTGTCTTGTAACTAATGTGCTCATTGTGGATTAACTAATATTAACAATCGTTAATAATTGACATTGTGAAGCGTTACCAGATTAAAAACACTGACACAATACAAAAATATGTCTGTTTTTGTGAGACTCCTCTTATCCAGGTGTAATTGTTCTGTACCTTGTGAGCAGGGACCAGGTTCACCAGCACAGTGTCCAGGAGCTCCTGTGAGACGGAGTCACCCTCACACACGATTGAGCTCATAAGATCCACCATGTGCATGTGGACCTTCTGATTGTGGCCATTGCTAAAGAGAGAAACGAAGAAATGGTAAACGCATGCAACCGCGTTTCGATAAAAGCAGAGGAGGGCATGCTGGGAAACAAACGCAATGGGGCAGAAACACATTCACGACTGAGTGAACATGAGCAGCCAAGATGAATGGCCCCCTCTATATGCACCCTATATAGTGCAATGCAATGAAGGGTTTCCACCTGGGATTAGCACGCATCATTGTCATCTGAGCTAATGCAGAGGCTGACAGCTCATTAGCAGATAACAAACAGACTGCAGCTTCCCATTTACATCTCAAACAGTAAACCAAGAACATGCTCTGCTGAATTATGACAGCCATTATGTCAAGATACGCAGCTGTGCGGACTGACCGAGGGGTGGTGAATACAACAGTCATGTTTCATTTATAGAGCATGTTTCACAACACACAGCGTTTTAAAGAAACTACAGAAAAACAGTATTAATGTCTTAAATTTAATACATTTCTCATCCGTTCATTGCCTCTCTACCACCAACTCTGTTTGAAACAAAATTGCAGGCAACTTTACATTCTTTTCATTGTGTTGAAGTTAAATGACGCCAAATTGACATTTCCTGGAAAATCAGACCTGACAACTCAAATTGTAAATCATATAATGTACCCCTATTCCAGTACATTATATATGTACTGGAATAGGGGTTTAGGTAAGAAGGTTCTGAACACTGATCTTCTATGCATTTGCTCAGTAACTGATTTTTGTTTATTTTTAACCAAAAGTTACGGATTACAGCGCTAAACACAATTACACCATAATATACGTGTGTGTAGACCACCACTGAATAAGCCAAAGGCAACTGTGGCATGTAAAGAAAAACCCCAAAAGGTTTCGGAAGAAAAAAGTAAGACCCTAGGAGAAACCAGGTCTGGAAGTCAGTGTCAAAGCTATTCAGCTAGGTTTATTACAAGTAAATTTTTAGTTTGGTTAGATATATTTCACAGGATTCCAAGCAAAGCCTAAACAAACAGACATAAATACACTGACTTGATCACTTGGAAGAGCGTTCTGTAGAGTTGAGTAAAGATCTCGTTGCTGTCTTCCAATTCAAAGCAGATGTTGTAAGACTTCACCCATGCGATATTCTGCAGAGCCAGGAGAGCAGAGACAAGGTCAGATACGGGTTCAACATCCACGGCAAGATCTGGTTTTAGATTGTGTTACTGGTGTGACGTACCTCCAGCAGGTAAAAATATCGATTAAACTGGGCACTCTTGGTGTCCTCCAAGCCTTTCAGCTGGCGAGTTATGAACATGAAAATATCCTGAATGAAACAGAACGGCACAGAGCGAATTAAAAAACTGAGCACCTGCAGAGGCCAGTCTACACAGTGCATGTGTTATTTTCCACTGAACTAATCCATCTTTTTCTGTCTTTTGCTCAAGGTGAAGAAAAGCACACGCATACACAAACACAGACATCACCTTTAAAATATTCAGCGAGTTGTCGTTTATAAGACCCTCAGCAGATACGCCGAGCATACAAATGCGTTTCAATGTTTCTTTTTCCCTCAAGAAAACAAGATAATGGAAAACAGGATATTCCCTGCTCATCTGTAGTTATTTCGATGAAAAACTCAATGCTCCTACCCAGACAATTTACGAAAACTCATCTGGAAAAGTTTTTATGGCTATGACATTCGTGAGCACATTAACATATTCACACAATCGTGGGCACATTAACATATCAACACATTCATATCAACACCTACTTAGTAGACTGGGGATGGTGGAAAATATTCAGGAGGTCACATGACCTCAGGGGGCTTTTACACAACCCTTATGTGCAATAGAACAGCTTATATATAAAACAGCTCAATATTATCGAAAGAAACAAATGCTTTAAAAGCGAACACTCAGTTTAGACATCACATACTAATGGAACTGTAAAGTTAACCTAGGCTAACTGTTACCATGGCAATAAGATGGCTTGTCAAGGAGTTTATATAAACTAAATTCTTACCTTTAGTTTATCAGGTGATGTGTAGGGAGCTTCTGGGGCGTAGATGCGGAAGATATCAGCCAGACAGCAGGCCACAAGCAGTCTGACATCTTTGTCTGGGTGTTTGAGGAAAAAATCGGAGGCGAGGTGCAAAGCCAAGTTCAGATAGAGCTCCTTCTCCTCCTCTGAGTCCTGGTCCATGTCCATGAAGGTCTTCACCACCATCTGAAGTTCAGAAGAGAGCAGTGAGCTGACCACGCATCCATCCAACAGTGTGATGCAAGACACACTTCACAGCAAAAACACACCTTCACTTGAGTCTTAGTAAAAAATAGATGTTACAAATCCACAGGAGGGAACAAGATCAAGCTTTAAAAACACCTTGAAATATGAGCTATGAAAATGATTTTCATTCTGCATAACAGTGGTTTGGGTTTTTAAGATGAGCAATTCTCAGCATAAAAAGACTGGCTGCTATAACAAGCTGAATAACAGATCATTCCTTACCTTTAATCTCCGCACCATCTCCTCTTTGGAGATCTTCTCTGAGATCTCCTTCACCCCCGGCGGGTAGGTGATCTTGCCATCTGTGGCTCGATTCTTGGAGTGAGCCATGCTCTCCGATCAGTGCTCGCTGCAAATACACCAAAGAAAAATCAGCAACACACAGAACGCTTCCAAACGAACAGGGAATTTCCATCCATGACTCTTTCAGAAAAGAACGTGCCATTAATAAAATGACCCAATAAATTCTTAATGTGGATTTCACTCCGACTACACCCAAACACACTGAAGTTCTGTTTGTTTTTGGAAAATTACAGGATGGTGGTCCAAAACCTCACCTCCTGCTGACGGCACTAGAAAAACATGTTGGAAACATCTCACGCACTACATTACTACACAACTCAACAAAACTCAGTTGAATTTAAAGAGAAGCTGTGTCTTTCATTCATTCTGGTTGACCTGCACTAAAACACACTACACCCACATGAATTACAACATCACAGGCACACTCATTTAAACACACAAGTCAACAACTCAAATGCAAATAACTGCATTATAATTGACATGCGAGAGTAATCTGGTAAATTATAACATTTCCATTATGCCTTGTAGATTAAAGAGAGCAAATATTTAGTAACACACACTGAAAGACCACATGAAATGCTATGAGTAGAGTTTTCTGTCGTGTGTTAACACATTCTCTACTTAAACAGGAAGCTGGGACATATATGTAACTAAATGTACAGAGTATGTAGGGCCGCGTACAGAGTATGTAGGGCCGCGTACAGAGTATGTAGGGCCGCGTACAGAGTATGTAGGGCCACGGCAGAGTATGTAGGGCCACTACAGTGTATGTAGGGCCGTACAGTGTATTAGGGTCACAGACAGTGTATGTAGGGCACGTACAGAGTATGTAGGGCCGCGTACAGAGTATGTAGGGCCGCGTACAGAGTATGTAGGGCCGCGTACAGAGTATGTAGGGCCGCGTACAGAGTATGTAGGGCCGCGTACAGAGTATGTAGGGCCGCGTACAGAGTATGTAGGGCCGCGTACAGAGTATGTATCTTTTTTTCAGCCATAAGACATAATTTACTACTCTTTAATGTTAGTAAGTTGGCAGTATTACAGAGGGATACATTGTCATTTTTGCATTTTAAATGCATTTATCTTCCCTTGTCAACTTTTACCAGCACCCTAAAACACAGATAACCTCAAACCTAACAGGCACGGAGTAAAATCCACCAAACTCCAGTAACTTACAGCATCACAGGGCACATCAATAAATAAAAGAGGCATTAAAAATGCAAATAACTGCATTATATTATCACGTTGTGCATGAGTTCAGAAAGCAACTCATGCCATTATAACATAAAAACATGAATAATGCAAACAGGGCTCAATAGCACTGACTTCTGAGCAGTGCTTAACACTCACTGCAAACTCACACAACTTACAGTGACAGCAGGTTGACTTTCTGAATCAGATTCGCGTCTGATGTCTTTGTCCTTTACGAGTCCTACATCCACAACCTTAACTAAACTGTTATCAGACCCCATAAGGATCTGATCACGCTCATGTCAGACGGCTCCGGCTCGTGTGTCCGATGTATACCACCGATCTCAGCACAGTTAAAGCGGACGGTGTGACTATTACAGGAGGGCGGTCTGATGCAGCCCGATGCGTGGATCGGATGCGTGTTTACGATCGTGCACAAACCATTGGGCTCGATTACGGAGAGCTAAGCTAAGCTAACAGCGCTAACACACACACACACACACACACACACACACACACACACACACACACACACACACACACACACACACACACACACACACACACACACACACACACACACACGGCCTCGTTTGCAATGTAAAACGAACGAAAAACAAACGCCGAAATTAACGCGCAAAATGAAAGTTAAACCTCTGAGGGGAGAAACCGTGTCCGACGTCCGCGCACGGGTGCGAGAAGAATAGACAGACCCCGAAAAGATAAAAGCACAGAGGAAAGCCACACAAATGCGCTTTAATGAGCAAACGAGCGCGAATGCACTCAACAAACGTCCCGCAAACGTATAAATGAACGTAAATGTGAACCTTTTTGGGGAAAGTGCGCGCTCCTCTCGCGTCTCCCGCCGCCGCGATTCTCCCGTCGGCTTCAAAATGGCGCCAATTTGTCCCTCTCCGCACCAGACCTGCACGGAGCCGCGCCGCCCTCCTCCAGCGCGGGGTATTAATTCACGGACATTATTTTTGTGGCTTATATAAAGATGATATAAAATAAATCATGTGCACCAGCGGGAATGTCAATAAATGGCGAATAAACGAGCGTTTGCGGGCGTTCAGTCGCGGCGGCGGGTTCGAGTGCGGCGTAATGGCGACATCTACAGGCCGTGACGTGTACGACAGCGCGCCTTCAATTCAATGCGAAATTATTTGCATTTCTGTCATTTCTATATTTCTATTCTCTTCGAGATGGCAGCTTTACAAAAATACATTTTTTTTGGGCAAACCGTCCAGTATAGAAATGATGAGAAATGACAGCATAATTGGTTTGTGTTGCGTGCTGAGTTACAGATGGACATATTGATTGCTTTATTTGCACAAGGATTTTATTTGCATCTTATCAAAACAACCCCAACGTACAAAAATAGACATTTTAGAAAAATTTGTTTTCAGTCAATGATCCATCAACAGTGCACAGCCACTGCGCATCAATTGCATTCAGAAAATGTAAAATGCATCGATCTAATGCAGCTGGTGTACAATTTGACACCAAAAATGCTGGTTTTCACAGAGTGTGAATCTTAAAACTTACCCATAATGAAATGTGCAAGAATTTCCAATGATCAAACGCCTGCAATTGACTATCAGCATTTTAAAACATTTCAAAAGACAGTGATGCTGTCTTTAAGGACCTTTCCAATTGTTAACACGTTTTCAGCATTTCAAAATAAAAATCGAGGCGTTTGAACATCATCACAGTCAATGAAATACACGTTTTGTAATTAGAAAAACAAAACACTGGTTTTAAAACTGAAAGACAACAGCTAGCTTTTCTGGGGCTCTGCAGAGTTCATCACGATGTCAACGCTCACGGGCCACTCAAACCGAGCCAGCATCTTTGCTATTGATTCTCGAGGGACTCCATGTTTATTCCTCCTGTTGATTAATCAACCAGGTAAATGAATTACCAAGATCACTGATATTTAAACAGCATATGCATTTATAACAAAAAAAATACAGGAAACTGAATGCTGTGGGCTTTCGATGCACTACACTTTTCCACAGTTTAAATTCACACGATCTGATTCTAGTTTCTGATCTCCACTGGCTCCTAATCTGACCTGCAATCACACAATCTTGATCCAGATTGAAGTCAGATGTTCTTGAGGATATGAAAGGTATTTACAAACACTTTATTCATGTAACACAAATGTATTCTGAACTTCTGGACCATAAGCCTTGATCTAAAGATGTTTTCCAGTTGATACAGGTCACCGTGTCTCCCCCGCAGAAGAGAAGCAAAAATATGAACAGACTTACTTTTCTAACTGGACAGGATCATATTTCCAGATGGTTTCTGGCTCATGAAAGTCCACTTTGTACCCGTTTTTTAGAGCCTGGGTGAATTAAAATGAATTGCCAAAAATGTGTTACTATTAAATAAGCAGATAGCATTCACATATACTATATAAACTGACTCACAGGACACTGATAGCAGGAAAATGTCTTGTCATATAATGTCATCTCTACATGCCAACACATGAAAATATTCTGTACCACTGATTATATCACTTCCTTCTAATGTAAGTTTCCATCAGTTTCCTACAGCCAGATTGACCTCGATTGGAAAAATGTTACTCTAATTATTGCTAAAAAATCTTCAACTCACCATTTTAACATAAGGCTTCATCTCCCAGGCTTTAACGTTTGTGTTGTCAATGATAATAGGTGAGCGGCCCTCTGACATCGCATGTTCAGCTTTAAAACAACATAAAGTGCCCGTTACTGAAACTGCCTAACCAATTCCACAGATCATGTTTTTAATTGAGCTTTTGAATAATATGTATATTAACACATTTAAATGTGCATGTAAAAACAGGATGACGATACACATTTAGCACAGGCTTCTGTTCTCACTTCTCTTCTGATTCCAGTCGTGAGCATCCGCAAGCAGAGTGCCATCAAATACATATGTGTTGTCTTGGAAAAAATAGTCATCTGTACTCAATATTGTCCCATTGGGGCCTCTGGACATGAGTTCTCTGATGAAGAAAATTATTATTATTATTATGAAAACATGTCTAAGCCTAAATCACTGTATACAGTAAAATACAAAAGCTGCTGCAGGTTTGATTTAGCACAAATTTCATTCAATTCTAAACCGTTGTCTCCTGTTTGATTAAATACTAACAAAACAATGTATCTAACTCCTGTTTATGTTATTCTCCAATTTTTCACAGTTGCAGTAACAACTCACCTAGCCAGAGTGGATTTTCCAGAGCCCGGAAGCCCCCTCAACAATATGAGATACAGACCACTGTTATTATAATGATGATGATGATGATGGTGGTATTGGTCTTCTCTATGGTCATACAGCTGTTCAGAGTTCTCTTGCCAGTTTGATGGAGGTTTATTATGCTCTTCAGAGAATCCAGAATAGCCACATGACCCAGGGTGACCCCTGCCATAATCATACCATTCATTTGGTGGTAACTGTGATGCTTTCCACGGTGCCCAGTTTCTGTTGTCTGTATGACTGTGGAAGGTCTGCTGAGGTCTCACATCTGAAGGATACATGGGCCTTCCAGATGATGGTGGAGGGAAGTGTTGGAACTCGGAGTTTGGTGGGCCCTGAGGAGCCCATGGTGGAGGGGGATACCACGGATCTAAGTGTCCCTTCCGGCCAAAGTTTTTCATGCCACATTGTGCGCGAGGTGTCCATCTCTTCGGATCTCCATATCGCCACTGTTGTCCACTGCTTTCTCGCGGATCTGGGTAGGGCCTGTAGGACCTGCTGTGATCAGTTACGACAACTGGGCTGTCTTCCCTGTGTGGTGGGTCGTTTTCGGGTTTGCAGGATATATCATGACTCTGCTCGCCATAGTTAAGGCCATCAGCGTCGTCGCTGTGGTCAACTTCCTCAAGCTCTCTGTAAAACTCACAAAGTTCCTGCTCAATGGATGGCGGCTCAGGGCGACACGCAGGTCCAATGAATGAAGCACTGGTGATACCTACCTCCTTAATGACCCGCTGTCTGTCGTCCGGGCTGGTGTTAGTCAATTCTTCACTTACTTTAATGGTTTGATTTGGGGATGCTTCAGCCACTGTGACACCATCTGATTGAGTTTGTATTGAATGCTTTTCTTCTACATTTCCACCCTCAGGGGGAGCAGTAGTTTTATTAGCATTGACATTGGGCATCTATAATAAAAAAAAAACACAATTATTTAAAGTTACAAAATCACACAGCAATGAATAAAACAGAGATGTACTCGGCAACAACAGTGACAGTCTGTATTGATCCGATTATTAATATTTTCAGACACATAAAACAGGGTCTATGAAACTTACTGGACGTGTGAAAAGATATTGAGCACAAAGTTAAATGAAAACGTTCATTAAACGTTGCGATTTTCGTTTTCGACCGAGTGCTGCGGGAAGACAACAAACAAGACGACACCCCACCAGGAAGTGAGTCTTCAAAATAAAAGCATAGTTAAATAAATAATTTAATAAATAAAAAAAATTCATAAATAAATGGTTAGTGATGTGGAAGTTGCTTATACTTATACCACACATGGTATTGCATGATGATATGAAATATGAATGAAATATTCCTTTAACTCTTCTGCAACTTTATAAATAACGAAGGCGTTGTTGAGTTGAACTGTATTCATTTACAATATCTAAAGTTGTAATAAGAAGAGTGGAAAGTCACAATTTGCAAGACATCAGCGTATCACATTTGGCATTGTAACATATAAAGGACTGAGATGTTTCTTAACATTCCCGCTCTGATTGGCAGTACCCCGGGCACAATCTCTATGTACACATAGTGGTTGTATGTGGGTTTTTACAGAAATCCTCTATAAACACCAGGAGCAGCCAAAGACGATGGCAGTGATTCAGTGCAGCTTATGAAAATGTTTGCACGTCTCTCATCTCTTTGCCACAGGCATCTGTCTAATCTTAGATTGCTGTACCGGCAACGCAGTCAGATGCTGGGAAGAGAAAAACAAACCATGTCCTTCATACAACCCCGAACCATGAACGAACAAACAGACTCTTTACATTTCATGTGTTTATTGGTCACGACAGCAACTAACAACTCCTAGTAGCATTTGTGCATTACAAATACAAAAATCCCAACACCTTACATTCTTTCTGAAACATACAGAATAAGTCACCCTGGAAATAATTATAAGGACTTTTTTGTTTGTATTTATTTAGTTTAAGTGGTTTTGGAGAGGCCTTTACACATGGGTGTATATTTACGTCTATTTTTATTTGTATTTTTTAGCCTCTCATAGGACGCATATACAGAATCTTACAGAAGTTTATTTGACCAAACATCTCCAGCATGATTCCAGAATCATGATCTATAAATAAATGAATAAAGACACAACGGACTCTTTATCTACTGATTCTCCAGCTCAGTAGAGTGTTTTGAATGAATGTTCATTTTCACAGCAGTTGAGAGCGACTGACAGCTTCTGAGGGTTCAGCAGTTCAGTACTGAATTGGCCCTCATGATACGCATGACCTTCCGTGAGCTGTAGCTGTATTCAAACTGCAAGTGCTCATGATAGAAGTACAGATACCCTGTTAAAAAAAGCAAAAACAACAATCACTGCAGGTTTATGCCTTGGAAGGTCAAATAATAAAGGTACTCAGCTACGAGGGAACGTTCTCAGAACGTTGGCTGTAGTTTTCTACCAGTTCTTTCAAAGTTATCAAAAAACTTTCTAGCAAGAATGCTTGTGGAAAGTTTGTTTAACTTTATATATCATACATGTCAAAACGCTATTCTTAAGTAGTTAGTGGAACATTTTAAAAATGTTACCGAATTAAAAAATGTTTAAATAATGTTCTTATAACTAAACAATAATGGAAACATTAAGGAAATGTTCTTACAACCTATAATTGTTAGCTGGGTATTCAATAACATATGTGAACATCTGATTCACACATACCATAATGGTAGGCAGCGGCATCCACTTCATCTCCGATTCCAGGAAAGTCTGTCTCAATGGATCGTGGGTAGCCAGTGTCCATAGTGCCTGTTTGCTCATCATAACTGAAGAAGAGATCCAGCTCATATTAATCTTTAGTAATTTAGCATAACTAATTTCTGGAGTTTTGGATTTGCTTACAGGGTCAAATTCCCCCCCCCCCCAAAAAAAAATAACAATGAAATATTTAATTCAGTTTCTTATGTGACAAGATTGTACCATACCTCCAGTATTCTTCATCAGTGAACAGCAGAGTCTTGCCCGTGTCTTTAATGTTGACTGCCGCATCTATTTTACGAATGGTCTTTGGCAGGCCGAGCTTGTGGATGTATTTTGGGTAGCCCTCAACCAGAGTGTAGCCATTGAGAGCCCACATTTTGATCCCTGTAAGACGTTTTAATGGTACAATTATCCTTCTTAATCTAACAGAAGAATTCCAAGTGTTGGTAAAGGAGATCAGAAAACTTTAACAGTATGTTACAGGAAGTTAACGATAACTACATTGTATAAAACAACAAAAAATGACTATTCATTTAAATTACGATGAAAAACGAACCACTAAATATGATGACGACATCTTTCTCTGGGTTTTCGTAAGCAGCATCTACTTTGTTTGGAATTTCTGGCCAGGTAGATTTAATCAGGGTTTGTTCGGGCTCAGGCATTTGTGGATGTAGCCGCCAATAAAACCTGCCAACCATTAAAATAACAAAAAGATACATGTTAAGTGAAAGTGACGTATTTGTCAGATATGGTAACCCATACCCAGTGACCTCTGCATTTAACCCATCACTGGTAAGGAGTGAACACACACTGCAAGTCGTGAACACACACGTGGGCAGCACTGCTATGCCCGGGGAGCAATCGGGGGTTAGGTGCCTTGCTCAAGGGCACTTCAGTTGCTACCTGCCAGCGCTGGAATCAAACCAGCAACCTTGTAATTACAAGCCCGACTCACTTACCAGTGGGCCACAACTGCCCCCTAAAGGATAAGAACATGTAATAGTTATGCAACAGTGAAAGAATGCAGTGGCGTAGTCATGGGCCTGAGAGAGATGCAATTATTCCTGACAGGTTTATGACAACAATCATATTTTATTGGTTTAGAAGTTTTGGCAGATATCCAGCACCTGTCTTTGAAAATGATGGTCTCTCCACGGAGCTCGGTAACCGCATCAAAATCCAACTCAGGGTCACACTTGTTTGGAGCATCTGGTTTGGGCTTAACTTTTCTGTGGTTGGGGTTTGGACCTGTAATTAAAAACGTAGACCTTTAAAACGGTCTTTTACCAAAGATCATTCAAATAATGTTTTGCGAGAGTTACATACTGCTTACCATAGAGAGACTGAATGCCTTTAATGTCATCTTCAGACAGAGGGTAACCCTGGGCGTATGAGTACACTGGGTACATCAGGGACCCGGGGTCAGAGGAATGAGCCATGCCAAGAGCATGACCAAATTCATGGGCGGCAACCAAGAAGAGATTGAATGCTACAAAGAACACGTAATTATGAATTTAGAAAACATAACGTTCCTTCTTTTACATAACTACAATCAGCTGCAGTTCTGGTGTATTTTTGTTGGATTTATTGTACCATGATCATCTTTGGTCCAAGTTTCATCCTCATCAAAGTGTGTGTCACCACCAATGTCGTTTCCAGGAGGGTAAGCATGAGCCAGAAGCCCCTCAGGTCCATCAAATGGGTTGAAGTCTCCGTGTTCTGTCATCCACACAAAAATAAATGAAATTAGGACCAACTCTTCTCACAAACACAAAGTTTCATCAATGGAAAGGTTGGTACCTTTAGCTCCAAAGCTGATCATGATATCAGCGTTTCCTTCATGAAGCTTCCTGAATATCAGGGGAGTCACATCACTCCAGATGTTGAAAGCATTTCGGATGGCTCTGTCCACATCCGTCTTCATCAGGTCAGGAGTGTAGTTCAGTATTCTGACCATAAAAATAAAATAAAACTACACGCCTGCATAGTTTGAAACTTGAAATGTATCTGAAGGTTTCAGCAAACACACACCTGAAAGTCACGTTGGTTGTTTGCCATTTGAGGTCTCTGGGAAAGTGATTGTACTCAGCCACATCTGGAACTCCACAGCGGGCCATTTTCATGAGCTCCACAGTGTTGTCATCCAGCTGTCCCGTCACCTCCAGCCTGAAGAACCCCTGCATCTCTCGAATCTTCTCATTCATGATATCTGGTGACTTTCCTGCTCTCAGGAGACCAGCTGGCATGCCGTAGAACCTTCTAAGATATTTCTGGAAGCATTTAGAGAATGGGAGAAATGAACAGGTAAAGGATTCTTTTCTTCCACAAATAAACTCAGCAAACTCACATCTCAAACCCAGCTAACAGGGAATGCTCTCAGAATATTGGCTAACGTTCTCCAAAACAATCATCCAAGTATTTTCCCTACCTTGGCTAACAGCAGCTCATCTTTCTCCTCAGTTGAAAGAGGTTTGGCCAAAGCTTGTGCTGCAATCACCATCAATACCACAGCTGTGATCTCCATGTTGACTGGATCGTGTTCTGTCTGGTCTGAAGGGTCTCTTTATAGTGTTCTCTCCTGTCCATAACTGCTTATGATTCATGTAAAAGTACCTAAGCTAACCCACCACTTCCCCAAACCGACAGCCAGCAAAGTGGTTAAAAACGCTTTTAGGACACCTGAGTGAGCAGTGAGATCACTGCTGATTCTTTAAAACGCTGCTTTATGCCTGTATGGTGAGTCATTCTGGTAAAGGACATGAGTAATGAAGGGTAAAAGGTTTGTTGTGTTTGTACTTCTGCAGTGATTTACAGTTTTGTTTAAAGATTTTAAAGAAGTCGTTTTTTAAGAGTTTTACAAGCCCAGAAAAAAACAATATTTTATACTTGTTTATGCATAGAGAACTCTAAAAATTAACAAGAAATCTATTTTATAAACTATAAATGCTGGCAAAATCTGATGCCAACTCCCTTTCATGTCTTCAGGTAACTATTAATAACACTTCCAGACTGACCTAACATGATTCTGAATCACCTTTGACTAAGACCCGACATATGACTTCTAAACCTGGACAGACATTAGCGCATAATACATATATAAAGGAAAATTCAGCAACTAAATATAAAGTATAATATATATATATAAATAGTCATCAGAGAGAAAGAGGCTTGAAGATAGAGCATCTGAGAGAAAGAGGCTTGAAGATAAAGTGAATCAAATTAAATGACAATAAAAGATGAAAACCATATTTTTCTGCAGATTTGCACAGCTTTTAGGGACTTTTTTGTTGCTTTGCAAAGTCATCTTATGAAACTGCTGCTTTTGTGTGGTACAGCCTGTGAAATAGAGCAAACAAAGGGCGACTTTTTGAATGAAGTTCAAAAAAAGTTTTGTGCATTATCTGTCCTCAGAAAGTTTATATTAACATACCCTAAAGTGTTAAAGGCCAAAGGAGATGTAACCTTTAAGAGTATTGCACCACTGACAAGCAAAAGAAACTAATTTAGAGAGAAAAGAGAAAAAAAATAAATTTAAAGAGAAAATTTAATCACTGTTTTCTGTGGGGTTTTATTATTGGGACCCAATATGTACAAAAGAGCAGAAAGCTAGGTAAATATTTTTAAAGATGCGAGTGCCGACATGTCTGTTAATGGCGTCTGTCCCCATGTGACCCAGTAATAAAGAATTCCTGAGCAGTGACTTTGTAAAGTACACACATTAAACATGTTTTTGAGAGAAGGTTTGTAAATAAGCCATTGCTCAATGGCACATAGTACACTTGTCACGACATATGTGTAAAAAATGTATATCTTTCCAAAGCAGTAGGTTTTTTAGCATAATGGAAGAATAAACGTATACAGGACACTCTCTAAATTGTGTTTTAAAGGACTTATATTTGTATGTCTGTTTTTCAGGAACAGCAGTGCCAAGATTGCAACCTGCATCCTGAATCTGTTACCAGACGCAGGATCTGCAGCATCACTGTAAATAAATGCAAATATGCTGAATGTGTGTGACTCGTGGCTAAAGGAGACCATGGGGGATTTTTATGCTTTATAATGTAGAGTATGTCATGCATCTGCTGGGATTTATGAGATGTCAGGATGAGTTTAATAGTAGCTTCAGGCGTTAAAGAAGGACCCACCAACCAGTGATCACACACACACACACACACACACACACACACACACTCATATACATATATGAGGTTTACAGGTACTCTCCATAAGCGTAATTATTTTATATTAAAATGATCCACTTCCCGTAACCCCTCCCCTTTACCTAAGCATCACAGAAAATGCTTGGCATTTTTAAATTGAAATAAAACACCATTCAGTTTGTTTTAAGCCATTTGGTTCAGGAGGACGCGGGAAGTGTATGCACGCATCATTACACACATTTGTGTCCTGGTAAACCACACACACATATATATACGAATATACACATTCATACACACTTTTAATATTATGTTTTAAAACAAACAATTGCCATTTATGTCCAAGGTCCTTCTCCTGAGAACTACACCCAGGTATCAAGCTACATTTATTATGCCGAGGACTTTTATTTGTATCTTTTCACTGGTTTGTTCAGCGCTGGTTGCGTGTCGCTTCACACTCTCTCTGATGTAAATACAGAGAGCTGCTGGTGATGCGAGTTAATTGACGTAAAGCAGGAGACAAACAACACCGTCGCAATTCATCTGGTAGCTTTTACATCTTGTTTTATATATTTCAAGATGCTGTCAGTGATTTGCTGGATGATTTGTGAGCTTCAGCACATGCATTGGGAATGAGAGCATTGCTTTACTCTGTACTGAGTTCAATTCATGTGTGGTGTGTAGTGGTACCATCATGTAGGATGGGAAATGTGAGATGCAGATGCTCTGAAAGTGAAGAGAAGAAAATAAACATACAGATGGAGAATAACATGCTCATGTGATTGACAGGTGAGGGAGGATGGAGGAGGATTTGTCAACAGCTCTGAACTCTTTCAGTCTGGAGCAGAAGGATGGAGAGATGGACTCCTTTGGGTATGTGTTTCATCTTATTCTTCATTTAAAGTCATCTGTAGCTCATTTTGCTCTCTTGCTAAAGGACACATCTGCCGTTGAACCTACAACCTGTGGCTGGCCATCCAAAACCCCAGTTTTTGGCAATATTAGGTTGTAAGAACGTTTGCGAACGTCCTAGGAACATTCAAAGTGTCCAGGGTTTTTGCTGTAGATGTTGTATGAACTTTATTGTTTGGTTGTAAGAACATGATTTAACCTTTTTTAATTCTGTACGATTTTTATAACGTCCCACTAACAACTTTTTAAATGTATTTATATATGCATAATGTATTCGTTCTGCATTAAAAATGTTATAGTAAACGCCATTGCAGGAATGGTTTTTTGATAAGTTTGAGAGAACGTGTCGAGAACGTTAGACAATGTTCTGAGAACATTCACTGTTAGCTGGGTAGTCACTAAACCTCAACTTGCACTTTTCTGATACTGGTAACTAAGGAGTCAATCATATGTTCTTGCTTTGAAGCAGCACACACGTGTTGTATTATGAAATGATGTAAGTGCATCACAAGGCTGTGGTGGATTAAAGATCTCAAGATCCTGTTAAGCTTGTAATTCTCAGAGGAAGTGAACAGTGTCACTTCATTGTTTGGCAAAATGGCGCAGGAGTAACTGAGGGATTAGACTGTTTATATCGGCTTTCTCAACATCTTTGTGAGTTACAACAGCTTTCTGTTCATGTGTGAAATCCTCTATAATCCTCTCTATGTATAATATCTCTCTATGTATCTCTCTATCTATCTATATATCTATAAATATAGACACACACACACACACACACATATATACTGTGTGTATATACTGTATATATACATATGAACTACATATTGTCTCCAGCTGAACACTGCTTTCTTTCATCTGTCTGCAGGCTGTACATGGTCACGTGGAATGTGGCCACTGCTGAACCTCCTGATGATGTTTACTCGCTGCTTCAGCTCAGTTCTCCAGAGAACCCAGACCTCTATGTGATTGGGTGAGTTCAGATGTTCTCAGATGTTCTTCATCATATGAAGAACTGAAGTTCTGACATCTCACCCTCTATGATTGTCTTTGTGGGTCAGTCTGCAGGAGGTGCGAGCAGCTCCTCTGAAGTTTGTCTCAGATTTGGCCTTTGAGGACTCATGGAGTCATCTGTTCATGAGCACGTTGGCTCCTCTAGGCTACATCAAGGTGCTTTTGTCCATCTTATCTTCTGATGCACTGCTTTGGTTGTCTATTCTTTGGTTGTTTTTTAATAGCTAAGGTGACTTTGAGTTTTTTGTTTTGTCTTAATTTATTGTATTTAAGTTGCATTCGATTAGGTACAAAGGAGTTCATATATGAAAACGTTTTGTTTGCAGACTTTGGCCTAAAGCTGCAATTCGTAACTTTTTTTTGGTTAAAAATGAACAGGTTTTGAGCAAGTACATGACATATCAGTGTTCGAAATGCCTCCTTACCTTACCCTGATTCTGAATGGTAAGTTTATAATAATGATTTACAGTTTGAGCTGTCGGGTCTGATTTCTTGGGAAATGTCCATCTGTAAACAGAAAGGAAGATCCGGTAACTATATCACATGTCCGGGTAATGTAGATGGTGAAGCGTTTGTAGCTTGTTCTTACAGCAGTTTAGAATTTAAACTTGTCATCCACTTTAAGAAAATAACTCACAAGAACCCTGCAATTTTATTGTCCAAACAGAGATGGCAGTAGAGAGGCAAAAGTTACAGATTGCAGCTTTAAAAACACTAAATAGCATTTAGGTCCTATAGATTTAAATGTAAATCAGTCATGTTCTGTTTGATTGTGGTCCATTCAGGTGTCCTCCATACGGATGCAGGGTCTTCTGCTGCTCTTCTTTGCAAAGTTGGAGCACGTCCCCTTCATCAGGGACATCCAGTCCACGTACACCCGCACGGGTCTCTGCGGTTACTGGGTAACTCAACATTGTAGCACATTGGCATCAGTTATGCATGAGCTACATGAAACAGTAAATTAATCTATTTTCTCGGCTCTAAGGGAAACAAAGGGGGAGTGTCCACCCGTCTGTCCTTTTATGGTCACATGCTGTGCTTCCTGAACTGTCACCTAACCCCCCACATGAACTACGCCTCCCAGAGGGTGGATGAGTTCGAACACATTTTGGATGCTCAGATCTTTGATTCCAAAAACACGCCACGCATTCTGGACCACAAGTCAGTGCATGACGATACAATTCTGTGCATTGACCAGATTCTTGTTTCTTTGTAGAATAATTTATATTGCAGATTATAATTTTATTTTAAATTACTTGTTGTTTAATTGCTCTTTGTTCTGAAACGTTTTGGATGTTTATTCTCTCTCAATATCCAGGCTGGTCTTCTGGTTTGGGGATTTGAACTTTCGTATTGAGGATCACGGTATGAACTTCATTCGTAACTGCATCAACAGCCAGCGATTCAGTCTACTGTGGTCTAGAGATCAGGTACTGATCACTCTTTAATCTGTATTAACTATGACAGGGTGCCCGATCCTGCTCCTGTAGGGCCAGTATCCAGAGTTTAGATACTCCAACCCTAATCAAACACACTTGAACCAGCTAATCATGGTCTTACTAGGCAGACTAGAAATTTCCAGACAGGTGTGCTGAGGTAATTTGGAGCTAAACTCTGCAGGACAACGGCCCTGCAGGACCGAGTCTGAACACCCTTATCTTTGCCATTATGATGTATGTATACACGTCAAGGAAGAGTATCTCATTATATGTTATCAATAAACTGCTTCTGTATTTAGCCCATGCAGTATTTGGTTCTCTGTGTTTATGTCAATATCTCCAGCTCACCATGATAAAACAGAAGGAAACGGTCTTGCAGAAGTTCAAAGAAGGACCTCTTAACTTTCAACCCACCTATAAATTTGACTTAAACTCTAATAACTACGACTCCAGGTAGACACACACACCATCTCTGTTCCACAGAAATTTAATGGTGAAATATTCACACGTTTTCTCATCTGCTCCTGCAGGGTACAGACCACATGGTTTGGTTTTCCGTAAGCTTTCAAATAAATTCCCATGAGCTCCTTAACTGAAACCTTCTCAGCCTGCTTGATTTACATTCTTTGAATTGATCCCTAATTGCAGCGTTTTCTTCAGGCAATGAAAATAATTTTTTCTTAGACCTAGAGCTGACCTCATCCACTGAAAGCCAAGTACATTAATACAAACCAAAGAATAATCTGACCCTGAATCCACCCCCTCCTGTAACCCCACTGAATTCCTTTTGAGATTAAACCCCAAAATAAACTTCTGATAACATGCAAATCAATTACAGCTTCATTCTGTCTGTAATTAGTTTGTTGTAAAGGACTTATTAAGCAGTAATCATTTGCCCTTCTGTGATGTTGTTTCCATTGATTTCACAAATCTTACACATATAAGATGTCTATAATAGAAAAGATCTAATAAATCTCTCCAAAATAATTGAATAGACACATTGTAGAAACCTTTGTGTTATGTGTTATTTGTGTGGTTGTTTTTTTAGTCAGCACCACGCTTTATAATTTTGTTTTTGTAAAGTAAATGATGTCTGTACAGGAATAAAATCCAAGTATTTATCCTGTTAAAAGATTTAGTAAACATGAAAATCAAGTAACTCAAAAGCATTGTAAGCTTAAGTACATCGCAGGGGCCATTTGTGCAAGTGGTTCTGTGCTGTACTTACTGTAATCTTACTGTAAGCTTATGATGCTTTTAAGAAACGCAGCCCAGATGGTTTTAATCACTCTGTTTAAATCCTTTTCCTCCATCGTGATTGGCTAGCGGGAAAAAACGAAAGCCTGCTTGGTGTGACAGAATTCTCTGGAGGATCAGACCCAAACCATCACAGGAGGACAAAGACGGTTACGATGAAGAGAAGCAGAAGAAAAAAAACGTGGAGGAACAGGAAGACAAGTTTCCTCTCAGAGTAACCCAGCAGTGTTACACCAGTAAAATGGAGTACGCCATTAGTGACCACAAGCCTGTTGCTGGTATTTTCCGCTTGGAGGTGGGCCAGTATTCTTCTTATGTAAAACAATATACACTGACCTTCTGTGTCACACTTCTGTTTTATAATTACTGTATGCAATGTAACCTTAAGAGTTTATTATGGTTTCTATGTTTGTCAGTTGAGGAAGATGTACGAGCTGCCGCTGGTACAGGTGTGTGCTGAGGGAGAGTGGAGTGCAGATTATGATGCACTGATAACATACAGCCCCCTTCAGCTGTTTTCTTCTAGTGCCTGGGACTGGATTGGTTTATATAAGGTGAGGATCTGCTGTGGGAGGAGTTCTGCTGAGGGCTTTTGTTAAACCAAATGCTCCACGTATTGAGCTACAGGAACTGTAAATCTTGTGTTTGTCACTTTACAGGTTGGTTTCAGAAGTATTTCAGATTATATTACTTACACCTGGGTGACAGATGACCAGGTGGCTTTCAAAGATAATCTGTTTCAGGTAAATGGATGTTTTTAAAGACATTGTAAATTGTACATGTTAAAGCTGCAATCTGTAACTTTGCCTCTCTACCGCCATCTCTGTTTGAAACCAAACTGCGGGTTACTTTACATACTTTTCATTATGCATGTTGAAGTCAAATGAAGCCAAACTGACATTTCCTGTGAAATCGGACCCAACAGCTCAAATTATAAATCATTGTTATAAACTTACTGTTGTGAATCAGGGTAAGATAAGGAGATTGTGTTGAACACTGATCTCTCATGTATTTGCTCAATAACTGATTTTGTTCATTTTTAACCCAAAAAAGAAGCGGATAGCAGCTTTAAAGTAGGACCTCTTTCATTTGTGTGCCATCCACTCAGTGAAGCAGTACATTTTAATGATTATATTTCTTTATATTAAAGGTTTATGTGAACAAAGATGACATTCCAGTTCGGGGGGGAGAATGTGTGCTGTGTTATTACAGCAGTAACCTGCAGTGCATCGTGGGCATTAGTCAGCCGTTCATGGTGAGTAAAACTCAGCCGCTCTATTTTATATTGTGTGTGTGCAGAGTTTAAATGTTCATCATTTTTACAACATTTATACAGTGGCACCATAAATTAGATCAAGCTAGATAGTTATATAAGGGATAATAATTAAAATTTTACAATAATTGAAGTTATTTTGAATTATTGTTATAGCTGTCTACATGGTGGAAAGGCTCTTTTGTTTGCATTACTGAACTGCCATTAAAATCTGGTAGTTTAAAACAAACATTAAATTAAAATACTCTTCATTTTAGGTGCAGGGATCCACTGTGGCAATTGAAGAGGGTTTTCTGCCTGAAAATATTGATGGATTTAATCAGTAGTCAGTTAAGACCAGATTTTCTGATGCACATAAAGTCATACACTGTCTGCCCACCTTTCCAAGACATCTGCGCCTCAGATTTTGAATTTAAGTGCAATTTTAATTGGTATAAAAACAGTGTCAAAACTGTATACATATTACATATATTCTTTTTGTAAATTGCAGTAGTGTTTGAAACTTGTAGAATTTGGGCTTTTGAATATGCACATATACATTTAAACTTGTTCTGAAATCAGTTTTAAAACAAAAGCAAATGAAGAAAACGATGCCAGTAATACATCATAATACTTCAGACTGCTGGAGTGCTTATATAATAACATTGTCAAAATACTTATAACGCATTACATTTGTAAAGTTTAATGTTGCTGCTGATTGTTCTCCTTGTTTTATAATTTCATTACATTGAACTGAGACTGAGTTACACTGTCAAAAAAGACAGAATGAAGTACTTTAATGCCCCTTGTTTATTTTGGATCTGTTTATGTTGGTAACTCGTACTGTTTGGGTATTGTAATATTATTTGTGTCTCACTGAAACCGAAAGTCGGAATAACTGAAGAATGTGCTGAAATGTTAATTATTACACTATATAATTTTAACTATATAATTTTATATTTTTCAGATGCACAGAGTAACATTTGATAATACATTCACGTTGCATTCAGGAATGTATGTTTGTTGTTTTATTGTTAAACTAAAGGCTAATGTATGAATAGAATATATTTGTATGAAATTTTATTATATAAAAGACTGTAAGAATCAATTTGTCTCCATAAACTATTTTTTTTTGCATTTTATTAATTTGTAAATGACTACAAATGCATACTGATGACATTAAATAAATGTTATTTAAATGAAAAAATTACAACAGCCTATTACAGGATACATTGCTTTTGTGACACTAAAATGCTAGTGTTAGTAACTTTGTACTCATAACAAATATCAGCTGGTAATTAGCTACTACTACTACTAATAATAATGCCAGCAAATAATTTGGAATAAATTCCACATAAATTTGGAAATTATAAATAAAAAATAAAGAGCGAAGAGACGATGCTGCCTTCTAGCAATGAACCTGTACGGTTGCCATAGCGACCGTGTGTGTGGTGTACTCGGTGACAGTGACAGATCTGACAGGTAAGACAGATTTTACAATTAATTAATTTCTTACAAATACATTTTGGAATAGTAATGATTTGTTTGGTAACACTTTACAATAACATTTCATTTGTTAACGTTAGTTAACATTTTGGAATAGTAATACAATTAATTAGCAATACTTTTCTAATTAGTAAATGTACATTTTAAAATGTACGTTCCCTGTTAGCTGGGTTTAACTTAAGGGTTTATTAAAGCCTAATGAATGGTTAATGCTGTTCGTTGGCAGTTTAATCAATGGTGATGGTTAATGCTTGCATTACTTGGAGAAAAACTGAAGATTCTCGTTTGAGAAATTAATAGATTTTTTTCTCGTTTGAAGAATGTCTCTAATGGTACTAATGGGACCGATTCATACATTTCTGCCACACAAGTGGAAACACAAACCAGGTGCAGTTGAGAAGCAAAGTGAATGCGATCAGAGAACCACAGACTGCAGACGACTGATCGAGGAGAGTAACAAATCTACCAAACAAGTGCAGAGGGTGCTGGGTATGCAACACATCAAATACATGTCAAATACATGTGAAAGAAGAAAAAACAGTAAAACAGGAAGTGTTATGATAAGTGTCAGATCCTGATACTCGATCTATTGCCAAGATAAAGGAAGAGCATGAGATATAGAGAGGTATTCAGATCAGAGAAAACAAATCTTTTCACAGAATTATCGATTTCCTTGATAATCACATGTAGTTAACCTGGTTAACACATGGTCACACATTTGTAACACTGCATACTTCTCACCCTTTTATTTGTTTTATGTCCTACTGTAGCGTTATTTCATAGTATAAGAACTTTATACCTCTTCTTTACAGCAGAGAATCCAAGACATCAAATTCTGAAGGCAGGAACTAGAGTTTGAGGAGATGATGCAGGAGATCCTCACCGTCTTCAAGAGCTGCTCTGAGCCTCTCAGAGTTACTCTGCAGTGTATTGATGAAAGGTACTTCTGATTGTAGAGTTTAGTCAGTACATTCCCAAAGATCTCTAATGGTTTGCTTGTACTAAGATAGAAGGCAACCCGACCAACTTGATGGATGGATCTAATGTTCAGGCCCACACCATCATTCATCCCAAACAACATCTTAATCTCCAGTATGAAGTGTTGATCTTACACTGGTAATCATGTGATGTCTGTGGGACATTCAAGATTATTAGCAAATTAAGTCAAGTTGCAGACTGGCCGCTGGAGGGGAGTGGTTAACAGCTCTGGCTCCGCCCAAGCCATCAGACTGACATCATTACAGAAGGTCTTATGTTCCAGAGGTGAAGTAAATTTTTAGATTGTGATTAAAGATGTGATTAATGTACATAAACTGCAATATTCCATTAAAAAAGTAAGAATTGTATATTTTGATAACATGGTGACTTTAAATTGCAGTTTACTACCTGCATGTAATGTTAGCTAAATGCTTGAAATATTTTCTAAGAGTAATAACAAACGTGAACATGTTTTTTCGTTTTAGTTTTTCACTTTTAATAACAAATGTCATTAATTGAGGCTTGAGACTTTTATTAAACAAAATGAAAGTGAGCGAAGGACATCAAATTACAAATGATTATGAACAGTGCTAACATAAATAAAGACTGACGATTTATTCCTGCATTATTATGTCAGTGAGAAAACATTATTTTAATCAATTACTGCCATCACGCGGTCAGATACATACAAACATTCTTTACAATACACTCAAAGTGAAAAATTAGGTTTGACTTAAAAATAAATAAAGATTTGTAAAGCATTTGTGTATACATATATATATTCAAACATTATTAATTGTATATGCATTTTGTGTTTGATTTTCTGCAAAATATACACCATTGTTGCACAATGTATGTTCTTGTCGCGCAGTCAAAGGTTCACAACACAGAACTATATATCATGCAGTATTTACATACACTGGTACTGTATCCCACCAGAGTTGAACACTCTGTAAGATGTGATAAATTTAATATAACTCATTAATCTGTTAGTCAAATTGTATTTCAAGGACAGATCACATATACTGACCATCGTCTAACATCAAGTAATCTGAAACAACCTCACCAGACGATTACAAAACTACATAATACATTATTTTTATTTCAAGCACCTTAGCTGAAGTCCTATATGTTCCTTTATCTGATGTGCAGGGTTTCTTGGCATATCTGTTTTTAAAAGATGAGATGATAACTGCTATAATGATCTTTCAATCTTACAGTGTTTTCAAATACTCAATATGACCGTTCTCAGTTCATTCTCAGCTAGACTTTATTGGACTGCAGTGTGTGCTGGGACGGGGCTACCGATATGGCCATTTTGCTCTTCAGTGTATCTGGAACATATCTACGTTTTTAAATAATTTAATAAAAAAAAGTTACAAGTATATGTCTGAACAGAACAAAAAAAAAAAAAACTTTTGGGGCAAAATCCAGCAACCTTTTTAATGAACCAGTTTAGGATTTAGTTACTGGTCTGTTTTAATTGACAAATGTAAATAAATAAAGACGAATAAAAAAGTCTATCCATTTAAACTAACATTGAAATCCAACACACCTTAAAGGGACAGTACATCCAAAAATGTAGAGTCTGTTAGTATTTTACCACCCTCATGTCATTCCAAATCTGTATGATTTTATTTCTTGTGTGTTACACAAAGCAGAACATTTAATACGGATCTTTATTATGCAGCTCTGTAAATACAACAGTTCGGTGACCACTTCTGTCAAACTCCCCAAAAAACGAGGGGGTGTAAATAGTGACTAAAGTTGTATTTCTGAATGTACCGTTCCTTTAAAGCTTCACTTCAGGGTACATATAAGTGTCAGCAGTTAAAAAACACTGAAAGAAGACAACCGCTGTATCTGAGCGAGTGCAGGTCCCCTCAAATAAAGTTGGGTGGAGGGCTTTTACCTCGAGGCCCTGTTCCCTGATGCTTTGACTTACAGCAGACACAGTGAAAAAACCACCAGTGACTAAAACTGGCCCGAGAACTGTTCCAAATCCCTCAAGACTTAAGAAGAGGAATTCTTAAGACTGTTAGAAGAGCTCTGAACAGCTGCGAAACAAAACCCTTATGGAGTGTCATGCTTCTTAAACCAGCTTAAAACCTCTTATATTTGACAAGCATTCTCTCCCAGAAGAAAATATCTGCCATGGTTATAGTCAAGAATGAGTCAAAAAGGATTAACATATAAAGAAACTCTGGGAAAATGCAAATCTATTTATCTCTCTTAAACAAGGCCACATTTACTTAAAAATGACAATTCTGTCATCATTGACTCTCACACGTTGTTTTAAACCTGTACGACGTTCTTCTGTGAAACACAAGACATTTTAAAGAATTTTCACACAGCTTTCGTGCATAAAATATAAGTGGATGGGGACCATGTGTTACCAAGCTTCAAAAAGGACAAAAATGTCTTTTGCGTTCCACGAGAAAAGAAATTCAGATGGGTTTAGAAAGCAGTGAGGATGAGTAAATGACTGAATCATCATTTTTGTGTATTAATATGGGTCCAACAGCAAATTGTTGGGGCAGAAGAGTGAATAGGCGCTAGCGGCCACTGTGTCCCGTTTGGCCGAGGCATCAGGGAAGAATCGCGGTTCATTTGGTCTTAATTTCAGTGTAGTCACAGCCGTCACCATTAGCCCTCCTGAAGTCCCCATCCCGGCGTTGCCCGTGGAGAAATTCAAGGGCGGCGTAATTCAACTCTTGCCTCTCCATGCTTCCCATCGGGCCCACAGATTGGTAATCATTGTCGTCTCCCTGTGAAGAACGTGTAAGCGTGATATTAAGAAATAGTTTGGGAAAATCCCAGTAATGTCAAAATGAAAGTTCTCAAAAGCAGATGATTAGCTATTAGCCACTGATCAGAGTGAGGTAGCCGGTGCATGGTGAACTGTTAGTTTTAAAGCAGACGCAAAACAGCGGTATTAAAAATTGAATGCAATTTTATAAATAATAATTTTGGTAGTAATTGGATGTTTTTCATATATCACCATATTTTGCTAACTTTGGTGGTTGCCTAATTGCAGTGTACTTCACCTCCACCTGTTTGTTTACACGCTCGTCTGAAATGGCTTACCGGGCCTTCCTCCAGGATGGAGTTAAACTTTGAGCCCAGGAGCTCAGTCTTAAGCTACGTCAGGGGAAGAGAAACAAAGAATGCAGAGAAGCAGTGAAAGAGAAGAGAGAAGTAAAGCACAACCTACGCTGGGACTCTCAGTTGTGATGCCCTCCACACTCAGCATGATAACAATGGCTGTTCAGAAAAGCATACTAACATACTGTTACTGTATCTACATGACGTAGTACGTACTCTGCACAGTATGCCCATGTTCAACTACACAGGAAGTGGAAAACTAGTACAAACTACATTTCAACCAATGTGCATGCTGCACAGAATATCGTATCCCACAATGCACTGGGCTTAACCTGATCTTCCATATTCACTGTGATGAATAAACTGGAAATTAATTCAAGCTGTGATCTTTAGCTTCGCTCATTTTTTGATCATTATAAGACATTTTGAATACAAAACTGGAATAAAAATGAGACACCTTGACCCCATGCAAAATAAATAAAATAACTGGAATAAAAACTGAGTACCCTGTTTCATTTATTAAAAAATAAAAAGAGTAGGCATTATACGTTTCACGTGTTTACTGTGCAAATCGATTACATAAGTTTTTTTTTCCCCCCCCCACCCCCCCCCCCTTTTTTAAAAAACCACCCGGTGGGGGAGTTTTTTTCCCTCTCCAGGTCATTATGAAAACAGTATGCAGAACGTATGTCAGTAATTCTTTATGCTTTGTTTTTCCTCATTGCAACCAAAGATTTTTACTGCTTTGTGTGGAAAGCTAATTACAACAAGAGAAGGGCCAGTATATCATAATTTGCCACATTTACGCATGGAAAAGACCATAGGACGTTGGTCAGATTTACTGTATGTTTTTCGCTTTTTATTTGTACTGTATTATCACTGTGCAGGCAAATACTGTGTGATTTATTTATCATGTTATCTCACCACTTTTTTCCTGAGACTCTGTTTGTCCTTCTTGACTGCGCTGTAGAGCAAAGAGGGATTCTCCACTTTAGATCCCGTGTCCTGCCCAGGGTTACCATTCTCTCTGGGGAGGGTGGAGTCAGAGGTCAGACTCTGTCTCGCACTCAACCACACTATAAACTAACTGGCTCGTGGAGAAGGGCATAACTGCAGCCTGGAGCTCTCCAAATGGGGGCGGGTAACGCCAAAATGGGGCCTGGCTTCCTCAGATTTTCAGACAACATCCCCACGCCCACCCCAATACTAATTCTAACCGCTCCCTTTTGGAGATACCAGAGCTCCGGTCTGCAGTTATATATTAAGCTTATGGCAACATTTTAAAGGAAGAGTTCACTCAAGAATAAATATTCTTTATGGCACCTCATGTCGTTCCTAGTTTTTTTCTCTTGTAGAACACAAAGATATTTTGTTTAATCTAAATGTCCGAGCTGCTGTTGTCTATACGATAAGCAAACAGAGACTTTTTTAAGCCTCTCAAGTCAAAAAAAATGATGTGCTAGGTTCACATATCTGAGACACCTTTGAGAACCAGTGACATTTAAGATCAGTGTTGTCGAACCTGGTGCAACGTGTCGTGTTTGTATTAAACTAGGGGCCACCCTGCAGTCTTGGAGGGCCCCTGTCCTCACATCCTGCTCCGACACCGGCCTGTAATGTTCATAAAGACCTTTAATAGCTGGTTCGGGTGTATCTGAACTGAGTTGGAGCGCTGCAGAACTCTGCAGAAGAAGGCCCACCATAATGAGTTTGGGCAGAGGGTAAAATTGCTTTAACTGTACAGAACAGAGCAGCTCAGACATACCACATGTCATTTTTGTGTTCCACAGGAGAAAGAAAATGACATGATGGTGAGTAATTCAAGACAGAATTGTCATTTTTGGGTCAACTATTCCTTTAAGCCTGGGCATCCATTTTAACACAAGGTGGTTTATTTCCACCCTTAAAAAAGCCATTGGGCCACAGTCTCATGTTTGGGGGTGTTTTGTTCCGTTTGTTTTCCAATAAACGTTTGTATTTTATTTTTGTGGCAACATTAGATAGTAGAGGGACAGTAGCTGCTGCAGAGCTCAGAGATTTTGAGGCAAAAAGCAACGGAGGGACAATCGAACCCGCAGTGGTTCTGTTAGTCTGAAGTTTCATCAGATTGAATCTTTTGTGAGTGGGTTATGACTTGAAAACCAAATGACAAAAATAAACAAACTAAAAGAAAACTGAGAATGGATGACTAGGCTTGATAGTTTTAATATGTGACTACCACCCCCCACCCCCCCAAAAACCATGTTCACCAGAACCTTCTTTTGTTTTCTCTCGTGAAAGATACTCACTTTTTATTGCTCTGGCCCACGTATCTCACAGCAGCGATGATGAAAACGATGACCGCCACACCTCCGATAGTCCCCACTATGACAGCCATTATGTATTTTTCTGTAACAGTGTGTAGAGTTTTCAGAGTCTGATACAGTGGTTCACATATGATATGAATACACACTATAGTTTTCGTTGGCCCTTGTATTATAAATTGCTTGTGATGCTCCTCATTTGAATGTTCGTTTGGAATAAAGTGTTGCCTAAATGATTAAGTTACTAAATGAATTGATTTACTTTTTACTTTAAACGTTCGCTCAGAGTCATCAAAAACATTTTTGCAGTAACGTTTGTAGAACTTGTTTTACTGTTATACATGTATATCAAAAACTTCTTTATTAGGTTGCTAGTAGAACGTTTTAAAACATTACAGAATTAAAACGTTTGAATAATGTTTTTACAAGCAGGCAACAAAGTCTAAAAAATTGACTTTTTGAATGTTTCTAACCATTCAAAATAAAATGTAATGTTCTTGTTACCTAATGGAAATGTTTTGGGAAACGTTCTCACAGCCTGAAACTGTACACTTCTGGGTACTTGCACTCTACTCACTCTCTTTCTGGAGTTCCAGGCGGATGGTCTCTGATCCGTACATGTTGCTGATGCTGCAGTGCACGTGTATCGCGGTATCCCCGTTGGTCCCTCTTTCTCCTTTATCCCGGAGCTTGATGATGCCTGTGGATGTGTAGCCGTCTGAATGCGTGTAGTAGTTGAACCGAATGTTGGACTCGTTGATGGTGATATTGAGGTCTGGCAGATAGAATTCAATCACGGGCTCTGGGTTCCCCGAGGCAATGCACACACACTGAACAC
>JAZGTH010000075.1:2742500-2997500 GCA_036877525.1 Chromobotia macracanthus | reverse complement strand
TATATTAACACCAGCTGTTCCAGTAAAACAGAACTCATTTATATGCCCATCACACCACAGCTAAGAGGCATTGACTGCTGTTATCTGGAGATGAAACCCCTGACAACTCGCATTAAAAGGATGAAGCAATTCACCAGCTAACCAAACAAACAAACAAACCTACCATTCATACTCCACAAACAAGTCTGGCACCATCCATAACACTTGCCTCATACCAGATCCAGATTTCAGTTTGAGTCCTTCTGAAAGGAAGGAACTGATCTTCCGGTTCTTCTCTGCTCCTGGTTCTTCAAGATCCTTCTGCTTGTTCTTCCTCAGAGGTGGAGAGGCATAAAAAAGAGGGAGGGAAAAAGAGGATAAAGACTTTGAGCTATAAGCTGGGTGAACGTGTGCCGTGGGCAGCCTTGAATATGCAATTATTTCAATTCATTTTTTCCTGTGGCCCACATGGTGCATTTCTTTCCAAGACAATCCGTCTTCTACCCGGGCGAACCCCGTCTTCTGCCAGCCTGTATGGGCATGACGGTTGCTCATAGTTTTTAGGTTTAGCTCTGTTAGGGGTTGGATGACAGTGTTGTCCTGCAGATGGAGTTCTTGCTGATTTCAAGTGTGATTGTTTGTGTTACTGTCTGAGGTTCAGATTGTACTGGCTTCTGTACAAAGCTGTAGGTTATATGAGATCATGTAAGTGTGTTTTAACTTTATATCAAGTTAAATCTAATCAAATAAAAGTGCTTTTTGTCTGAAATCTGAAACTGACCTTGTTTGTTTTCCTAATGCATGTTCCTGGTCTTACTGGGAATGATTAATTAGGGAAAAAATGATTCATATTCAAAATATATATCTCACTCTTCCTCTTATTCTTTTATTGCTGATGTCAAGGCCTCGCTGGTGATTGGATAACAATAATCATCATCCTGTCTGATTCCATTAAAACACAGTATGCAATGGCCACATTTCTTATTAAGAACTGCACTTTACATGGTTCCTACTAATGTTTTGTAGGAGGCTACCAGCATGTTACCAGGTGAATATGTAAATTAGATCAGTTAGAACAATAATAGTTAATCTCTCCCAGCACTTTAAGTTAGTGGTTTGCTCATAAATGTTATTTTTAACATTGCCCCACTCTGATCCAGCAAGATCAGAGTTATCATTTGTTGTTTGTTGGCATTTGTTGGGTCAATGTGCCTTTAAACTAGCATGACTTGTGGTGCCAACGGTATAATGTGAAAATAATCTATTGCTAGAATGTTACAGTGAGTTTATTTCGAAGCAGAAATGTAAATGTGTTTTTATGTGTTTAGTTTCAATGTCTAAGAAAAGTAAAAAAAAAGGTAAACACATTAACTGGAATATGAAGAAACATAAAACAAGCTCAGCAGGAAAACAAGCTTCTCCGCTCAGGAGGAATCTATGCTAATATTTATAAGAACTTGAGGGTTTCCCAGCTCTGAATAAATTTTATTCTTTTAGAAATGACAGAAACATCAGTGTAATTTCTTTTTTTCATCATTTCCCTGACAATGTGAATACCCAAGATCTATCACTAACAGAGCCTGAAATATGAATATTGGGAAACATGAATTAAGATAACCCAGGAATATTTTACAGGTGACTCTGGGTTAACAATTAAAGGTGTGAAAAGCCCTCATGATGAGGCCTAAATCAGGGTAAATCTACAATGATGGACAGTTGCCATAGGGACTTCCATGGAAGGGGAGCGGGGCCAAACGACTGGACAACAGAGAGCCTGTGTAAGCTCGGGACGCAAAACATGCCACAGCACCACACACACACAAACATAAGCTACAGTAAACACATAAATAGATAGTGAAGCACGTGCAGACACACTCTGAAATGTGGGCGTTATATCAGTAAAGCCATACTGAAATATTCAGTAATGACCTCCCTCTGCTTCTGTATCTGAAAACTGTTTTGTGTGTGTGTGGGAGGGTTTTTACTTATGCCATATATTGGGGACAAATTTGTACTCAAAAAACAGCAAAACCTGACAAATCAACAATATAAAAACAGAGTAAATAGTTTATTTTAAAATTGTAAAAATGCGGAAAGTTTTCTGTTAGGGTTAGAGCGAGGGTTAGGTTTTTGTATAGTGTTTGTAACTAGCTGTGTATAAAAACAACAGAAGTCTATAGAAGTAAATGTGTGTGTGTGAGAGAGAGAGATTCAAAATCATGTGCTGATGAGACCATAAGGTCCTTTTCTTACTTTTGTACCAATGAGCTGATGATAAATGAGTGCAGACCTTTTAATGAATCAGAACATATTGAAGGACTTCAGTCATGTCACAGGAATGAACCATGATGTGTGTTAGTGGGCTGCAGGTTGTATTAGTGGGAGACATTTTCATACTAGAGAGTATTTGATTGAAACAATATCTGTGTAGTGCAGGATGAGTCAGCAAGACTTTTAGTCTGTTTTCCTGCTGTTTTAAATGTGCTACAAATGAATTTAGTTTACGTCAGGGAGCACACTAGTATATATATATGTTTTCAAAGCTAACATACCCAGACTAAAAGCAGTAAAACTTTCCTTTTATTTTCATGTTGTGGATAATGTTTTAACTGGCTCTGTGTGTAAAGATAGCACATTTTGCTGGTTGATTTCTTTAGAACAGCTCGGCCGTGTCCACAAGCCCGGGCACAGCACCCTCTAAATTTACTCGAGGAGCAGATGGTGGTGAAACACGACTGCTGACTGCTGACCCTCCCACGCCGTGTGACCGGCAACCTGTTTATGAATGTGCACTTGGCAGGGCACGCTCTCAGTAGCTTGCACAATTTTGGTGGGAGGGATTACAAACGCTGGCCAATGAGTCAAAACGCAAGATGACATAATAAAACTGTCAGTATCACCACCAGGTGTTTAATTCCAGCCTGGAGTAACAACTACTGGATAATTAAAAATCGCCCAAAAGCTCTGCTTTCAGAACAGAGCTCACCGGCTCAGAAATGAGCAAGCCCATAATACAAGCAGTCATCTGATGAGTCAGACTGCAAACATCTCTCATATTGAAATGGCTCTGATCAGAGCATGTGTACAGCTCCATGAAGCCACCTGCCTACATCAGAGCCCCACAAGAGCTCTGCCAGGTCAGGAGAAGCGTGCTGCCAAAATGTCCATCGCATTGTTGAAACTACATTTTGTTTTAACCAAAACAAATTCCTTGTGTGCGTAAGCATACTTGGCAATAAAATCTTTCTATTCTATTCTATTCTATTCTATTCTATTCTATTCTATTCGGTTTTACTCCCTGTATGTACATGAATGTATAGTGTACACAGTGACTTCATTTTCCTAGTTCAGTTTCCTTCAGTTTGTAATTTTTCACAACCACAAACAGTTCATGGGACAGATGGTTTTCTCAGTAGTCTAGCTTCAGTACACAGCAGTGTCTGCTCACATTTCAGACTCAGACCACAGGCCCAGATCCAATTCAGTAAGACCAGGCCCGCTCTACCTTTCCTGTAGCAAACACACGTTCTCCATATTTATCCACTGAGCGTTTCACTTCGTGTAAAAACAGTTTCTGATTCCCAGTGGTACATCTGACATGTAGCTGCTACTGCATCATAATGCTTCATTGGTCATTTAATAAAAAAGCCCCAAAAAGTGCCGTTACCCTGGAAACAGCTCATCTATAGGAACAACTTGAAGATGGAGAGTAATTAAAGAAACAGAACAGTTACATAAACATATATAGCATGACGTGAGTAATCAGGAACAAATCCAACATCATGTAAATCTTCATTTAACCTAAAGCAAAATGTGATGAAGCATTATTATGTTGTTTAAAAGAGAAGTATTGTATATATGTTTTGTCTGCATGACAAATAATCATTCACCCCCCCATCTGAGCATCTCTCTCTAAAAACTTCATAAAAACTCTTTTTTCGTTTTGATTTTATGACAATATCATTCAATTCCCATCAGTACATATGCTGCAATCTGTAACTTTTGCCTCTGTACCACCATCTCTGCTTGAAACATAAAATTTCAGGTTGCTTTACATACTTTTCATTACATGTTGAAGTCAAATGAAGCCAAATTGACATTTCCTGGGAAATCGGACCCAACAGCTCAAATTAGAAATCATTGTTATAAACGTACTTTTGTGAATCAGGATAAGATAAGGAGATTGTGTTGAACACTGATCTCTCATGTACTTGCTCAATAACTGATTTTGGTTTATTTTGAACCAAAAAAGTTCAAATTGCAGCTTTAATAACAAATAATACCAACACAGGATGAGAAACGCATACCATTCATTACCAAAAAACTACCACCAACAGCGGCGATCTGCCTTTCCCCTTTCTCTGCTTTATTTACACACTTGAAATTCACTAATAAATGAACAAAAATGTAAATGGTGACCTTTAAAAGTCACCATTTTCTAGGAATGCGCCCAGAATGCAGTGAGACTCACCAAGCAGAAGATTCTACACTGTTTCTCCTCACCAAAGCAATGTATTAATCAGCAGAGAAAAATGTAGAGTGACATTCTACAATCACAATGGACACACACATGCAAGGCTGGGATGGAGGCCTCTTTCTGTACCATGCCCCAGGCAGGATGGGTGGGGGGGAGAAGGAGGTGGTTTCTCTCTTCTTTAACTTCTCCGTTCTATATGGAAATGTCAGGAGCTCAGAGCAGAGAGCATTGTTCCATTCACTCATCCCATAAAGCGATCTGCCCTTCCCACAATGCACTGCACTGTTCCTGCTGGTCCAGCACGCATGCACGTTGTGGCGTTCAAAGCCGTAGGTCAATCCAACCACAAATGAAGATGCCACACACGCACACTTAGAAAGAGAAGAAATACTGTGCGTCATTTACACTTGATGGTATGAGTGGAATGGAAGTATTTTGTTTCGAGAGACGCATGGAGTGCAATAGAACGAGACAAAGGAAATGTAAAGCGTTTTACAGTCTTCAGAGGTTAGATTCACTGTACACTTTTGAGTGTGGTTTTGAATGCTCTCTAAAGGTTTCAAGCAGAACCAGAAAGAGTTTTTAACTCTTATGTGTTACACTGTAAGAATATTGACTCACTGTAAACAAACAGCTAAAGTTATAACAATTCATTCATTTTAATATTTTAATGTCAGACGGTAACTTGTTTAATTTAATGAATGTAACGTTACCCGGACGAACACAGCAATAGTGCAGGACAAAATGTAAGGCCTGTTGAGTTCTCCTGTACAAACTCAAAGTGATTGTAGACCATCATGTTTAAGGTAAACAACAATGCGTGTCCATTTCTTCATATGCCCATCTAACAGGGAATGTTCTCAGAACATTGACTAATGTTCTCTAAAGGTTCTCTCAAAGTTACCAAAAATGTTCTTGCAGTAACGTTAGTAGAACATATATCATATCAAAAATGTCATTCTTAAGTTTTTCGTGAAACAATTTAACAGTACAGAATTGTTTAATAATACAGAAATGTTAAATAATGTTCTTATAAGCAATAACATTAATGTCTAAAAAACTGGACGTTTTGATTTTAAAAATTGTTTTGTTACTTAATGGAAACATTAGGCAAACGTTCTTACAACCTACAACTGCAACTTACAACGGTGCTAGCAGAAAAAGAAGTCAATTAGACAGAGTTAAACACTCTTCTGTCTAACAAACAGAACACACACAGACACACACACAGACACACACACACACAGACACACAGACACACACACAGACACACACACACAGACACACACACACAGACACACACACACAGACACACACAGACACACACACACAGACACACACACACACACACAGACATACACAGACACACACACAGACACACACACAGACACACACACACAGACACGCACACACACACGCACACACAGACACACACAGACACACACACACACAGACAAACACACACACACACAGACACACACACACAGACACACACACAGACACACACACACACAGACAAACACACACACACACACACACACACACACACACACACACACACACACACACACACACAAACACACACACAAACACACACACAGACACACACACACAGACACACACACACAAACACACACACACACACACACACACACAGACACACACACACACACACTTCTGTACATAGTGGCTATTGTTCAGACCGTTCCAAGCATAGAACAGGACGGGCAGGCTGGAGCCTGACACCACACAACACAGAGAAGTTGATGCGCAGCTAATTGTCCAATAACTCACAACAATAACCCATTCACTGCTTATCTCTCACTGTCTCTCTCCTGCGCTCCCATTGGATGTTACAGTGTCATAATTAAGCAATAAAGTACGAGAGGCTGCGTTCTATGAATATAGTCACGTCTGATGGGAGTAGCTGCGTGTTACAGTAAATACAAATATTAATGACACAAAAGTCCGTTAAAAAAGCTTATTAAGTGTCACTCTTATGCTAGAGGTGGGTTTTTAATGAGGGGTCTATATACTTAGGCACACGTGTTGTAGAGTGGGAGTAAAATACAACACTTTTACACAATATGTAACAGGGTTTCTCTCTCTATCCACCAAAGGCTCCTTGGTTTAAAAGAGGTTAAAGACCTCTGCTATACAGTGAAGATACAGTGTGTTATGTAAGCTAAGGTTAATAGTTGTTACTGTATTAACCAATCAGCATCTAGAGCCAGCACTGCCCACCCTGCCTCCACAGCCCCTCCCAGCTAACAGGGAACGTTCTCAGAATGTTGCCTCACATTCTCTAGAAGTTCTCTCAAAGTTTAAAAAAGTTCTTGCAGTAATGTTAGTCGAACGCTTCTTTAACATTATATATCATATATGAAAAGGTTATTCTTAAGTTAGCGGAACATTTTAACATTACAGAATTAAAAAAAGTGTTTAAATAATGTTCTTATAACCAAGCAACAATTTTAATCCAACGTCACAAAAATGTTGAATGTTCCTGAGAACTTAAAATAACATTTTTAACGTTTTTGTTACTTAATGGAAACATTCTTACAACCTAAAATTGTTAGCTGGGAGGTTGGTTTTAGAGCCACATAAGTCAGGCTCTTCTCTGTTAATGCTGCATGTATGATCACACTACACTCGTCCACAGCAGGCCTCTGGTTCGAGCCATGATGTCAGTGCACTCAGAGCTCAGAGCTGCAGAAGTGGGGTGAGGGTGTGCAGAACAGGAAAAAGGATCTATTGTCCCACTATTGTCTCTTTGGCAAGACTGACAGCACAGATGATCTGTGGTGCAGTGGAAAGGTAGAAGAGCATACAGCACGAGGAATGATGGAATAGAGTGACTCTGACAGGAATGAATAACTCCTGTCTGATAAAGACCTAAACCTAAAACAACCGTTCAACAAAGTCAAAGAGAGAGATGCATGCTCACTAATAATGTTGATAAAACGCTGTTACTTTATATACTCACAATATGTTATGCACTCTTAGATAAATGCTATTATTCAACCCCATTCTTTTAAAAATCATAATGCACACTTTTTCAGAGCTTGTCTTCACAAATCTGGTTTGATATTATAACATGTTTTAATTTAATTCACATTATGGACGGGTTGTTCAAATTGTGGCCTCAAAAAAGTGTTTTACCCAACAGTGCACACCTTAAAATCCCCTAATCACACACATCTGATTCAGCTCATCAGCTGGTAGTTAAAACACCTGATGTGGGCGTCTCATAGACTATAAGACAGACATCCACAATGAGTTGTGCTGGTGTGGCACCAGGAACAGTGCTGATAAACACTGAACTAAGTCTTATACGTGTATAAATGTCATTGCATTAGATGCATATTATTAAACCAAGCAGCAATGATGTAGTCATTTTCTCTAAACCTTTTTACTTTTGTAAAAAAGTAAAACTTCGCTGAAGTTTGGAAGTTTTTTGTTGTGGAAGTGACTTTTAAACCAACTAGTTATGGTAAGTTTTAGTAAATGTATAATGTCAAAAGTTCCCCTCAAGTTCACACAGATGTCCTAGCAAAGTTACTGCCTTGGGTGGGTAACTTTACCCCATTAATTACTCACACTTTAGACCGGAAAGGCTGTTTTGTAATGCAATGACAATTTCCATATTGTTTAAATATTATTGGGGTCATTGAATGCAGATTCCTAAGAGGCCAAAGCCTAAATAACCAGTCTGACACTGTCATAATCTAATCAAAGTTCACACACACAACAGTAACCGCTGATGTTACAGCTGTGTTATGTTTTATCATTTACTGCACACAAACTGTAGAGTACAAACTCACACATACAGCGGATAAGTGACCAAGCAACCTTTGGACAAACACAAACGTCAGATGTCGGTACACTGAACATCTCCAGAAACTACAGGACATCTATCACACTGCAGTTTGGACCACTGGCAGGCTGCCGTCTGTGTGGTCAGAGTGGAACAGAAAATTGTGAGATGAAATCATTTTTGTTATGCCTGGACCCGACGATTGTACAGCTAAGAAATTAGATTACGATGCGTCACACTGGTTCAAATGTAACTGGGCGGATGTAATTTCTGTACAAATTTTTTAAATGATCTTTTTTTAAATCATCTTTCAATATCACATCTGATGCTCTAATACAACCCAGTAATAACCGATTATTGGACATCTCATTTCCTAACAGATATTTAAAGTTTGTAACGATGTACATTTATACAACACATTAAAGCCAATTGTGCTTTTCTTTACAAATTAAAAGCCAATTGTATAGTGTTTCTTAAAACCAAATCATCATAATTAATTAATTTTGGTAAAATTGTACTTTCATAGGGTATATTAGTTTAATTTACTGTTATAATGAGAGTAACGGTACCCAGCCAAACACACCGATTTACTCAACAGAAAGACAATGTTCTTATTTTAATGATTTATCAAATATAATCAGCCATAACTTTTAATCAAGTATAAAAATTCAAAACTCAAGAAACGTTTAGAACCAAATAAACACCTTTGGTTCCTCTCCTCACGTCTCCTGGTAGAACATGTGTGGGTAGAAGCTTAAAAATATCAGACTTACCTTATCAGACGTCTTCAGCATCAACAGACAGACAGAATGACTGTAATACAAGCGTGACGGCACTTGCGTTTTTCTATTGCATCTCAATCCCTCCCACCCACCCAACCCCTCTTTCTCTCTCTCTCTCTCTCTCTCTTCTCAATATTTATCTGGTGTCATTTGTCACAAACACACAGTATTTTTGGTGCTTTTTCATTAGCACCCATATTTGAATAATGACCTATTTAAAAAAAACACTAACTCTCTTATCCATGCAGCAAACTGATTTATGACATTATTTCAAACAGAACAGGCTTTTGATATTGCACACACTATTTTCTTCAGCTTATACACAGAAAATCATTTAACAAGTTTTTTCAGCCGTTTTAAACAAGCTTATGTAGCATTACGCTCAGTTCTGCAATGAGTTTGTGTTGAAGAACACATACGAAACTGTTCATTACTCTGAGATGGTATTACAAGACCCCCAATTTCACAGAGAATGGCAGTCTGAACTGTGGGGTTTGTTTGCTCTTTAACTGCTGGTGTTTGTAGGAAGAACTCCTCACTGTTCCTCATCAGTGCTGCCAGTCTATCTTAAGGAATGGCTGCTTTAAGACACCAGATGGAGGAAAACATTGATGGCTACCTCTGCTGTGATCTTGGCAGAACACCAGCGGTGGATTTCAAAAGCGGCGTCTTTCTCTCAGATAGAGGCAGTTGTTGGTTGTTCTCCATCTGGGTTAGTAAAGATGCTTCTCTCTCTTAAACTCAGCAGGCAGTGCAAAATAACAGCCTGTAAACACTACCGTCTCTCTTACACTTACCTATGGCAAACAAGCACTGTTATACACCTGTGTAGGATTTCCTGGCTGCCAGTCAAAAAAACAGCAACGTACTGTACCACCTACATCTAATCAAGCTGTTTCATAATGATTTACTTCATCAAACTCAGATTTATACATTCAGGGTTAGTCATTCATGATGTAAACATAATAATTATGCGTGCTAATATGTGCTCAAATAAATGCAGCATTGTAGCTACTGTACATGAACTGTTGACTGCCATCCAGTGGCCACAGTTTAAAACTCAAGAAACTGCTGCAATATTCTTCCCAACAATCCCTAAATGACAATATACATTTGTACAACAGAAAGCTTTATTGTAAATTGCAATTTTTATACAATGAAACTATAATGCTATGCCATGACCGCACAATATCATGGCAACACACTGCATCTATGACCAAATCTGAAATCTGAGTTTGTATTTGAAGTATTTCTAAAGAAAATGTATAAAAAAAGTATATATACAGCATAAACACAAATCATGCACACAGGATGTTTTATAAAACTTTGTTTTTTCATTTGATGCATAAAAAATACAAAATTAATTAGCTTAGAATTACTTGTCTACAAGACATAACACACAGTTCATATCAAGATCAATTGATTTCTGTGCATTACATTAAAACAACTTGAATGACAAAAATTAATACCTGAAAACTGAATCTTTTTCATGACAACTGAATATGTATTTTTTTGTATGTACACACTGTTTAAAAAAGTTGATGGTAGACGTCAAAGCAGAAAGAAATTTAGTAATTAGTCATTTAAAATAAAATGTTCACAAACAAGGCACAGCTGCAAAATTACATATCTAAACCACTTAATACAATGAACATAATAATAATAGCAAATAAAAATTCACAACAGCTGCATATAAACAAAATTCTCATAGATGACAAAAAAAAATAGCTGAAATACACAAACATCTTTCACCTGAGCGTCCACTGCGGCTATACAACCAAACTCTCTCTGCTCACGGCTCCGTTCTGTCCAAAGACAAACACAGATGTGTCAATACAACATCTCAAAAATGAGTAAAGAGAACAAGAAACAACAGTTTCACTGCATGTTTAAGACCAGTTCATACCTTTTTTAAGTTGCTCTTCTTAGATGATGCCAAACTGTCACTGTCCTCAGTGTAGGGTGGGGGAGGAGGGGGTAAGCTGTTGTAGTTACCATGGCGATTGGGGTTTCCAGAGGGCAGGGCGTGGGGCAGAGGTGGAGGTCCTCTGTTTGCCCCTCTGTTGCGGTCCGAGCGGTCGCTCTCGCTGTCCAGACGCTCTCTGCTGCGAGCTCTCTGCTGCTCGCCCATCTTCTTCCTCTCCATGGCCTCCCGCAGGAAGCTGTCGTCGTACGCATCCCGCCCCTCTCGGCCACGCTCACGCTCCAGATCCGTCAGGTCATCTCGACTGCGGCTGCGGCGGCCCTGGAAGCCAGCCCCACGGAAGGAATCGCCACGGCGACGATCAGGAGTGTAGTCACGGCATCTACGGTCATCAAAGTCACGGTCATAACCCCGTCCACTGCTGCTCCATTCATCGTCCGATCTGAACGGAGGGAAATAAGAAATGTTAATTCTTCATTAGTAAGGTACAACGTAAGTTACTGTTGTATGACTTGACTCTATGTCCAAGGTACGATTATTTTATAGACACACAAAACAAAGTGGTACAATATATATGGTTATACCCCATATATACAGTGTGTGTGTGTGTGTGTGTGTGTGTGTGTGTGTGTGTGTGTGTGTGTGTGTGTGTGTGTGTGTGTGTGTGTGTGTGTGTGTGTGTGTGTGTGTGTGTGTGTGTGTGTGTGTGTGTGTGTGTGTGTGTGTGTGTGTGTGTGTGTGTGTGTGTGTGTGTGTGTGTGTGTGTGTGTGTGTGTGTGTGTGTGTGTGTGTGTGTGTGTGTGTGTTATATATATATGAATAGTATATACCATAGATAAACAAGTATGCTTGATCTTTGCTTTGCTACCAAGTAATGCCATTAACCTTACAAAATCGGGCCAATTTCCAATAATAAAGTATTCTATAAACATAACTTTATTTCCAGACAGACTGGTGCACTCTTATTGCCAAATATCCAGCCAATCACATCAGAGCTTGCCAGATGGAGAAAGCGCTTGCCAAATGTATGCAGCACATATCACACGGTCAGTGAGTGGACAGCCGGTGGCGTGCCGTTTAAGGCTGAAACTTCAGTGACAATTGCTGGCTCGAGTTTTTTCAGTTATTGTCTTTATCTTGTGGGTTTGATTGACTCACCCTCTCCTGCCGCCCCGGGGCCCACCGTCTCGCCGAGCGGGTGGGTAGTCATCACGATCTCTGTAAGTGCGGCCAATATCGTCCAAGTTCTCCATGGAGCGTGCACGTCCTTTATAGTCGGGGCCGCGTCTGGGCTCGTCCCGCCGGATGTGTTGAGAGACACTGCTGATGGTGCTCATGTTTTCGTCTACGTCATCGTACACCGTGGTGAGCTGAGGAGGTCTGGAACGGCCACGGTTACGAGAGTCCGGACCGTCATGCAGTGAGCTCACCTCACTCATACCATCCACTGGAGAGAGAGACAGAGAGCAACAGAAAGAGAGAAACATGGCAAAACTTGAGGGAGTGGGCAAGTGAATAGAATAAAAGAACACACAAGAGGAAAAAATGTCCTCCTTGACCATGACATGTTTTGTAAATATAAAGTTACCTAAAATCCCCATCGCCAAACCTTAAATAATAATAATAATAATAAAAGTCGTAAGTGGCAAAGAATAAAATAAGGTCTGCTTCCCAAAACAAAGGTTTGTCTGTTAAGAAAGTTGACACCATGTTAATATAACCTCAACCCCCTGAATAAAGGACAGAGCCCCTCCCCAGAACTCACAACGATTGTATTTGCCTGGAGCGTTTCCTGGGCGGCTGGGGTCGAGGTTGGCCAGTTCTCTCTCCATGTAGTAAAGCACTCGATTCGGGTTCCCATCATGATCAGCCTGAACACGGTATCCAGTACGAGCTAAAAACAACAACAGCAGCTTCAGACATGTGGGACTTTGTAGCTAATACCAACATCTCCAAAAGAAACCTACACCATTCAAAAATGATCATTAGTCATTTAGCTGCATATGTGTCTACTTGAGATTTTTCTACAATTTCTAAAAAAAAAAAATCACCATGCAACCAAAGACATTTTAGTAAAAATGAATGACATGCTGTGAAAAGAGAATGAAATTTTAGCATCACATTCATGCACACTAATCTGTGTCTCGTTCGTGACATGAAAGAGCTTTAAATAGTGTGATATCTACAACAGAGTACTTCCTGAATTGTTTTGCTGACACATCACACCAGAGTGGCAAATCTTGCTGTTCTCTTTAAGCTACAACAAACCCAGTCCAAACATTTAGAGAAGTTTAATTTTGAGAGCTCTGTTCTCCAGACACCTGTCGAGTGTGTTCACAGCCAAACCACATATCAGTGAGGAAAATGGGAACCAAATACAAACATAGTTCCAACATTTACAGTAGTAAAGAATCTCGCCACTCACTTCCCCCGCTGTCGTGATCTTGCAGCAATGGAGCCTGCGACCCCTGACCAACTGCAGACAAAGAACAAACGATCAAACAATAACAACATTTATTAACATATAAACAACATTTGAACAGCGACTATATTAAAATTTTAATTCAAACCTGAGCTGGCCCCATCGTAGTCTCTGCCGTAGCCGTTGGATGGAGGCCCGGCCACGCCCGCTGGCAGAGGCAGCATGGGAATGCCCGGTGCAGCTCCGCCCACTCCGTAAGCCGGTTGGCCGTACATGCTTGGCGCATAAAGAGTGGGGGCGTACTGACTTGGGATGCCCGACTTAACCATTTTACCTGCCTCGTATACTGTAATACACATTATACAGTACACAGTGGTGTTACCGTTTTGTGTTTTTAAAAAAACAGGGCTATCAAAACAAAGCTTTAAAAATCAGTGCACGTAATTCCTGCCTCCTGACCCACACGCCACACAATTTTAACTGTAACTGGCAATCGGCTTGCATTTTAATCAGTTCCATTTAAATACAAAAACATGCATTATAAATATCCCCGTAACTCTGCAAGAATATTATAAGGGCCTTTTTCACTGCAAATATTTATACATGTGTGTGGGTTCAGGGGGTAAATTTAAAGAGGGGAAATCCAGTTCAAAATATGGAGGATTTTTATCCACGCAACAGATTCCAAACACTACTCAATGCAAATTATATACACACATGCATCTACGGTTATATTAAAATATGTAATATGTCCCCACTAGTCCCCCCACTGAATCTTGGCCATTTCCACCACTGTTGAGAACTCTAATGAAAGCACTGTAATGAGGAGATGAAGCTGGTGCTGGGTCACTCACGGGCGCGGGGACAGCAGCAGCGCTCCGGACAGCACGGGCAGCTGACGTAACAGCAGCAGGTGTGAGGACAACACTGACACCAGCAGATCCCGATCAGAAGCAGCAGCAGCAGGAAACCCAGAACCACCAGCACCACCAGCAGCCAGTCTGCAGGAACCAAACATCAGACTACATCCTGGGCCAGGATATGTATATATACATACATACATACATATATATATATATATATGATTGATTTAAAAAAAAAAGTATATTTAATCGCATTATATTAAAAGTTATCGCACAATTTGTTCAGCTGTACTTTTTCAAAATGCGTTTAAAGGGCTGGTTTCTCTCATATATCTGTTTAACTTCTATTACATGTCATGAGCTCAGATGTCAGTGAATGCGAGTGTTTAGCTTCATGTGTGCACACGTCTGTCAGCTCTATAGAAATGCTTCAGCGAAGTGCCGCCGGCAAGCAAATGAGAAACAAACACTTGAGGCACATAAAGAAAAACCAGCTGGGCAGGTCTGCGGCACAATACTCTGCCAGGGCTCGACTGCAATATAAAGCCATAACAACATTCTACATGCTCACACACAATCACTCAACTTACAATCTGTGCCACTATCAGTCCAAGAAAAAACAACATGTGAAGAACAAATCTGTCCTGCTAAAACCATCCGTCTCATCTCAACCAGCTTCTTAAGAACTTCCTAAACGCTGTGGAATACTTGATTCTGATTGGTCAAATGCTGCATTCAGTATTTTCGTATAACAACCACTAACTGTATAATATCAACCAAGCTGACCAGAGTCCTAGGACACAGATTTCCAACACAGCCGAGCTTGGTTTCAGATGTTTTATTTTCTGTGTGTCTTTTCTCACACAAACAATTTCAACCCAAATTATAGAGACAGTTCAGCCCAAAATGAACTCATCATTTACTCACCCTCGTGTCATTCCAAACCTGTGTGACTTTTTTTGCTTCTGAAGAACACAAAAGAAGATATTTTGAAGTACATTGGTAGCCAAACAACAGTGGCACCCATTGACTTCCACTGTATAGACACAAAACCACAGGGACATTTCTCAAAAAATCTTCCTTTGTGTACCACAGAATAAATAGTCATACAGGTTTGGAATGAAATAAGGGCGAGTAAATGAAGAATTTCATTTTGGGTGAACTGTCCCTTTAAATGTCTTCTGTCCTGACAAAGATCTAAGAGGATCTGTAACTGTTATTCTTCTGAAGTGTTAATGGCACATTACAGTGAATGAGATCTAATGATTCTGGCTGGTGAAGGATTCAAGTCAAGCCCCAAACTAATCAAACCTCTATAGAGAAGCTCTTATTCTACCTTCCATGATCAGTAAATCAATGCCAGGTAGCAGGTCTGTAGTGTTTGACTTTCTCTCTGTGAAAGAAAGATAGAGCCACAATTACTGATAAAGGCTTCGCTACATCCGCCCGAGTAAGTAAAGGAACTGAATTAACTACACTAGTAGATATTATTTTCCTTCACAAGCAAATTGAACAGAACCACCATGTGGAAAAACAAACAAATCAACACAAGCAACTTCCTAGACTGCATCTAGGAAAAAAGCCTAATTCCTCATGTGCCAAGACACAAATCTGACTGCGTGACCATGTACGCCTGTGATTGTGATGAACTCACGCGTGATGAGATGTTTGTGTCTGTGTGTGAGAAGGTAAACACTTACCCAGCACAATAAGCTCTGTGTAACACTCGCCATTGCCTGAGAGATCCTGAGCTGAAGCCACGTTACACACGTACACACCGCTGTCACCCCATGCCGTCTGAGCAATGTTAAGGTCTGCATCTGAACAGATAAAGTCACGGCTTCATTCACTCAAAACGTTTTTTCTCCACTGATGGCACAGTTCAAAAATACTCATACTGCTTCATTCATCTACTGAGAGTCAGGTGTAATATCAGTGCCAACAAACATCATTAAACTCAAATTAAAATACCGTCACTTTACACTCAAATTAAGATTAGATATATTTATTGACACCACAAATTGTAACATACTATTAGTGATGCTGATCTGGCGACCCTGATACTCGCTGCCGAGAGTTACAGCCGTCTGTTTTGAAGCCACTATGCGGACGGTCCTGGCACTGTCTGCACACTCTATGTTGGGGTTGTAGTTGGGGTTGGCTTGGGAAAGGGCACTGTCAGCACTGCTGGGGTTCAGCGCAGCCTGGATGGGGTCTCTGCAGTAAGATTTGTACTTCCAGGTTATCAGAGGGGGCATGGTAGCTGTGGTGGAAAAATCACAGCGGAGGGTGACAGGCTGGAACAATATGACCACATAGCGTGGGTACGGACAGATCACATTGATGGCTGTGGTAAAGCCTGTGGGAGAGAAAAAGACTTATTACAACATTTACAAATGTGATTGACAACAATGTGAATAAAGCCTTTCCACTAAAGACAGGGTCTAGTACATCACCAAACAACCAAACAAACAAAACATTAGAAAAAGTCCAAAACAACCACCTCAGACTCATGCTGAACGCAGATCAGTTATTTTAAGTTAGTGGACCTTAGAGTCAACATTTTCTATGTACTGTAACTAACACGAACGCTCGCGTAGATAAATGCTCCACATGATTTTCAATGCAGCCTAATGGAGCAATGTAATATAAAGTGAGTGTAAAGGCTGTGTTGTGATACCGAGGTTTTCTGCAGTATTTTAAAGCTCTTTATAGCAGTAGTGATGCAGGCTGCAATAATGAAATGTCAGGCATTATTCCAGCTATTGGTGATGGTTGGAAATATCACAATATCACACAATATGCATGACTTACTTTAAACAACCAGTGGCTTCCAAAAACAGTTTCAAGGAAGAAATTCTGCATGTATAAATAATATTAATGCTTCACAGTTATGTAGTCTGGGGTCATGTAGTCTGGGGTCATGTAGTCTGGGGTCATGTAGTCTGGGGTCATGTAGTCTCGGGTCATGTAGTCTCGGGTCATGTAGTCTCGGGTCATGTAGTCTCGGGTCATGTAGTCTCGGGTCATGTAGTCTCGGGTCATGTAGTCTGGGGTCATGTAGTCTCGGGTCATGTAGTCTCGGGTCATGTAGTCTCGGGTCATGCCGTATCTCGGGTCATGTATCTCGGGTCATGTAGTCTCGGGTCATGTAGTCTCGGGTCATGTAGTCTCGTCATGTAGTCTGGGTCATGTAGTCTCGGGTCATGTAGTCTCGGGTCATGTAGTCTCGGGTCATGTAGTCTCGGGTCATGTAGTCTCGGGTCATGTAGTTTGTTGGATGTTTTCAGATGCAAAGTAAAGCAGCATTACATCTGACATAACAACAGCTGGTCGCAATGTTTTCAATGTTTGTAATCAGTTTTTAAGAAGGTTAGACGTGTAAAGGAGAACACGGCCTCTCTCGCGCGTGACGTCACACCATGACCTCACATCGCAAGTCGATGACGTCGCCGTTCGAGTCACGCGTCCGACCGAAACTATTTTAACGTGAGGACGTGACCACCTACCCCACATCCCTCATAAATCCTCTGCTTTACAACAAACGAGCACATATAAACTGCGAAAAGCCCATTAAACGCTGCACAATCGTGCGTTTTAAAGCGGACACGGGCCCGAGTTGGGCTTAACGCCTTTAAACTTGAATTACTACGTCATCAGCAATGGTTACCGCTTGGTTTCTCATTTGGTTTAACATTAAGAAGCTCTCCGTTTTCACCACTAGGCCCCAAGCACACCTGTACTGAAATCCATAAAAATAAACTCATTTCTGTATGCTCACAACTGCACGTTAACAAATAAGTGCAAAACAACCGCACACGCCCATACCTGTAAACAGAAAGAGGGTGAAGATGACACCCCGCCGCATATTTCCTCAAGGGCTTCACAACACAAGTGCTATAAAAACATCCAACATTAAAATCCGCACAAAAATGAGAGCAGACTGTCGACAATAACGCTGTTGTTCTCACACAGGTGCGTCCTCCATGTCCTACAGCGGGAAAGTGAGAGAGCGTAACCCGAAACTCAGGTGAGCTCCGCGGGCCTTTGCAAACGCTGTATGCGTGAAATCGCGGGGGGGGTGAAGCGGAACAATAGTTTGCCATTTTGAAAATAAGGTCTGATAAACATTTCTTTTACTTTTTAAAGACTTGATAACGATATTCACGAGCGGTTTTCGGTGACTGCACACCCAATCCATCAGATTAACCGAAATCGTTTAATAGTACAACGCCCCGTAACCCACCTGTGATGGACGAAATGGTTCAGTCCACTGCCAATCTATGTAGGTCTGGTTAATAATCGCCGAGTTTCAACTACAACTTCACATCTCACGGGAAGACGCAGAAGTTAAGATCTCAGTTTAACTATTTGTTGACTAAGTTTACTTAATAAGACTAAGACTAACTAGTCTAATAAGACTAAGACTAACTGCATAAGACTAACTAGTTATAAGTCCCTCTTTCTCTCTCTGTCTTTCTCTACACCTTTGTCATATTTTATTTAGATTTTTTTTATCAAAGAATGAATCGTATAATTTCACGATTTAATGAAATATATAAATGAAATACTTTGGTTCATTTTTGTTATAAAGCTAAATAAAATATGACAAGGTTCATGGTCCGAGAGAGATGAATGCATGCAAAACAAGAAATGTGACCATTTAAAATGAACTCACATGTGGATGAACTATTCAACTTGTATTAAAATGTGTATTTTTGTTATTGTATTGAAAACATGATAAAGTTCTTTCTTGTGTTGAGATGAAAGCACCTTACAAAGAAATGCAGTTTTTGCATTTTTTGCATTCACTGTTAGATAATCCAGTTTAATAGGAAAGACAACAACACCTTGTCAGCCACAGCCTTGACGAATGCACTTCTGATTTGGGTGACATATTGTTTAGTTTGCATGATAACCATCTGTGCATAGCTTGAGACGTGGATATTATATATATATATATATATATATTTATATATATTATTATATATATATATATATATATATATATATATATATATATATATATATATATATATTTGAGAAGTGTTAACCACATGCACATACATCTGCTCAGTTCACTACTCACTGGATGGGTTAAATGCAGAGGTCACATGTCAAGTATGGGTAACCATACATTAACAAATACTTCACTTCAGTCATAAAATGGTTTTTCATTGGTTATATAAAGTTCCCCTATTCATTATGCATTTATGCAGTATAGATCTTGACATACAGTTGCACTTTAATAAAGTAAAAAAAAAACACCAAAATAAAGATAACAAACATTACACCAAACAGGGGCGTGGCTTTTACTGTTTACGCCAAGGCTTATCCCACCCGTTTTCAGACAAGTCCCGCCTCCTGCAGCAGGATTGGTTAATAACCGTGACATGAGTTTTTTTTGCCCAATCACACGACGCCTGCGAGTACTGACACGTCCATAATTAAGAGAGGAGGTGTGGCTTGTGAGAAAAGCGCACGACCGGGTCGGTGCCGACATTATTGTGAGAGTTATTATATGCAAACGGAAGACGAAAACCGCCCAAAAGAAGGTAAAATAACTTATTTATATTTAATCATCTTCATATATCAGAGCACAAAGTAAACGTGAGCTATTTCATAAGACATTTGACAGGTTTTTATAGCGGGGCCTGTTTGCACGTAAAATCCAACCGCGTTTAGCGCGTTATTGATTATTAAAGATGAAAATGGACGTGATGCATTAATAAAAGATCAAGCTACTGCGATCGTTTTGTTATATAACAGCAGCACAAGTGCAGACATTGTGTTCCCGTAGCAGCTGTTGTCATTTGCATGTACGTGCGTGTCTGTTTACTGGGTTAAAGGCAACCCAGTATGAATATATAATAGAAAATATGAATATGCACGATAATGCATTGCAGGAAAGTTTCATTACGAATAAAATGCTTTAATGTGCAAGTGTGGTGGTCTGAATCTCGATAAAGAATAAAGAAATCTCTTTCATTATTGTCATCTTAATAATTGTAGAGGGTCTTTATCATCTGCTCTACCAGTGGTTTCCAACACTTTGATTATTATATTGTATTTATGATATTATTATTATTATTATTATAAATAAACAGCGACTGCAGGCGTGTGGAAGATACATGCTCAAGTGAATCACAGCATGAAGATCCAGACTTGCAGAACAGACTTCATTTAAGATGTGACGTTTACTTGTGAAGGCAGGTGCGAGCATGGGGAAGTCTCTGTTTTCCTCACCGAAGCAAAAAGAAGATCAGGAGAGTCTGGCTGAAGAGCCCGAGCCACACACAGAGGATGAGAAACACGACGTGTCGCAGTTTCCGTATGTTGAATTCACGGGCAGGGACAGCGTCACCTGTCCAACCTGTCAAGGGACTGGAAGGATCCCAAGAGGTAAGAATAGATCTGTCTGTCTGTCTATCTCTCCATTGACTGATCGATTTCAACATTAACAAATTGTTCTGGAAATTTAAACTAAATCTGAATACACATCAATAAACGGCACAGTCAGTGCATTTTTCTCATACTGTCCTACACATATTCACAGACCAAGATAACCAGCTAGTTGCCTTGATACCATACAGTGACCAAAGGCTAAAGCCAAGACGAACGTAAGTTGCATATAGAAATATTATGCTGTTTAGATATAGGTACTGCTAACTGTACACACAGCTGTATATGGACGACCCTGGTCTGACTGTGTGGTGTTTTTGCACAGGACGCTGTACGTGTTCGTGTCAGTCCTCCTGTGTCTGCTGCTGTCTGGTCTGGCTGTATTCTTTCTGTTTCCCCGGACTATTGATGTCTCTTATGTTGGTGTGAAGTCATCTTACGTCTCTTTCGACAGAGACCAGCGGATAATCTACCTAAATATCACCGTAATCTATAGCACCTCCCTTTCATTTGACTTTTGCCACAGATTTCTCAGTTTGTTGTAATGTTTTAGTTTATTAAATAGCGTTTTTTTTAACATTCTCAGAGCACTTTGAACATCACCAACAATAATTATTACCCAATTCGTGTGGCCAACATCACAGCGCAGGTGCAGTTCTACAACACAGTGATCGGAAAGTCTGTCGTCAGCAACGTCACCTCCATTATCCCACTCGATATGCGGCAGGTGTGTGTTACAGCTCAGTGATGTCAGTAAATACCTATAATCATGTTCGTTATACTTTATAGAATTCCAGAAATTAGTTTATTTTCTGTCATTATTTTTTTAATTTGCAAAGAAGTTTGTCGGTAAGAAATATGAATGAATGCTACTCTACGAAACAGAAAAACATTTAATAAAGGTGATAATACAACTGTACCATCCAAATAATTATAGTGAGAAAGTGAGTGGAAATGTTGAGTCAAATGCATTCAGATAACAGAAAGATAAATGTGACCTTCATGCTCATAATATAGCTGTTTATTCAGATGCATGTGACTTTGTAATCTCAGCTTCTCTGCATGTGTGTGATTATGTTAGATTTGATAAAAAAACAAAGTTATTCTTCCTTTTTAGGTTGATTACACTGTTCCTACTGTCATAGCCAATGAGATCAGCTACATATTGTGAGTATCTGACCTGTTATTCATTCTCATAAGGACACACAAATAGTACACACAGTTTACCGTATAGTGTGCTTAAATGTGTATTCGAATTATTGTTTTCTGTTTTGACAGTGACTACTGTACTATGCAGTCCATTAAAGTGCATAACATTGTTGTCATGATGCAGTAAGTATTTTCCATTTTTCCTTTAATCTGATTGGCTGCTAGGTGTGGTCTTGTGATGGTATTCCACACTTTCTGTCATCACACAGCTAGTATGGCTACTACCTTAAAGGGACAGTTCACCAAAAAATGAAATTTCCTCCATCATTTCCTCACCCTCATGTCATTCCAAACCTGTATGACTATTTCTTCTGTGGAACACAACAGAAGATATTTTAATAAATGTCTCAGTGGTTTTGTGTTCATACAATGGAAGTCAATGGGTTCCACTGTTGTTTGGTTACGAACATACTTCAAAATATCTTCTTTTGTGTTTTTTTAGAAGCAAAAAAGTCATACAGGTTTGGAATGGACCTTGAGTTGCATCCTTGATTGGTTTAACTTTGTTGTGCGAAAGCAAAACATGCTCTTTGAATCATTTCGGTTCAGAGTCTCCATCTAACCAAACTGTGTCTCTCCAGGATGACTGTAACCGCTGTCTACTTTGGCCATGCTGAGCAGGTGTCTCAGGAGAAGTACCTGTATGTGGACTGCGGCTCAAACACCACATCCTCTCACGGACACATGAGTGTGATCCAGTGATGCTCCTCTCCATGACCCACAATCCCTCACGGTCTCCTGAGCTGATACTGCAAGGTGATTGGAGGAAAGTTTGACCCAGACAGAGTTGATGTTTATTACAGCAGCATTATTGATTCTTTAAAACTGCGTTTGTTTAAACACAAAGAAGCACTTTAATGTATTTTGAGAGATGGGATGGAAGTAATAGAAGTTTCAGCATAGGGCTGCGAAAAACCCGAACCAGTATGATTTTACTTGTTTATCTTTCCGTTTGTTTGGTTTGTAGGTTTGACAATGTGCTGCATTTTAAATCGTTATATCATGCACATATCATTCTGTTAGTCATCTTATTTTAAATCTGATATTTAATGTTTTTATACATGCATAATATGTAAGCAACATTTTTCAACCCTCTCGGACAGTAATGTGTCCTTTTTTCATTTTCAGTTCTTTTCAAAGGGAATGTTTAGATGAAGGTTTGTTGTGTGATTAACAGCATGTTAGATGCACCACACGTTACAAAAATAATTGTGAAATTATAAAAACCCCGTGAATTCTTTGCATTTAAAGGGCTCATTCTGAGACCAGCAGAAAGCGGAACAACCCAGGAACAACATAAAACAAAAAACTATCAATTGAACTCAGTAGAGGATTCAGGAACGAAAATTAGGGAAACAAATATCACAAGTTATTATAGCCTTGAACAAAGAAAAAGGGGAATCTTATCTTATGAAAGATTTTTGGAATGAATGTTTGTTGCATAAAAATAATTTGCTTTGTGTTATGACATTTTTAATTAATGTGGTAAGTGCAGTAATGCACTATACTGTATTCCCTTGCAGATAATTCTGTTTTTTATGCTATTTGTGTCACTAAATAACACCATAAATATTTCTTCTGCATTGATGTCGATCATTGTTCGGCTGTTTTCTTTCATCGTATTCGTTTACCTTTATTGTATATGTTGAAATGTTACTTTTACATTACATCAAAAACCTTTTTGAATGACACTTGATTTAAATGTTATCAAATGATTATCAATAAATATGATTTAGTTGATGCAGTTTGTGTTACTTATTGAGTGACAGAACTGAGGGTTGTGCTTTAGAGACGTGTGCTGTGACTGACACAATACACCGCTAGATGGCGCACATCACACTTACATTAATGGAGAGTCAAAACAGATAATGTGAGATAATGTGAGTCAAAACTTCACCTGACTAATGCTACAGTTAGTGGCTGTTAAATAGTATATTATATACTATTAGTATAGTATAGTATATATAATAAAATATTACATCTTTGTTCAATTTTGTTCTTTTTCGTTTAATTGAAATATCAAGAAGAGTATGTAGCTAATAACGTTCTTATAACCAAGCCATAGTGTTAATGCAACATCTATAAACCGGATGTTTTGAATGTAGCATTTTGAATGTTAGAGAAACGTTCTGACAACCAATCATTGTTAGCTGGGTATTTCCATTGCTCATCAGGTCCAACCAGCTGTTTACGAAGGCTTGACCATCCAAGCAGACATGTGATGTATCTCATGAGCAATGGCCTGTTTGTCATAAAAGATCTCATAAACCCAGCCAAGACTTTAGACCTACAGGTTCAACTGTTTGTGTTTATGTCTTGAGTTCGGTCCTTTCCACTGTATTCTTCAGTTCACTCTGGAGCTACATAACCTCAATTTTATATATAACACAAATCATACACCAGTTTCATCATTCCACCGTGATGGCACAGTTTACTGTTGAAGGCTTTTTTAGTATTACAAGAGCTTATTTTTGATCTCTCTGTTTGTTTGACAGTGATATTTCATTTGTTCTTTCACATCATCTCTGCGTTCTCTGTTTCCTCCATCTGCCTACCCAGTCTTGAATCCATGACATGAAGAAAAATAATAGAACGTTGATAAGAATTATTGCTTTCCAGTACTGTCAAAACTTCACAGTCTACCAAATGATGCGCTATCTAAAGAAGCTGTAAGGTTTGATTATAAGTTAATTAATTTGTAGATATTTTAAAATATCTGCTTAAAATGTAAATGTATGTTTTACAAGAGAGAAATTAAACTAAATATGTTGTTTTCTGACCTCTTCTGGTTAAAATGTAAAACCGCTTAGTATGAAACAAATACATTTACAACACATTTAAAGACAGTCAAAGACTCCAGGCCAGTATATAATAGAAATGCTACAAATATAAATCATTTTTTAACAGATTAACCTATACATATATATGATTATTTTCAGGATTATTGTTTTTATTTCATTTAATTTTATTTTGTTTTTTAATTTATTGACAATTGAAGACATAACCTATAGGTATTCCTTGTGGTAAAATGTTTTTCAAAGTCTCTGATACTGAAAGTGACTTTAACTCATGATGGTTGCTAAGGCATCTCTTTGTTTCCTCAATAATAACCCCACTGTTCTCTGTTCTCATGCAGAGTTTCTGAATGACAACCTGAAACTCGTGCTGCCCGGCAACCTGTTTCTGTTGTAGTATACTGCTTAATTTTTTGAGCACAGCAAATGTATCAAAGAAAGGTAAGAAAGGCTGTAAGAAAGGTAGGTCTGAACTGAAGTGCTTCCTCCCTTAAGATATCTGTTGCTAGAAATCATTACACTGTTTTTATTAGCCTGTGTGATCCTGTATATAAATGCAGAAGTTCCTGTACCAAAATAATATTTTTATTTTCCATTACATCTAACACAATTTACTATAACCTAACAGTAAAAAAGGCCCACACCTTGTCTTTGCTTTTGTATGTTTTGATTTTATTGCAATAACTGCAATAAAATCAAGTGGATTAAGTGGTAATTTTATGCACTGTACATGAATTATACCATTTATTTCACAGATGTTTTTGACACAGGGATGTAGCTGATTCACAATGGATCGTCACAAGCCTTTGGGTGCTGCAGCGTCTGTGGACCTCAGTGGAAAGATGCTGTTTTCTGTCAGTCAAAACTGGATCTCCAGTCGCTGTCGTGAACCCACCCCACCACACGCAGCAGTACATCCTGATCCATGGAACATCAAAGCACCCGACTTCACCCCCAAACTGTACAGATCTCTCGGTTTGCCACGAATCAAGAACACTCATCTTGTTAAATCCAATGATAGACTGGCAGATAAACCCATCAGTTTGGACAAGAGGAATAAAACGACTCCTTCAGCTTTACCTGGACTTGAGCAAAAGAGACATAAAGCTCCTTCATTTATCACACTCTACAAACCAGCTGACTCCCTGCAGTCCATGTTGCTGTTTGTGAGTACAGGGAAATATCCACTGGGGCCATACAAAGATCCAAAGCCTCATAATTTCAGACCTGTAAGTTTCTCAGAACATTGGCTAATGTTCTCTAAAAGTTCTCTCAAGGTTTCTCTCTCTAAGTTCAAAAAACTTTCTTGCAGTAACATTAGTAGAATTAGTAGAGCGATATATACATACAGTTTAAAAACGTTATTCTTAAGTAGTTTGTGGAACGTTTTATAAACATTACAGAATTAAAAAAGTTTTACCAAGCAGTAACGTTAATACAACATCTAAAAAACTGGATGTTTGGAATGTTCACAAAATAACATTTACAGTTACTTAACAGAAACGTTAGGGAAATGTTCTTACAACCTAATATGGTTTGCTGAGAAGACGTGCTCATATTCTGCACTGCATAACATCAACACTAGATCTGATTTCAGTGTGCTGAAGGACTGCCGGACATAATCACCTGTTTGGAGAAGGATCCGGGCGGTTTGAACTTTAAGTCTCGGTACCTCAGAACAGGTAAAACAGTTTTATTAAAACACTGTGATTGGTGAAGAAAGACATAAACAGTGATGTAATAATAATGCATTAGTCCCCATTGTAAGCACAGAGAGAGAGATACATGTCAAAACTTGATGAACCAATAACTGATCAAATAGAATAACAACATGATTTATTAAATAGTATTGATCTGATAAAAGAGCCAGCAGACTGATCTGAAATCTCACAGCAGCCTGTCTTCCTGAAGCTCGACTGAAAGAGCTTTGCATCAGCAGTATAAAGGGTTGTGGGTTCGAGTCCCAGGAAATGCATGTACTGATAAAAGAAATGTATACAAAAACCCAATGCATGTCACTTTGGGTAACAGCATCAGCCGAATGCATAAATGTATTATTGAAGTTTCTCTGTTTTTTATTTCATATCTCCACAGTCACAGCAAGCCAACCTGACATGAACATTTCTCTCAGAGACAAACAAATCTCACAAAGCAAAATGGACACCTTCAAACCCGCAGACCTTAAATGGGACCCAAAGTTGATCCTGCCAAAGACACCCTGGCCACCAAAATCTGCATCTTATACCGTGAGCATTTAAGATTTGCCAATGATCAGATGCTCAGAGCATTTTATTAGGCTTTCTGGTAACATTTCAGCCTTGTGTGTTTTGTTACAGAGACATCGGCGCAGAAGAGGCGCTTACAGCGCCCTCATGCACAGAGTGGAGGAAACATTGACCAACACCTGGAGAAAATGAACGAGTTTCAATGCAAAAGAGTGATAATATAATCTCACTATATATAATATAATCTCACTATATATAATATAATCTCACTGTATATAATATAATCTCACTATATATAATATAGTCTCACTATATATAATATAATCTCACTGTATATAATATAGTCTCACTATATATAATATAATCTCACTGTATAAAATATAATCTCACTGTATATAATATAATCTCACTATATATAATATAATCTCACTGTATATAATATAATCTCACTATATATAATATAATCTCACTGTATATAATATAATCTCACTATATATAATGTAGTCTCACTGTATATAATATAATCTCACTGTATATAATATATAATATAATCTCACTATATATAATATAATCTCACTGTATATAATATATAATATAATCTCACTATATATAATATAATCTCACTGTATATAATATAATCTCACTATATATAATATAATCTCACTGTATATAATATAATCTCACTGTATATAATATAATCTCACTATATATAATATAATCTCACTGTATATAATATAATCTCACTGTATATAATATAATCTCACTATATATAATATAATCTCACTATATATAATATAATCTCACTGTATATAATATAGTCTCACTATATATAATATAATCTCACTGTATATAATATAGTCTCACTATATATAATATAATCTCACTGTATATAATATAATCTCACTGTATATAATATAATCTCACATATATATATAATCTTATATAATCTCACTGTATATAATATAATCTCACTGTATATAATATAATCTCACTATATATAATATAATCTCACTATATATAATATAATCTCACTGTATATAATATAATCTCACTATATATAATATAATCTCACTGTATATATTATAATATAATCTCACTGTATATAATATAATCTCACTGTATATAATATAATCTCACTGTATATAATATAATCTCACTATATATAATATAATCTCACTATATATAATATAATCTCACTGTATATAATATAATCTCACTGTATATAATATAATCTCACTGCTCACTGTATATAATATAATCTCACTGTATATAATATAATCTCACTGTATATAATATAATCTCACTTATATAATATAATCTCACTGTATATAATATAATCTCACTGTATATATATAATATAATCTCACTATATATAATATAATCTCACTATATATAATATAATCTCACTAATCATATATAATATAATCTCACTGTATATAATATAATCTCACTATATATAATATAATCTCACTGTATATAATATAATTTCTCACTATATATAATATAATCTCACTGTATATAATATAATCTCACTGTATATAATATAATCTCACTGTATAAATATATAATAATCTCACTATATATAATATAATCTCACTGTATATAATATAATATAATCTCACTATATATAATATAATCTCACTGTATATAATATAATCTCTATATATAATATAATCTCACTTATAAATATAATCTCACTATATATAATATAATCTCACTATATATAATATAATCTCACTGTATATAATATAATCTCACTATATATAATATAATCTCACTATATATAATATAATCTCACTGTATATAATATAATCTCACTGTATATAATATAATCTCACTGTATATAATATAATATATAATATAATCTCACTATATATAATATAATCTCACTATATATAATATAATCTCACTGTATATAATATAATCTCACTGTATATAATATAATCTCACTATATATAATATAATCTCACTGTATATAATAACAAAAATAACACGTAAAATATAACATAAATATAATCTCACTATATATAATATAATCTACATATATAATATAATCTCACTGTATATAATATAATCTCACTGTATATAATATAATCTCACTGTATATAATATAATCTCACTATATATAATATAATCTCACTGTATATAATATAATCTCACTGTATATAATATAATCTCATAATCTCTCAGTGCGTTGTCGATAAGCTAGTTTAAACGGCCCACTGTTCTGAGAACAGCACATCAATCAAAAGATACACACACAAGAAAAACAAATGATGCATAAATGTGTTCTTCAAACGATGAATAAACAGCAAAAACACAATAACTCGTGTTAATCACCATTTAAAACGAAGGAAACCACCAAAATACAATGAAGCACGTTAATTAAGAACAAACGCATTAAAACAATAAATCGATTATACAGAAACGTTTTTATTTCCATTTCACGCGCGCGCTCCCACCCTAAATACTCCGCTATTCATATTCATGAGCGCGTGCCCGCCGCCGGCCAATCGCTTTAAAGGTAAACAAATGAGCTGGCGCGGGCGCGCGCGCGCGTGCGGGCGCGCGCCGGGTTCAGACGGCGGAGCGCGAGCGTCAACGCGAGAGACGCATCGCGGCGGCGAAACGGTAAGACGCGAGTTTTGTAGCTTTGGCCAAAATGCGGATTTTAATGCGGATTTTAATGCGGATTTTAATGCGGATTTTAATGCGGATTGAACTTCATTCGGCGTGAAAGCGAGTTTCACCGCCGCGGTTTATATTGGCGATATCAACGACTTCCCGCGGGCGTTGCGGGCGTTGCGGGCGTTGCGGGCGTTGCGGGCGTGTGATTTGAGCGTTGTATTGCCGCGCTCGTTGTTTTGGCGGATAACGCGCGCGTTTATGCGCGTCTGCACGCATGAGAAGCGTCGAGTCAACAGGTGGACGACGCGAGCAACGCGTCAGCACGCGCAGCAACGAGCGCGCGGCGATAAAGCTCGTTGTTGCAGCATTTCATAAATGTTATTATTTCATAAATGTTATTATTTCATAAATGTTATTATTTCATAAATGTTATTATTTCATAACGCTGTTCCTGATCAATGCTGCGACACTTGCGTTTCATTTCACATCACTGTCAGGAATTAGTTATGAAGTTTTATATAGCATTACTTACAGGATTGCTTAATAAGTGTATACATTGTGCCTGCATGTCCATATCTTTTATGTTTCTTTTATTATCTTATGGTTTTGATGAGTTTAATATTTTACAATGAGTAAAGCTAGACATAAGAGTAGTAGTGTAAACTTTTCACTGACTGTGTGTGTGTGACTCTTATATTAAGCATATTTTTATGTGATGTCTGTCTGTCTTTAGTTTCTAGGGATGCTTTGGATGTGGAAGTGATATTTGGGACATATGGATGGTCAATTTAAACGCATGTTATTTTCACACTCCTGAAGGAAATGGGGAACGCAACTTCAGAGCAGCCCAACTTTCTGTCCGCTCTTCCGTTCTGTAATTCTCTGCACATCGCCATTCTGGGCCTGGACTCGGCAGGAAAAACTACGGTGCTGTACCGTCTGCAGTTCAATGAGTTTGTCAACACCGTCCCCACCAGAGGTTTCAATGCAGAGAAAGTCAAAGTGCCTTTAGGAGACTCCCGGTCCGTGACGTTTCACTTCTGGGATGTGGGTGGGCAGGAGAAACTGCGTCCTCTCTGGAAGTCGTATACGCGCTGTACGGACGGTATCATGTTTGTTGTGGACTCTCTGGACACTGAGAGAATGGAAGAGGCTAAAACTGAGCTTCACAAAATCGCCCGCTCCTCTGAGAATCAAGGCGTGCCCGTGTTGATTATCGCCAACAAGCAGGACTTGAGACAGGCTCTGTCGCTCGCACAGATCGAGAGCATGCTGGCGTTACATGAACTGGGACCTGCGACTCCGTGGCACCTGCAGCCCACCTGCGCCATCATTGGTGATGGTCTCACAGAAGGACTGGATAAACTTCATGACATGATCTTGAAAAGAAGGAGAATGCTCAAGCAGCAAAAGAAGAAAAAGTAGACAGCCGATGACGTATTAAATGGAGGAAAATGGAACAAAATGCAAATTAATAAAATTAAAAAATAGTATTTTTTTATGTGCCCAAAGTTGGTTAGAGCTGAAAAGCACTTTAGTTTTGTTTACCTTCTTGTTGTTTACTACTCCAGCTGTTTACTGTCAAGACACTTTTCTTGAAAAATATAAATTTAATATAAAGCTTAAAATTGCTTGTGTATTACTGCACTAAAGGCAGATTTTTATTGAAGGTTAAGCTTGCAATAAAAGGACCTTCTGTGTTAATAATAAATTGCAACATGCTGTATTTACACCCACTGAATTAGATCTTTATTGTTTGCCAACCGTTTCAACATAGTGTAAATATTTTAAGTCATGCACCTCGCCTATACTTTAGTAAAGTGCAAAAATAACACCAGTTTTCGAACAGGTTTCCTCTCACGAAGGCATGACTCTTTGGAGTCTGGCACTGTCACATTCTTTTCTGGTGAAGTAATATTAAGGTGAAGATAGAAAACAAATGCGTCTCCGCCATTCGATACAAGACCTTCGACCTCTGTCTTCCCTAATCAGACTAGAAACAATCTCTTATCTACATTGTCAGCCTTTGCAGGCATTAGAAATATATTAAGAGACCAAATGAATGAGATATGACTGGTTGTGTATCACGTGTTTTCCCAAATTCCAGGCCTGCCTCATAAATCCAGAGTAACTGAGGCTCTCCCGTTCCATTGATGGCAGTAATCCTGAGTTGGGATGGTGACAGACTGGAAAAAATCTGCAGCGTGGCTTCCTTTCCCACACATTCACTGAACTGTGGGTCAGTGTCACACCTGTGTGTTGTGAAAACCTCTTGATTCTGCTATACAGTGTGTATGTGTAAATATCCCTGAATGACATGCATACCATTTCTGGAAACTAAATCTTTCCTTGCAAATTTTGCATGACTGTCATTTTTAGTGGATGTATGAAGTCATTTCTCCATCACATGAACTTGAACATTAGATAACCAGAAAGTCCATATTCTCATCTGGTATTAGAACAATATATCTATTGTTTAAGTGTTTAAAACAAACCTCCACTATCACCACGTTAATCCTTTATTTGCAGCCCTTGTTTCATTGTTGCAAAGCCCATTTTCTGCAGCTTTTTGTTGAGGGTGGAAAACTAAGAGTAGATTAACATTTGAATCTTCTCTTGCCCTCTCTGAATCATATCTCATGAAAGAACAGTGTATAATAGAGAGAAAGGGAAATTCTTTGTTTGGTTATATGACAATTACTGATACTTGCTGAAAACAACTTTAGACATTGTGTCAAAGGAAGCTATGAGTCCTGTTTGAGTTACAGAGAGTTTCAGAACTCCTACAGTGCAGTTTATGAGATTGTGTGAGTAAAGAAAGAGGTGTAACAACCCCCTAACTCTCTCTGTCTCATTCCAGCATGAAGGATGAGGTCAAGGTGGACGTAGCTCTTATAGCTGTTTCTCACCATCCTTTTGTCTGAATGTCCATGGCCTTCACATACTGTGAGCTGCTTTAAAAGAGTTCAGTACACATATCTATTGCTCATTCTGGCAAATATCATGTGACTAAGAGACTTTCAGGGTTAAATATTTACAGTCTTTGAAACCAAGTAAACATTGTGTCTGGTTTATGTCGGCTGAGATAATATTATCACCAAAGCAATCACACTAAAAATGTGTAGTGTGATAAATGCCAAGATGTTGTGATGGAGAAGGTGATAAATTCAGGGCTGGTAACTGGTAGGTTGTTGTTTCAGACCCTACAATGCTTCCACCATAGACTAAACGTAACATCAGTTGATTAACGTACACTTTTGTCTGCTGTTGACTTTGTGCATTGAGTATCTGATAAAGGATGATTTTTGTCTTGGTGGTGGAAACTGTTTTTCTATGTGATTCATGTTTCTTCATGTGCTGTGCCGCAAGGTTACTGAAAAGCATTTAAATAACAAATTAAAGCTGAAAAGGAAGAATTGGTGCACATTTATGAAAAAACTCTAGACCCTCCAGTGAACACAAAAACAACTCAGTCGAGTCAAACTAGTTTTATTCCACAGCGGAATGTGTTGACTGAAGTGTAAACCCCCCACCTTCTTCCTCTCTGGTGTTTATTTCACATGCTCTTTTTAAATGAGTCCATCATGATAAGAGACACGTCTCTGAAAACACAGTATATTTAGACCTCCAGTTCAGGGGAAGTCAAAATTTTGCACCAGGGAGCAAGTTATCAAAATAAAGAAATTAAGACTTGCCATGGAAAACAATAGCTGTTTTTTTTGTTTCCTCACATGGCATTTTTTTTACACTTACAGTACAACATTTGTGCAATTTCTGCTGATTAAGTAAGTGACAGGTCTCTGCAGATCTCCACATGGCAGGTATTGCAATACAATCTCTGTTTGTTAAGAATGAGTCAACATGCATGCAAAAACATGCTGACATGCACAACATCAGCATTTCATATTGCATGCCTACAAATTATTTTCACAAAAAGAGAGTTCAAAAATTTCCAGCTATGTATCAAAGGGTTTAATGCTTTAACAATCTTTTCAACAGTCAGAAAAATAAATGAGATGAGTGAAATTCTGTTCTGTGATGTCTTCGCCACACTGTCCAATCACAGAGCTCAGATCACTGATGTTGTCTGGTAAAAAACACGGTTTAACATCAGTAATTTGTGTGAAATCATTACACAGGTCTTGTCGGCCTGCAGTAGAGTGTAACTTATCCTGGTTAAAACTCTCCTGTGAGTCACCTTCATTTTCAACAGGAAATACAGGAACTCGGCCCTGCCAAAATGTTAGTTTACTCAGCCTACAACAGTCACACAAGAGTTTTCTTAATGCTGATATCTTTGACTCAATATTTGGGTGATTCAAAAGCCCCACGATGTGCTATAGTTATAATTACATTTACTTAGTTAACTCTATGTACTACATATATAGTATGTATATAGTTATAGTTTAATTATAGTTATAGTTATAAACATACACTATATATATCAAACTATAAGTGACAATTATTGCTGCGTTGTTTTTAAATGATCATATAAAAGAGGTTTCCTAGATTTGGCAATCTAGTAATCGATCTTTGTTCTTTATCGTCCTCCTACAGGGTGTGTCATATTTACCTGTCGACTAGAGCACTGAACTCAGGTGCACCAGTAACAGTAACAGTGTTTTCTCTGTCACTTCCTAAACAGCAGCTGGCGGGAAGTCTGTCTTCAGCCCTGAGCAGCACACTTCTGTTGTCACTTCTGAAACTGTGAGTCGCTCGAGTTCGTATGTCTGCAAACACAATGCAGAAGTCCTCCAGGACAGCCAGTGACGCGGGCTCTGTTGTGATTTTCTGTGCACTGCTGCAGAAAACACTTTTCCACTGGCACAGGTGTATCCTTCTGAGGAAATCAGAGGTGTCCCGAACTGCACTGTTATCAGCAGCTCATTCAGTTGAAACACATCCCATAAAAGCTGTTCCAGGATCCCCAGCTAACAGGGAACATTCTCAGGAAATCTGCTAATGATCTGTTCTCTCAAAGTTATCAAAAATGTTCTTACAGTAATGTTAGCAGAATGTTACTGTAACCTTACAAATCATATATCAAAAACATTATTCTTAAGTAGGTAGCAAAAACTTTTAAAAACGTTACTGAAGTGAAAAATGTTTGAATAAGTTGTAACCAAGCAATAATGTTAATACAACGTCTAAAAAACTGGATGTTTTGAATGTTCCTTGAATGTTCAAAATAACTTTTAAGCTTTTGTGTGACTTAATGGAAATCTGAACATTGAAGATATATAAAGGAAAACCGTGTTCATTGTGATGTGGTTACATGAACCATGTACAAAAAGGCTTCATGTCAGCTGTAGACATAAATACTATATATAATCGTGTAAGTCTTTATTTTGATCTGAGCTCTTATCTGATCACACTGGAGGAAGTAGAATATTTGACTGTCTAGTGTCTCATGGGAACAATTTTGTTTATCATAAATAACTATGGTTAGACTAGTTAGGCAGTAATTATGTAATATAATTGACCCAATTAATCTTAATTTCTTCATGTTTTGCAGTCTAATAAGACATAATCACTTTAAATAACATTTCAGCTTGTATAACAACTCTTAAACAATCTGTCTTTATTCAACACTGAAGTTGATTATATAATCTTAATTATATAACAGGTGATTCAATTTCTGTGCCAATGATGTCACCAAATGAAATTTCAAAACATAATGGCTTAATTGGAAACATTTATGGGCTTACTTTTCCTGCTCTTTTAAGCTCTTTAATTCCTACAGTTTCATACTGTAATGTTATTTTCTACACAAATCACTCCCTGTTTTTCTGCATAAAAGCATCTGATCAACAAAGTAATGTAACAGACATATTAAAAATGATTTAACCTTCACCAGAACTAGAGTTTGTGCCCTGTGTGTTTAAAAACACTTAGTTTGCACAGTCTCACAATAACCAGTGGCATAAATACCACAATCAAAATAGGGGTATAAAAATAAACTCGAATTCACAAACATGCCTTTAAACAAAAAAGAACAAAACATCCTTATCACTTAATTTACCATAACAGCTTTAATGCTGTTACGGTTTTACTGCATCCTGTGCTGTTAACAGGTCATTTACTAGTGACTCATTTCCTGTGAGAATGTTAGATGGTGAACAGAACTCGATTAGTGTCGCACACATGCACACACTCGCTTTCTCTGATACAATTAAAGGGAAATGGGATGTCTGTCAGACGGCCTGCAGTGTACACACTACCTGCAGAATACCTTCATGCACAGCATTTAGCTGCTAAAAATACAAAGTAAAGGTTTTATTTTAAGGGCCAACGGCCACTAAAGTTATATATTAAATTATAACCTCAAAACAAGCTAAGTAAATGTCAGTTTTAGATTATATGCAAGCATTACTGTAACTGTACAGCTTTCCATACATTAGTTGTAAAAGATATTTCTAGAATACTTAAACAATTATTCAGGCCTATGTTTATAAATTAACTTGAACCAAACAGAAAATATACATTCATAAATGGTATGTTTTGGTTTGGTTCACCCATAACAGTAACCACATACGTATTCTCTTCAATCAGTTTATGTATATATGACAGTGTGTCACACACAGAGTTTCATATATTTTTTAAAGTGGGTTCACAGAGTCGTGGTATGTTGTGCCTCATCTCACTAGCTGGTAATGGGCACTAACAGACACTGATCTCAGTTTATACTTAAACATTAACCTGCAAGTAAACGTTATCTCATTAGACAGCATTAACAAATGTTGCTTTTCATTATATACAGTGGGAACATAAAAGATTAAACAGTTTTCCCCAGCATTAACACTGAGAGTGAAAATCTGATCCCAGTACACCAGAAGCCAAATATAAGCACAGATTTTTCCACAGCTCTGATAAAGAGCCTCTGGAGATCCGAGTCTCCTGTTTACACTGAGCAGTTTTAATGTAATAAACGTTGTTCTGTTCAGGACGTAATTAATGGTGTGTGCTTTGAAACCATCTCTGCAGACTCAGCAGTGCGATGTGACGTCTCAAAGGGATTCAAGTTAAAGAGTCTCTACAGCACAGCAGTAATGCTATATGTTAATGGATACATGATTCTCTGCAGTTCAGCTAAACCCACAGTCACAGTCTATTTCTGTAACTTTTGTCTTCCAAAAGACTCTTTGAGGATATAATACGGATACTTCTTACTCCAGATTACTCTAGGGTGTAATGTAATATGCATATGTCTGTCAATAGACCTGCTAACATGAAATGATGTGATGAAACTCCCAAACCGTGCAGTCAAGATTTCCTAAACAGGTTCGACTTTTTTAGCATGCAATATGCATGACATACTACATTTGCCAAAATGTGCAGTGGATAACCAGACTTATGCAAGGTGATGTAAATGACTTGGTTATCCAGTCCTGTATTTGACTCAGAATGCTGCATCGCCCTCTGCTGGTCATTCTGTAGAAGAGCAACTGCAAGAGATACGCGTTTTGTTTTTAATGAGCAAGTTGTTATTAAAGATGCTAGAATGGTCAGATAGTATTAAAGCCGAAATCACTATTTATTTGGATTAAAAATGAACAAATATTAGTTATTGACCAAGTACAAATTAGTGTTCAGCACGATATTCCTACCTTTTTGGTTTATCATTTTAGCTGTCGGGTCCGATTTCCCGGGAAATGTTTGAACCGTATGACATGTCATGATAATTGATTTCCTCACTGATTTAGGCTGATCAATTAAGATGCTTTTATTTTCATATGCTTTATGTAAACGGTGGGTGGAAACCAATTGAAACATGCTTTCATTGTCTGCAACAGGGAAAAAACTCTTTAAAAAAACTCTCTCTGTATCTCTTAAGGAAGTTTTCCTGCTGACGTTTGACAGGAAATTCACTTTTATAAAAATGCACAAACAGCTGCTATAAACTCCCCATTCAAAACATTATTCATATAAACATTAATAAAGGACTATTAGACATGATTCTGATAAAAATGCATGTACCACAAAATAAAACTTTGCCTTCCATACAATTTATTTCGCCAGATGGCGCCATTGGGTCTAAGATTTAAAGACGAAGTATACCGTCATTGTATAGACTTTTGATTATAGCAAAAATATCAAATACATATACAAATAAATAAATGTAGCTTGATTTAAAGACTTAAATATAATTTGTGCAATCATTAGTTAAAACACTAAAAAAACTGTTATTAGTTGAGAATTTAAGACATACTAATCTGGTTATTCCTACTATACAGCATATTGTATATCATATATGTAACTGGACACAATAATCTACAATAATTGTAGGTGATCACAACTTTATTAGTTGGTTGTCATTTCATGTCACTAGTAAACAGAGGGACATTTTAAAGTGTTTTAATTTTACTACTTTAATAGGAGTGGGCGTTGCCACTTGCTAAAACGTAATGACGTCACCCTCCGGGAAGTGACGTCATTTCGGAGGTCACGCAACAGCACGAACGTCAGTAAGTAGGATTTTTTTCTGCTGTTTGGTGGTTATTATGGGGTTGCATCTCACGTTTTATATAAACGACGTGATAAAGCAGCACTTCTCCATGCGAACACAAACTGTGTGGATAAAGTCTCAGTTAATAAGACTCGTGCCCGCGCACGACAGCCTGCCGCTACTTGATATGCGCGCTCACGGGAGAGAGCTGCAGCTGACGGTAACTCCATCACATCCGGATCAGACTGTCGGGCATCGGACTGCAGTCTGTGTGTGTGATTATTTAAAACCCTTCAACAATGCACGACTGATATTACAAATGCATATTAAAGCAACCCTAACAAGCCTTAATGCGTACAGAAAAGATATGAAAGGTGCATGCAGTCTTTAATGCAATGCAATGCAATGCAATGCAATGCAATGGCAGATTTCAAAAGGAAGACATTTAACATTTTAGGTATTTGAAGCATGCAAAAGAACTGGTACATACAAGCAATTGGACCCCAAATACTGAGACCGTCTCCCTGCGTGAACAATGAAAATGTCTGCTGAAAATGTTCAGAATCTGAAATATATAATGAAACGTTTTGTTTCGAGAGAATTCACATCTGATCTAGTTTATGTCTGTTATAATAAAAGCAGACGGACATGTGAAACAGGGACTTACCAGTTTTAAACATTGTAATCACTTTGTTTAATTAAAAAATGACCCTCAGCTTTCTCCATGGGGCAGTAACTGCAGTGAGGGTAACTGAACCAGTCATGTTCTTTTCTAAAATCGTTTTGGCAGCGTTTTTTTATACCGTAACAATTTTGCTGCCTAATGTTTTGTGCCACAGCTTCAGATTTCAAGAACGTAGGCCTCCTAAGCTTTCCATATATTGAAACTTATGCTGAGACTTCCAAAACTCAGGCTGAGAATTCAGAAAGCGGTTTGATCTGTTTTCATCCATTTCACATGAGAATCCTGATAAACAGCTGTGTTATATTGTGTTTGGCTTTCATGTCGTGACAGAACTGGCACAGGGTTGGTGAATAGATTTTGATAAAGACGTTGGCACACAGACAGAGCCTCAGGTGCGGTCGCCACGGTAACTGTCGCACCTCTGACAGTCTGATCACCTCTAGCAGCCATCTGTGAAAAGTGTCAGAAAAACAGAGCAAACCATGTGTGGAACATGTAGTTTTCCTGTTGTATCATTTTATGTGTTAATGCGTGTAGTGTAATGTTAATAAGTGTTAATGTGATCAGTGCCAAAATGTCCTACATGATTTCTGATAAATAAGACCAGTTCACCAAATCTCTGTAGTCATTAACATATTGTGGGCCGGTAAAATTCAGGTATCTTAGTGGGACACATACACACTTTTGACAAAAAATTACACTGAATGGTTTGGAAGCTTAATTATATAGAATAATTTAAAACTGTGTTATATTACAGAATTACATAATGTACGTTGTGTTTTGTATTCTCATATAATTGTTCAGTTACAGTGCTCGAAAACGTTAGGTTAACTGATTCCCCTGACAGTCCACTTTTACCAAAACAAATTCTTGCTAACGCCAAACGCGTGTTTCTGCGCTCACGTGTTAGCACGTGCATCAGTCTGTACGCGTCCCACGGGATCCGTCCCTTTAATTCGTCCCTTTAATTCGTCCCCTGTCCGGCGGCCATTTTCATTGGGTGGGGGATGGAAGTTTTGGTTTGCGCTTTAAAATGTAAAATGCCGTATTTATAAGCCCGTATTTATAAACACATTTGCATAGATCAAGATGAAAAAGTTGTTTGAATTGGGGGCCATTTGCATTTGGTGAAACATATGGCAGAGCAGCGGAAGCCACGGGCCATGCCTTCATTAAGGCAGCTCTGTTTCATCAGAGCGGAGCGCCCCCTGCCACGCTCCCCCACCGCGCAGCCTTCTGTCCCCGAAGGTTCCTCTGACAGGGGACAATATGTGCCCAAGGTGAGACGCACCGCGGTCCCAATGATTATTTAATCTGACTCACGCACCGCTCCTTAACGAGAACGGACAAAGTGGCTTTATTTTATTCGCCTGACGGGAGGGCTGATCTACAGGTGAAGTGGCTGACACGTGTTGTCTGAGGATATGGTTGCGTTCTGTAGCTCTTCAGCCGGAGGTGGGCATAAAGTAGCAGACGTTTCCGGCTGGTTTTTAAAGTACAGGTTTTGCGCAGTAATGACGCAAAGAAAGAATGAAATCAGGACAGGTTTTATCAAACTCACGCTCCACAGGGTTACAAACAAGTTCACTGAGGCTGCGTTCTCTATATGTGTAGTCTTAGGCCTACAGACCTGGGGGTCCTTTAACACCTGGAGTGAGCTGCCATAACTTTCAGTGAATTATACAGTTTGAGTCTGCCATATTTGCTCATGAGTGCTTCCTTCTAGGCACTGAAGTTTTTACGCCAATCATCTGAGCTGTTAATGCCATGTGACTAATTACCTTGAAGTTTATTGGCTGATGGCGCCACAAGTCACGCAAAACTTCTTTCACTGGTGAAACATGCTATTAAAATAATGAATTTGTAATTGATTTGTAGCTCAAATTTTATTGCTTTAAAATGCAAGGCTATTTTTTAATGGTTGTCCCACTGAATAATTTGACACTGTGTAGTTATGCCATCTGCCAGCAGGGGGGTACTGTTTAAGCTAACTAACCAAACCCTGACCTCTGCTTCAGACTTGTAAACAGAAGTAAAAACAGCTGTCTGTTTTTGTGTTAAAGCACTCATATAGCAGCCTCCTGAGGAGGTATGTTAAGATATTTGGGCATATTTAACTCTGTTTGTTGCCTTTCATAACCTTGTGTTTTTTTCAGTGCTAAAACTCACAAAAAAAGGCAGAAATAGACTCTCCCCTCGTCGGGGTTTTATTGCGAGCAGATTTCTGGGTATTTGTGGAACTAATTGCATTTTCAACATTTCTAAATTTAGGTCCAGGTGTCTGTTCCAGCATACGGTCCAGATATATCTGAATCTGCCACATGTGACCACCTGTTTTTTATAATCATATGCAACTGCTGTCGATGTGTGTTCGGTTTGGAAATGTTTTTATCGTGAGATGAGAATTCAGTAATGGGAAAATGTGGGAGAAAGACGTAAGTATATTTATTCTGCGCAAGTAAAACTGATTCATGTTAAATAAATATGTGAGGTAGTTAAAAGTTAAGCAGTGGTAAGGTGTCTGTCTTTATTTGTAGTTTACACTGAACAAACCCAAATTAATAATACCAACAAACTGCTACATTGCTATCTTTTGTCATATTATATTGCAATAAACTGTTGTCGCCCTTATGTGTTGTTGGATTGATCACATAGATGACTGGCTGATTCATTTGTTTGTTCCAGTGCTTTATTAGTCATATTTACAGTAAATCTATCTGCTTACGCTCTCACCCTAAATGAATTTCATCCAAAACTATGTATGCTATGTTGTATGTATATTTAAAAAAATAGTGTAGCTTTCTGTAATGAACTACTTTAAAAGAGTTTAATAGTTGAAAGTTTTCGTAGACAATATTCTTCCTGGAACGTCGATGACAGGGTGAATGATTTAAAACACGTGAGACCGTAGAAACCGCCGAATGCCGTCGCCAGGGCCCTGGAGAACAAACTCTACAAACACGTACCAGCTAAATACACATTCAGTTCAAAATACTAGTTTAATGAATCTGCCGCTATGATAATGATTCCAGCTGAACCAATAACTAGACTTTTCTCTTTATTTGTAGTGGCGATAGCAGTAAGTACCTCTAATATTTTCTTGTCGTTTAACTGGCTTGTGATACGGCTGTTTTATTAAGCCGCGAAGCTACATATTCCAACTGCGGAAAAGCATCCAGTCTCTTTAATAAGTAATAATTGCCAAGATCAGAGGAGCCGTATAATACTGCAAAACAAGTTGAGCGTGAGTTCTGATAATGAGGCTTAATAATTCAATGTGTATAATTATCACTTTATAGGGAAGCATAAAAAATGGCAGTTACAGCAGGATTGAGATCAACACATCAGACCTGGATGAAAGTTAAAGGGATAGTTCACTCAAAAATGAAAAATCCTCAATCATTTCATTCCAAACCTGTATGACTTTTTCTTCTGAAGAACACAAAAGAAGATATTTTGATATTCTGGTAACAGTGGCACCCATTGACTTCCATTGTATGGACACAAAACCACTGAGACATTTCTCAAAATATCTTCTGTTGTGAAGATAATTGTCTTGTGTGAAGAGATGATTAATCTTGTTCTCTTAAAAATAATGTTTCCAAAGTTTTTTTTAAACTTTGAGCTATGAAGTGAATGACTTTTTTGTGCCCTAAAAATGATGGAATTATGATATCCATATCCATAATATCCATAATATTGTTGCTCAGATATTCTTACATATTTCTAAACATGTCAGTTTGTGTCATTAGCCTTTCAGTTAAAGCTGCAGACTGTAACTTTGCCTCTCTACCACCATCTCTGTTTGAAACATAAAATTGCAGGTTATTTTACGTTCATTTTTTTATGCATGTTGAAGTCAAATTAAGCCAAACTGACATTTCCCAGGAAATCGACCCGACAGCTCAAATTATAAATCATTATTATACACTTACTGTTGTGAATCAGGGTCTGATCTGTTAAGTACTTCCTCAATAACTGATTTCTGTTCATTTTTAATACAAAAGGTTACAGATTGCAGCTTTAATCAAGTCTGCATGTTTTTGTTTTTTATTCATTTTCTAAGAATGTTGTTTAGAGTTTGGGGTTTAAAATGATTGTCTTTCTTACAACATCTTCATGGAGAGAGAGGAAGCACGGTTACCATCTTTTCGTTGTAATGGAATGTATTTCTAAAGTAATTCTTTCCTGACTGCCGGTTCGGTTTATTTGACCTCCAGCCTGGGGCCGCGTTCTCGCATGTTTTGTGTGCCGTTCTTGACTCTGCCCAGTTTTGTTGTTCTGTTTCGGTGTTGCCAAAGGTCTTGAATTTGCAACTCAAATAATTGGGATTTATCATCTTGCTAATCACTGTATTTGTCCTCCCTCCATTTGTGCTTCACAATACGTGGGGAGGAGAAAACAGCTGAAAAGAATCAGGTCTCGCATTAAATCGCTGTCTTTCAACGAGCAACTCTCACTATTCACACGAGGGGCCATTCAAAGAGGGCTGCTTGGCACGCATTGTTTGATTAAATGAGTAATCATAACATCAATGAGGCGCTGAAATGCGACGCAGAGCGCATTGACAACCTTTGTACCCCCGTGAGGAGGGGGAGTTAATTTGATCACCGTGATCTGGGCTTTATTCAGCCACGTGCCACCGCAGCCAACAGATGGAGGGGGTCTGTGCCCTCGAGCGCACCCAGAAAAGATAGAGAAGAACGATGATCAGACCTCTATTTAGTACATGAGGCGGTTTTAACAGGACACCCGTTGCAAAGCTGCGCTGCTCTTGTTTGCGGGCTTTAGGCCAGTATCAAGCGTCGTTTCTCGCTAGTGTCACGAATTGTCTCGCAATCGCTTGTTCAGCTCCGTGAACCCTAATTGCCAGATGGTGGATATTTATCTCCCACTTCTTCTCTTGAAAGTCACATTAATTGCAGGGCTGCCCGGGGGTTGAGTCTCACTCATCAGTGTTATGGGTGGAGCCATGACCCTGATTAAACCCCCACCCCCCCACTGACACCCCACCCGCATCCAAACACCCCCTCCTGGCCCCCAGTGCCAGGCCTCCCTGCGCACCACAGCAAATGGGGGTTTCAGATGGGTTGGGTGGTGAGACTGCCTCGCCCAATTATTTGCGTATCAGGCCACCTGGGCCTTGACACCGGGGTGGGGGGAGTGTGTGGTTATGTGTGGCTGTTTTGGGAGGGGGTGAGTGTCAGGGTAAATAACTCCAGTGGAGCGGCTCATGGGTGCCTGTTATCCTACCCCCCCATGCTCCCTCCAGCCCCTCCCCCAGGCTTCATCTCATTGGCTGCCCAGCGGCTGCACCCTCTCTTCGAACCCAGGCTCGTTTACATATCTCCCAGAGATGTAATTGAATTAAATGAAGCTTCTGGAGGGCAGCTGTGGCAGCTGCTGTTTGTGGCATGTCAAAAGGCCCGGCACTTTAAGAGCACTTACATACGCTCCAAATTAACAGGTCAGATAGATGCTCTCTTTGACACTCTCTATGATAGGGGTGATGCTGCCAGCGCAACAAGGGGCCCCACAGCTGTGGGCAATTCTGCCTGATGGGCCTTTATCACGGGTGTGTTATGAGTGTGTATGTGTCTGTTGAAGGGTAAACCAGGTGTGAACTCGGTGCAGGTCACCAACAGAGAATCTTACTGTCCTACCTAACTAATTATTCTGATTATTCATGTGGACCTGGGGTCAGCGAGTGACAGTGTAATTTGATTTGGATTTGACAACATTTATTTGACAATAACTGCTGTTTGAGTAAAAGGAAATTGGTGTTTCAATTCCTGGTCACCTTAGGGGCATCCACTGATATGCCCGTTTGAAATAATCACTCCTTTATTCGAGTTAGTGTATCTGTTTCTGAACAGGACATTTTGTTACATTATTGAATAATAGTAAAGTCATTAAAACTATGAAACAGCACACGTGGAGTTATACTGAAACTGTGCACAGCAGTGACCCAAAATATGTTCAACCAAACCTACCTTATATTTTATCTTCTCCAGAGTAGCCGTCCACTGCCTAGACTACAGTCATTTTCTCAGAGAACTTTATGAGCTGCATTCTGGGATGTTTTTCAACACTGTTGGAGTTACCATGTATGCTGCACACTTGTTGTTTGGGCAAACTTACCCAGTCCTTCACGAAACAGAAATTTACGTTTGTTTTTTAAATGCAGGTGTGGGCACAGTTTTTATTTGTTCCTAAAACCAATTTCAAATATTTAATCGTAAGCCATTTGATCAAAACGTTTCTGAGATCAAGACTCAAACATATATTCAGTCAGGTATGTCCAAAAAGTATTGTACATTGTCTAAATATAGAGATTTTGCGCAAATTTCATTTCGGAAAATGTAACCATTTATTTTCTTCGAAGTCGATTTGGTTGGTTCTTTTAATATTGTCAGAATTTGTACTCAAACCCCTGTAATCCACAGGGAAAATATTTACACGTCGTGTAATTTGTGGAAAAAGTGTTAAATCATTTCCATCCTCACGCCATACTTGATGTAATGAATCTAATCGTGTATTTGTCACACAGTGGTATCACTTGCTTGGTTTCAGTTTCCAGGGAGATGCTGTGATATTTGAATAATACTTGTCGCAGACTAATCAGCTGTCGTGAACAATTACCTAATGGCTTGTCAATCAGAGGCTGTCAGTCAAAAAAGTGTTTTGCAATTATGCTATTTTTATTCGGAATTGGTTGATGTTTATGAGAAACGCGCTCTTATGTAATTGCAGTGAGACTCACCTGAGAGGAGTTCTGTCTGATTAGCCACCAGTGTGTTTGTGAACTGAGTGACTCTTTGCCTGAAGTAAGTGCAGAACTTTCAGGACAATGTAGAGTAAACAGACTGTTAATGTTATTGCTGTTGTTATTAGTTACAATACAGTATGTGTAACAGTGTAAACCGTTATCAAAACAAGTTTCCCATTGTGACGTAAAACCCTGTTAAACCCAAAAATAAAATTGTGCCGGTACTTACCTGTACATGGGATATCAAAAGACGTTTAGCAAAATATATGAGCTGCTGTCTTACATACAATGAAAGCAGAGAGGTGCTCGAGTACTGTAAAAGCAGCTCTTACGATCTTTTTATTGTTATTATTTTAATCTAAAATTAAATATTTATTACTGTATTCTTTAAAGCGGCAATCCGTAACTTTGGCCTCTGTACTGTCATCTCTGCTTGAAACATAAAATTTCCAAAAAGGTCAAATGAAGCCAAATTGACATTTCCTGCAAAATCAGACCCAACAGCTTAAATTATAAATCACTATAATAAACTTTCAGTTGCAAATCGGGGTAAGAAAACGAGATCATTTTGAACACTAACCGTCCCACAAAGTTACCGATTGCAGCTTTAACTTGCGTTAATAATGATTTCATTGAATTTCCTTTTTCAAAAACTGTTACAGGTCCAGTCTTGATGGTTTAAGCGTGCTAGCCTACCGTCTATATCGCAGTTCTTGCTTCCAATTAGACGTTGCAGAAACACAAAGTCTGTGACTCAGCTGTTTGCGCGGGGCATTATGAAAGAATGGCAGTCCAGCGGCGGCAAACAGCGGTGTTAAAAATGCATAAGGCGCTACCCAGCGCTGCTCTCGCTGCGTCGAATAAAGCTATCATGCCTGCCTGTTATCTCCAGGCCCCCCAAGGTAGAAATGGTAATGATACTACTTAACACCGCTCCACATATGGAGAGAAAATGGAAATGCCAACAGCACCTCAACTATAAAGAAAATCAAATTGAAATATTAATCCGCTGATTAATATAACATTATGAGAGCCCATTCTCTTTGTTGTTTAACAACAAAGGATTGCAAAATAAGCAACTGCCTGAGAGGTAAGAGGTTGAGAGAAGTCCCACTGAGGTGTTAGCAGCACTTTCAAACATCATTACCGCGCATAATGTATTCACTTCCACACTGCTGAGGTTTTGATATTGATGTTTACTCGTTTATTTTTTAATTAATGTTCTTTGTTAATGAATTCTTTGATGAGAGGCATTTTGTAAATCATTATCCCAAGAAGACGAAGAAAAACAGCCTTTTCGTCCGCTAAACTTGAAAACGCGAGGTGTAAGAGAAAAAGTTGAGCTGGAGTTGAGAGGTCATTGTTGACGTCTCCTTCATTTCAGGGTTGTTAGTGCATGTGATTGTGATATTGTGATTTCAACCGAGGTGTGATGTCACAGTTGGGCTTAATTAGACAAACTCAGAAATTAGCAGCTCAGAAATGGTGAGTTGGTTGAACTTTCAGAGATGTTGATCGTTTCAATGCACATTCGTACTAAAGCATAACTTTCATAACAGAATAAACCTTAAAAACCCGCTTTCTACTGATTCACTGTTGCTGTGTTAAACCTGTATCTCTGTACAAGCTTTCACTCCACCTAATTCTGGAACTTTGTTCTCATGTGTGTTATGATGAATCGCTCGTGATTTTCCCCTTTTTGTTAGTGGTGAATAAAAGCTAAAGGATTAAAAGTAAGTGTTCTCAGAAAAAAAACGTACGGCTTTAGGCTTGAAAACATTTATTCACTTTTGAATGTAATACAGAGTTATCAGGATGCTGTATCAAGTGTAACAGATATGGAGAGACTGAGGCTAGTTGTCAAATTATACAAATGTGTATTTATTTTCTCTACCATTGGTTTCATAGGATTGTCAAACAGCTCTCATTTTTGTAACTACAGTTACAAATTTACCAATGCAAGAATTTATTATATTAAGAGTCAGCTATATATCGAAGGCAGAATTTAATTTTGGTAAAACATGATATTGTCACATTTTAAATGTTATGAATACAACTTATAAAATTTGTTAAAATAATTGTTGACCAAAGGAATTAAAGATAGTTGACTTTTGAAAATGAACGTAACTTGAGAAACAAAGTGTCACAACTAGCTGCCGGTGTCAGATGTATTTACTGAATGCTTTCTTACAATAGAAATTTTATTTCTATATAAAAGTCCTGAAATGATTTAAATTGGGTTTATTAATGCATTTACATATACAGCTATGATATATTACTTTATTGTGTCACTTCAGTGGCGCATGAAAGACAAACTCTTCAATGTGTGATGTCTGTGCCCTTAGAGTTCATTCACAAGCGTTTTAAAGAGCAGAAGTTCAGATGTGGCCTTTTGCCATCCTCCATTCAGCCCTGGCTTTAGGAGAAAACATGCATTTTAGTCTTTGAGACAAAGAAGCGTTTTTTTACTTCGCTGTACGAATGACTGATTGTGTTTGCAGTACCTCACGTACACCACAGCGCTATTTTTCTTTCCATCTTTCAAGCGGGTCTAAATGAAGGCAAACTATAGAGTCTTAAAGGCACATTCATCACAGCGTGCCTGCGAGCTCACTGCAGATGTACCGCAAGTAACTGATTGCTCTCGCTTTCTCACGGGTGCAAAAAAAATCTCAACTAGAATTAGGGCTTTTCATCGGCAAATATATTTCACTTGTGATTAATTGCAACACTCAAATCTCGATCATTTTTACACAAGAGAGCATTTCAGCTTTGTAAAATTGATATAAAGAAAATGCAAATCGTTGGTGTTTTTGGCACCAAACATATGCTGCCACGATGCCAACAAGCCTGCCCCTGACGATCCCAGCTGGAGGCTCGCAAGATGTGCTTTTGGCAAAAGACGTTTTTTCCACCCCGTTTCGCAAATGATCGGCAATTAATATGCCAAGCATCCAGCGCTTTCCTGCACCTGTTTACATGCAACTTTAAACTTTGGGAGATGCATGTACTGCAGGTTCAATCACTTAAGATTTGTTCTGTGGTCTCATGATTATGATTTGTGCAATTTTTTGCTGTAGCCCTGAAAGCACAGCCCTCTGGGAAAATAATAAAGGAGGAGGTTGTGTTGATTTCTGTTCTGAATGGCATCTCTGCTACACAACATGAGTTCTTTGTATCTCCAGGTTATAACGCAGGAAGTCCAGAGATCCTTGTATGTCTGGTGTTATCTTGAAAATGTAACCTGTATGGATCAAAGTCTGAGCACCGGTGAGTAAGCCTGTAAAATGATTTACATTTTTCCAGTCATCCATTTTAGGAAGTTAAAAATGTGGTCAATGCAAATGAAAAAAAACATTCAAATGAAATGCTTGCATTTGACGCAGTTGGAAATGTGCCAAATGCGACGGGCATTCCAGACCCGCAATTCAAAATCCGATTTTGTTTATTAAGCATCTTTAACATATAGGTTTCCTTTTAGATTTAAACTTTTGAAATTTCACACTTAGCAATATTTCATGTTTCTTTTATATACAAGTTCAAATATATATATATATATATATATATATATATATATAAAGTCTAGACAGGGACAGAGCTGTGTTAATCTTTCTCTCTTTCTCACGGATCTTTCTCACTGCACAACTTATGATGGATAGGAGGCCTTAATGAGCTTCTTACAAGCAATTAAATAATCAGGGAGCCCTGCTGTTTGCCGATGAGGCTTTAGAGAGAGCTGACAAACGGTGGGCCATCAGCGCTCTAATCAACAGGACATGCAGCTCGGTGCTGTCACCAATTCTATTTTAAACAATGACTCTCTGCAGCACTGCCGAGAAAACACGCACAGGTATTATGTGCACAGGAGGGGAAGGTTTTGTGTCGGCTTTAACATTATTGTTTTGCAACAGTATGTTTCTCATAAAGGCTGTATGAAATCCTTTTGCATACAAAACTGTAAGAAAACAACGAAAACATAAAAGGTTATAAAAGGTGGAAATGGTTTTAATGTTAGCCTGTTCCTCACACACTGTCACTGTACGTCTTCAGTAGTGTCAGTAATCGTATTGATTTAGATGTTTGTGCTAGATTACTGAATATAGCATGTGGTCTGTTTTATTGCTTCTTTATGGTGTTTAACATTCGTGTTATGGGCAAACAGCCACACAAGGCTGCAGAAAGATATAAAACTTTCTAATGTTCTAGACACTGACATTGGTTACTTTAAATGGCCTTGAATATTTATTTGTCCATGTTTTAGATGCAACTTTGAAAGGTGTGACTGGATATTTTCAGCCTTCCGTTTTCCCACAAGTCTTTGTTCCCTCAGACGAACTCTTTTCATGAACATTAGCATCAGTGCAATTAGTTTAAAACTTAAGCTACTTCAGCAGGCACTTCTAATTTAGTATTGAGACCAATCACCTCATTTTATCAGTTTACAGATCTGTTATTTAGTACACAGCTGATGCATACGCAGACACAGTCTTGGTGATAAAGTTCACTTCCAGACCCAGAGACGGGTTATCACCTCATCATGCCTCATAAGGCGATTTTCTAATAATTAGTTATATTTGGCGTGAGCGACGTCCTGCGTGCAATAGTGCACAATTCCTGCAGTGACAGAGAGGGAAAAGAAGTGTTTTTAATTACAAAAGCATGTTTAAAACAGAGGAGGGGGGCTTGGGGTGCTATGACACGCCAGCTCTCAGCTTCTTATTTCTCACCCATAAGAGACGAGAGGTCGGGCACCCCTGGGTACCGTGACACCTCTGTCACAGCAGTGACTTCCTCTCACACATACATGCATCTTTGCTCCCCCAGCTAACAAATTTGCCACAAGTAACAACCATTAAAAATGTTATTTTGAAAGTTCTATAAATGTTCAAAAGTCACTTTTTTTACACGTTGTATTAACAGTGTTGCTTGGTTATATGACCATTATACAAACATTTTTTGTAAATTCTTTCCACTACTTTCCTCCAACTACTTAAAAAATAACATTTTTGTCACGTTTTTTTAAAGTTACTGCCAATGTTAGTGCAACAATGTTTTTAATAACATTAAGGGAACAGTTAGAGAACATTAGCCAACATTCTAAGAACGTTCCCTGTTAGCTTGGCCCGTGGTACGGCAACGAGGAGATGCGGGAAAGCGCCGCAGCGTGCACACACCACAAAAAGTAAATGTTGCCTATTAATAGGTCGGTGGACGGATAGAACCTGCAGCAGAACTGTGAGGCGCTGGGGAAGAGTGCCAGGAGTGTGAGTCTCTGCAGTGTGTGTGTGCATGTGTGTGTGAGTGCGTGTGTGAGTGTGTGTGAGTGTGTGTGAGTGTGTGTGTGAGTGTGTGAGTGTGTGAGTGTGTGAGTGTGTGAGTGTGTGTGAGTGTGTGAGTGTGTGTGTGTGTGTGTGTGTGTGTGTGAGTGTGTGTGTGTGTGTGAGTGTGTGTGTGTGTGTGTGTATGTGTATGTGTGTGAGAGAGAGTGCTGAGGGAGCAGATTCTTAGCACAGCGCTGGCACGGGACACATACATGTGCACTTGTTAGTGCACACACAATGCGGAGATGCTGCTCTCTGTCTGTTTGTTCACACATATGCCCTCACACAGTTATACATTTACATATACATTGATGAACGCATGGATGTTTATGAACCTATAAGAACTGGTTAAAAAAAAATCACCTTTTCTTGCCACATTCATCTCTATTGTGAACAAAACATAAAAATGAACAAGATCAATTCAGTTAGATGCTCAGCCATAAAACACCACAGAAAGGATTTGTGAGCACTGGGCCCTCATTTGCTGATGAGCGGTTAATCAGCACATTAGAAACTTTAGTGTTTGTCACAACAAGTTAACTTTAAAATGGCCAGTTTACTTTAGCATGTTTCCATATGGCTGTCTGCCACTTGAAGAGTCACACCTACTCACCCAGAGTTAAACACACACACACACACACACATGTGCAAACAGGCTGCATCAGCATCAGCAGTTTTTATTAAAATAGCTTATTTTGGACCACAGGCTTTTAAGAGGTGGTGATATATGACCAGAGTCCTGGAGATGCATCGAGACACAGACGATCAGCTACATGCTTCTCTGGTTCCATGCAGATCACACAAGCTAATCATGATCTAATAACTGGCAGACTGTCCAGCAGGATTATTACAGGAAGAGAAGGTTAAATTAATAGCTTATCATCTGCCCTCAGAATCAGTCATTTTGTTTTTAATGATGATAATTGTGGCATTCAGTCTTCATTGCTTGTCAGGATTATAAGGGGAGTCTGTCAATTTACTGCTTCAATGAGAAATAAAGCGAGTATTGCTCAAGCTGGAGTCTGTTTGACATATGAGACTAACTTCATTAGCCGGGGCCTCATCACAGAGGCAGGGGCCGAGACATCAGCATTCTTCAGCCTGGAGATGCTGTACCTGCCCACACGAGAAAAAAAGCAGTCGATAAACAATGCTAAATGCAACTAATAAAACGTAAGTAACCATGTACTCGTACACAAATAGTGGCAAAATAAACAGGCTTCTCAGCTTTATATCGGTAAGGGAATATGTGTCTTTTGTGGCTGACAAGAGGCTGTGTGTCCAATCACACTCTGATATTTTATGACCAAATATGTTTTTAAAGTGTGAGGCTAGTGATTCTGTTGTTTTGTGCATTTACAAATTTTACAATTTTCATTCAGTCTCAGTTATGGTAATAATTCTGCTACCAGTTAATGTAAATGTAATATAGTTTGTTTTTAAGGATGTTTTTATTTATTTTTATGCAATAAAAATATGTTGGGTCACCAATGTACAATCTTACACCACTGTTAAATAAAAATGAACTGAAAATCAACCTTATTTGGCCCGTGGGATTGTTTGACACCTTCAGACGGAATTGCAATCTAAAACAAACTTCTTTTACAGAAAAATCAGGACTGTAAATGAAAGACGATCATCGTCTTGTGCTGAAATACAGACAATTCAGATGGTGCTCCAGATCCTGAAACCACAGGAGACGCGGGAGCTTCAGGAAAGTAAGTCAGATCTCTTTGTGCAGCGTTGTGTTTGTTGTGGGTTTGGATTTTCAGGAGCAACGTCAGGCTAAAGATCTCCTGAGGACAGGAATGTCAGCCAGACAGAAAGAGAGATAAGCACAGATCTAAGGTCAGCATCGGTCATGAAGGAAACCAACCCAACAATATTATGGCCTAAAACCACATTTACTGCTGGGTTGAGGCAGTGTGACAGAGAATGGTGGAATACTGATCCAAATCAAACAGATGTCCTGTATAAACACAAGAAGCGCTGAGATGTGACATCTCAGAGGCTGAAACAGAGCAGGGCGATGCAGGAAAACCCACCACAGTCAGCTCATTATGAGATTAATGAGCACATACGACATTATACTGTAATGGACTGTTTTCTGGGAACTGCAGTACGGTCGTTGCTGTACAACAGATACAGCTTAGAATTAAAAATACAGGAGTTGTTGCCTGTAAGTGCATTTGTATGCATTTAGTCATTTACATTTGTGTTTCGAAATGGTGATGTGTTTTTGAGGTTATTTAGCTGCCCTTATGAAATCTAGCTGAGCTTTGTAAGACTGGAAAACACAAGCGTTTCCTTCTAATCACAATTGTCTCTCATGTGTACTTGTTTTGTGTTTCTTTCTGTCATTTTAGAGGATGACAGAGCATGAGTCCTAATCTATCAAGATTAGAAACTGCCAAATTGTTTTCTCTGTCCCGTTCTCTTCCTCCACCTCCTCTATTCATCTCTTTACCTCTTTTCTTTTCCTGACCACCCGCCATATAAATAACCCCTTAAAAATGGACACCTCAAATTGAGCTCCGGCTAAAACAACCAGGTCATTCCCCCGACAACAACTGATCAATTGTAATTACCGACCCATGGATTGGACCTGGGCCCAACAGTGAGAGCAAACAGCAGTAACAGGTAGACTCTGTAGGACAGAACAAGAGAGAGTGGCTTTTAATTGCTTTGTGCCGTGCGTAATTGAAGGTTCAAGTGTGTTACCATGAAGAGTGTGACTTCACTTGGCCTTGTCTAATTAATCCCGTCACACGATCCGTCTGCCTTCAATTTTCACATTTGGCTCTCATCGCTAGGTGCAAATAAAGCTGGAAATAGAGGAATGGTAACTGTATGCCACTTACTGAGACAGATGCGCACAAATAAAACCATATGGAGGGATCCCGTTGTTTTGCCTCCCAGATAAATGATTTCAGATCTTGTGCGCAGAGCAGCGGAAAATTGAAAACATAATGCGCTGTTATCGTTGTTTACATACGTGTAAGGAGACGACAGCACGAGGGCATGGCTGTTTTCTTTCAAAGCTCTACCTTTTCATTGATTGTAAAACTGTGTTGCTTTGCTCTTCCCTATATTCTCATATCAGAAGTAAATTAGCACCTGACAACCTTGCATATATTATTCCTCTTTGCTTTATAAAAACACAGATATGTATATTAGATCCGCATGCAACATGCTGATTTAGAGTCAGTTTCCACTTGAAATATTAGCATAATAAACCACAAAGGAGGCACAAGTGGTCTCGAGCACACACTAAATAAACACCCTATGTTCTTCCCAGCAGGACCTGATGATAAGCTCTTTGGCTGACACGTGCTACAAGAAGCCGACATTACCAGCTTTTCTCCCTACACACTGTTTACACAGTTACATATGTCTGGACTGACAAGAGCGCTGGAGGGCTGTGGCCCGTCGTGGGCTGCATCGTGGGTTCAGCATCGCTAGGATGCGAGAAGCCCCATGCGACCGTACGAACCACCCAACGTCCTTCTGTTGTTCACAGCACATCTGAAGAAGGCACGCGGCACCTCTAGCAACACCCCTCCCTTTTACCCACGTTGCCGTTGGACACGAGCCACCGATCACGGGCCAACCGAGTTAACACAACTTCCGTTCAGCACAAGCAACCATCTGTTTTTAAGGCAGAAAAAATAAAAATAAATAAATAAATGCAAGCATCCCAATGCACACTTGCCTTGGCCTCGTGTCGCTTGAATGTAGCCGCATGACGTAAAACCGTGTTAGCGTGACGGTCTTTATTCATTCTTAACTGTATGCTCTCTGACAGATCTGTCTTGATTCAGTGTGACTGAGAGGTCCTGAATGGAGACGTTTTTTCTAACCTCAAGCTGGGCACAGACAGGTGTGTATGTTATGTACACTGCAAACTGTCAATTTGTTTGTCATGTCTCGGGCATTTTGTGATATAATTATGACAGGCGGCGAGGGCTGAATGTATGGATCATTGTCCTCAGTGCCTCTATTTCAAGGTGTTTTTGAATGACGAAAACTGTTTTCCTGTGCTCAAACGCCCCTCGTTGATACCCACAATCGCTCTGTGTTCTTCAACAAAACTGTTACAGCCCCACTGGCCTTTAAGCTTAAGGAAGATCCACTTTTATTCTTAAAGGGCCAGGGAACATTTTATTAAATGCATTATTTAGTAGTTTTGACACCAGGGCCATATGTTAACGGATTTAATTTCTGTATAAAAACTAAGCAAAGTAGAGAAAGAGACGTCATTATTCAGGGGACCTATTTCTAGGTTTCTTTTTTAAAGGCTATTTCGGGAGCCAGGGCTGTAATAAATTTGTCCGACTAAATTTACCGCAGTAACATTAGTCTTGACTCCACCTCTGCTAGTTTATTTTTCAAGCAGTGAGGTGACAGAACTTCATCTGTGAAGATGACATGACTGCCATGTGCCTCTTCTGTTTCCGCAGTGCATTATGGAAAGTTGTTTTTCCTCTTTGTTCTTTGGTGTCACAATTATGAGACGTGGAAGAATTACAGTGAATATTTTTGAGTGATTTGGAGTGGCTTTTTTAACTGGTTGAGCCAATTTCAATAGGTACAATGTTTTACCATTAAACAATGACACGCTTCAGGTTTGAGCATGGTAGTAAGCAAGTTACGTATGTTAAAATGCTTTCATGTTGAGAAATGTTTAATAAGGGGAACATTTTCTGAATCACGTTATCAACATAAATAATATAGAATAAAGATATATAAAGAATAAACATTATTTTATTACATATATTAAGTTCAACTCTGTTAGAGTTCTGTTAAAACTCTCTCTCTCTCTCTCTACTCTGTGTCTGTCTCTCTCACTCTGTGTCTGTCTCTCTCTCTCTCTCTCTGTGTCTCTCTCTGTCTCTCTGTGTCTGTCTGTCTCTCTCTCTCTCTCTCTGTCTGTCTGTCTCTCTCACTCTTTGTCTGTCTCTCTCTCTCTCTGTCTCTCTCTCTGGTGACAGATGGGTTGAGGACAGTGTAATGTGGGGCTGTGTGTGCCTGACAGGGTGGCAGAGATCCAGCAACATTCTGAAGGTGAAGTCTTTCCTGTCGCCAGCGTCTCTGTGTGATGTGTGAGCCGGTCTCAGGGAAATCTGCCCTGTTTCATATACAGACGACAGCAGCAGTGTACATGGCTGCTAATACACTGTTTGCATGATAAAATTATAATAATAATGGACATAAACACCATCATCATGTATAATCAGGTACAATAATGTAACAAAATATCAAAGTTGCATATGTAAATAAATGATGCCGGGTCTTTTTTGTTTTTAGTGGACTCTTTAATAGATGTTAAAAGACAGCTACTTTCAAGTTTACTCGTTTTTTTTAAAGCGATGATATTTTAAGAAATGTCTCCGTGTTTTTGTGTCCATACAGTGGAAGTCAATGGGTGCCACTGTTGTTTGGTTACCAACATACTTAACAGATATTGTACAATGTACAATATCTTCTTTTGTGTTTCTCAGAAAAGTCACACAGGTTTGGAATGACATGAGGGTGAGTAAATGATGAAAGACTTCATTTTTGGGTGAACTATCACTAAGTTTCCATCTGCTTCTGGGTGCCACTGTATATATCACACAACGCATGCATGTGTGCAGACTTATAACTTATGTCGTCATAAAACAGTGAAGGTGAGTAAAAAGACATGTATGATCTAATGTTGAATCTGATCCCCAAAAAACCTTTTCCAAATAAATGTAAGCCAGCGCAGTTACATGTGACTTAAAGTTGTAGTACTGCTCCACAACCCGGTTTCACTTCTTTCTGAACACAGATCCAGATCATTCATCACTTTCATACGTGCACACACGTCCTCAAAAGTCAGACCCTTTTGTGTTTTTATCTCCCACAAACGCGAAAAGTGACGATGACGAATGGCTGTCAACCGACGGCGATACCCGGGTTCAGTGTGCATCCCCTGAACGTTCATCATCTCCGTTCATACTGTGTGTAATGCAGGTTACGTGTGTCTTTCTGACCCACATGCGCTTGTTTGTGTTCATTAATCTTAAAACGTGAAAGGTTCACAGGTTTCATAGTCGAGTAGCCCTTTATTACAGCAGAATTGAAAGCCGGAAGTGCGCGTTAAAGCAGTGTGTCGATTCTTCTGGTTTGGTTAGCAAACAGTGGTGCCGGCACACGGATGACATCCTCTCTGTTGATGTTAAAATTTCAGTTTGGTGAGAGCATACCAAAGTGAAGCTGGAAAAGGGATACAAGTTCTTCGTCTAAAAGTTCATTTTTAACTTGAGTCAATCGCAATGTCAACGTATTCTGGTTGCTGGTTATTCTGTTAGCTTCGCTACAATATGTTTAATATTGATAACATTGACGTAGCCTAAAATAAAGTAACCTCTACAACAGCATGTCGATTTACACAATCTGAGCTATACATCGTATGCTGTAAGTCATTTCTAATCAGTTTGGCAGTCTGCAAAGAAATGCTACTCGTGTCATGTGATCAGTAATCAAGACTAACATTTAGCAGGAGGTTTAAAGTTAGAAATTGCCAATAAGCTGTGAATATTTCCCTGCTTCCTTTGCATGCACTGTCAGATAATAGTGAACAGAGAGGTATTAATGCAGGCAAGTCGCTGCCCGTCAATGCGAAAGAACGAGGAAGGTTTAGCAAGTCATACTTTAGTGCCTACTCACTGAAACAACATTCATTAAAGGTATTTTGTGCCCTCCTGTGTTCAGTATTTGGACACACATTTATTGCATACATAACTTTAAATCTTCAATATGGTCACTAGCAAACAGACATCATCAGTTTCGAAATGAATACTGCACACAAATGCACCACTGCATATTATTTTAAAAGAAACTTCATCCTGTCGTATTAATGTCACCCATGCCTCCCTCGATATTTTTGTGTCGGGAAATCATGAAAATCGTGAATCATACACTTCAATAACACCGGTGAGAGGATTCATCCATGACTTGAGACTGCATTGGGATGGTACTGGAAGTAGCGATACACTGCTTCACTTCCCGGAAGTAGGAAGTGCAATAATGGTCGATACACATTCGTGAATATCTTTGGCATTATGCGAACTTGCACTTATAAGTTTGCATATGAAATATCAGAGACACTTTACAATAAGGTTAGTTAATATCAGTTAATGTTACCATTGTAACAATGAGCAATGCATTTTTACAGTATTTCTTTTTGTTAATGTCAGATATTTATATAATTAATGAATAATTTCATTGTTCTTAGACACTTTTTATTTTAAGCTTTTTGATTGGTGTACTGTTGGTTAAAATGTACTAGTAAATGTTAGAAAGATGAATGCTGTAAAAGTATTGATCACTGTTGTTTATCTCAGCTGTGGGTAGATAATGTTAACAGATTGCACCCTACTGTATACTGTTACAGACGTACAGTATCAGATATCACATCGTATTTGTTCAGGCTTTAATACCGCTTAGATTGCTGTTTATTCTGTGTGACTGTAAACAGTGAAGTGCTGCTGGTTTTATAGTGCTGTATCACTTCAGTGCAGTTGTTCCTCTGAATTACCTTGTAAATGATTTCTGTCAGCCGGTACGACTGACACACGTGTTCTCATAGATAAACATTAAAAACTGACTTGTTGGGACGGTTCAAAAACGTTTCTGCGACATAAAGAACATTTAGTCTCATTTCACTTGTCAAACAACAACGTGTCACAACCGCTTAAAGCAAATCCCATAAGTAAACACAGCCCGGCGTAAAGCTGAGCGAGGTAGCAGTAAGCAAACAGACGTGGAAAGATAGACCAACTACACTGTAGTGACTTTACTAATGGATCCAGTAGCTTTATGGTATGAGGTGCCCAGCTAACCTGGAATCTTCTCAGAACATTGGCTAACATTCTCAAAATGTTCTGTCAACCTTCTCTCTAAAGTTTCTCAAAATTGGTTTGTGAACGTTTTTGTAACGTTGTATAGTATATCATACATCAGAAACGTTATTCGAAAGTTGTTAGTGAAATGTTTTAAAAATGTTACAGAATTAAAATGTTTGAATGCCGTTTTTATAAACAAACAATAGCGTTAATATATCTAGAAAACTGGACGTTTTGAACATTCCTAGAACATTTAAAAAAAGATTTTTTAATGTTTTGTTACTTGATGGAAACGTTTGGGAAACGCTCTTGCAATGTAAAATTGTTAGCTGGGTGACCAGTTTATCACTTTCGAGTGGGTAAGGACATTTTGAGAGAGAGAGTCATGGTTTAATGGTTGTGTGTAATATCTAATTGTAGAGTAATATCTAATTGTATTGTAGACGTTTTGCATGTCGTTGTATTTTCTTGAAATTGAACAAAGACTTTATTGTGTGTACAACATTTAAATAGACCCGAGAACAAAAAGTGTAAAGGCTACTAGAAAGGGAACTTCTGTAGCCTTATTGAAAGACTAGTTTAACAAGATTATCATGCAGATTAACCAAATGTGCCTGTCCTTTATCAGCCTGACCTCTGTTCAACTCGCTCTCCAGTACTTACCAGTGCACCACATATTTACAGCACAGAGGAGTTTTGCATGAGATTTTAATGATTGATGTTTGAATAACCCACCATCATTTGTGCTTTTTTTGGTAACCGTGACGGTCGTTTTAACAGCCAAATGTGACCGCAGCTTTAGGTTACTGTGTAATGCGTGCTTACAGCTGACAGACTCATTTTTCATTGTGCACGGATGTTTTTATGTGTTAAAACATTATGGTTTATACGCACTATATTTAGAGTGCATATAACAGCCTTTTGTAGGCTGTTAACCACTCAGCAAAGTAGTGTGACTAAAAATTGACCATGACTAATTTAATTCTGTTTCTTGTTTTAAAGCTGCAGTCTGTAACTTTTGTCGCCATCTCTGTTTGAAACATTAAACTGCAGGTTACTCTACATACAATCAAAATTGGACCGACTGCTAAATCATTATTGTACACTTACTGTTGTGAATTGGGGTAAGGAGACTGTTTTGAATGCTGAAATGTCATGTACTGATTTTGATCTGCTCAATAACTGATTTTTGTTTTTTACTCATAAACTCAAAAATTAAATCAACTACATAAAATGAGAGTTTTTCCTCACTGACATAAATTCTGAGTGGTGCGTCTACAATATCTCTGTATTTGCTTGGCTGTTTATCATGTAATTGTTAGTCAAAGATTCACAAAAATCATTTAAAGTACACGATCAGAAAAAAACCCCAAGCCAACTGTATTTCAGCAGTTTTATTACAGAAGTTGTTACTATTGTCATTCTCCGCAATTATATATATATATATTTCTTTACATTCCATGAACTGTTTGTTGTTTTTGTTCCCATGTAAAAAAAAAAAACCCAAATAACATAATGAAGGTACTGCAGAGTGTAGCTGCCGTCTGGTCATAAATTAAACGAAAAGCAGCATCGAGGTGCAAAAACCTGAATATTCGTTTATATTTGGGGCAGGTAATGGGCCTCCACTTTTTATTCTAATAAAAAAGCAATTTGTCATTCTAATCATACAAAATGTTGCTTTAATAGAACAAAAACGTTGTAGACACGTGAGTCTTGAAACAAGATTTGTTTGAAAATAGCTGTTTGATATCTATAAACAAGCACATTTTTAACCAGGTTTTAATCAAATGATCCTATTCAGTGAAACATGGTGCCAAATATATTTTAAAGTTTCTATAGTTCAGAGATGTTTATTTGAAGAGCTCTAAAAAAATGGAGTATCTGAAACACCATGTAGCATTATGAAATCATGATCTACTGTGATTTTTTTAATAGTTATTAATTCATGAAGGAAAATTTCTTGCATCTTCCCTCATATAATGTATATTCATATAAGAATGTGTGCAGGTATAACAAATATTAGTGTATAACTGCATAAGAATTTGTCATTTGTGGTCGTCACGCTGTGCTTGTATATAACCACAGCAAATACAGTCTCGTTTATTAGTTCAGAGGCCTCATTTATAAAATTTCATCTTAAAAGTGTATAGGCTAAAATCATGCCTGATTTTAGACTGATGAAAACGTTGCCACATCAGGTTTTAAGCATACATACTTTTCCTTGCGGTGGAGTTGGAGAACTGCAGATATTGGAAATCTAAGCAGCTATATTAATAAAATAATAAAAATAATAATGCTGTCTGGGCAATGAGGGGAGCTTATTTTTCACATCTGGTGAAGCGGTGGAAATGTTTTTCGTGCGTATGTTTGTTTTCTCTGACTCAAACATACGCACATTTAAGAAATGGTCTTAGATAAAATGCAGGACGGTGTCTGTGAGACCCCACGACAAGTAAAAAAAAAAGTTTATGAAATGTTCGCTGACCAAATACACTGTGAATCACTTCAGTTAATGTGCTCGATTCACTTTAAAATGGAGTTTGAAGAACTTTATTTTCATAGTATTACAGCTGTATAATTTAGTTAGTATGACACCAAGGCAGAGAAAACAAACATGGTGAAAACTGTGTAAAAAAACAAAGGACTCCACATACATTCCAAGTAAAACTTCAATAGTAAATAAGGTTGGAGTTCATCCACACACGTTCTCCAGACTCGACCTGTATACCCAGATCAAAACATCTGACCAGAGAAGCCCTGTAAGTCTTTTCACTGTGGGATTATAGCATGCTGAAACATCCTCTTCAAAATCAACAAAAACACCAAAGGAGCATCTAAAGTAACTACAGTAAGTTTGTAGGCTTCACGCACTGCTACTCTCGGTCCATAAAGTGCACTCTTTGTCCCGGGGAATGACTGAGAAGTGTGAATGAGTGTTTTTGAGGGCCACAGCACACTCGTCCCGTGTGGCAGTGTTCAGTACACGTAGCCCTCACTGTACGGGTGGGGGTTGCAGTAGCCTCCATCTTGAACATACGCCATGTTCTCGTCAAAGTGTGAGAGCGGAACGGTGTCTTCCTCGTTGATCTGTCGCTCCAGGTCGGTTTTCAGCACAGGTCGCTGATTGTCAGGGAAGGCCATGGAGAACAAGGCCTCGGGGTCGCAGACGAACTTGTACACGTATCTTTCACCTGCCACCTTAACAGCCGAGAAACCATAACGTTACTGTAATGTTATATCAGCGGTGAAAATGCAGATCTCACAAGGGTTTTTTTTACACATCAATGCTTGTGAAAGTGACTTTCTGGTTAGCTTACAAACACTGAATTTCGTACATTTTTGTCTTTGTTTATCAGAAACACTTCATTTGCCAACAACCTCATTGGTCACAGACGTTAGCATTATTGCTGTACATGAAAAACATCCTACAAAACAATTATGAACAGCTAGAAAAGTTCAATTTATCATTTCAAAACAGAATTTTACCTTTTGCATGATGCCCTTTTCATAATAGTAGCGCAGTGATCTGCTGAGTTTGTCGTAGTTCATAGCAGGCCGATTTTTTTGAATCCCCCAGCGCCGCGCCACCTGAAAACAAAGGAAACGCTTTGTTACAAACACTCCCATAATCTAAAATCAAGACAACACTGGGTTACAAAAGGTCCATCTCAAAAGCATTGAACGCTCTGAGGCTAAATCTCTCAGGGATGTACACACAGGTTGGCTGCACACCTCCATCAGAAATGTGTTCATTAGAAAGAGCAAAGTATGACAGATGTTCTCACACCTGTCCATACGACCACCCACCTGTACCCACCCTCCCTTTCATATCTCCATCCCCCCACACACACTCTCAGAGCTCGGCACCGTGGGCTTTTTTCACTGTACTACAGCTCATTCACGCCTTGCGCCCACCCGGCTGATGCCAACAGCCTCCGGTCACCTGATGGCATGAATGACTCGCCTGTTCTCTACAGCTGCTCAGTGGAGCAATGCCAGCACACACAAACACACAGACCTCTACACACACACACTTGCATACACACACACACACAGACCTCTACACACACACACACACACACACAGACCTCTACACACACACACACAGACCTCTACACACACACACATGCATACACACACACACAGACCTCTACACACACACACACAGACCTCTACACACACACTCGCATACACATACACTCGCATACACACACACACACTTGCATACACACACACGCATACACACACACACTCGCATACACACACACAGACCTCTAGTTTTTGGTTAAAGCTCAGTTTAGGTGGGAGTGAAAGTTTGGTACAAACAATGTAGGACTTAAAACCTGCATGCAATGTCGTGATTTTCATGTTGAATAACTTCTTTGGATTTGTTTTAGATGATGATGTATTTAGGCAAAATTAATCCAAAAAAGTCATTATTTACTCGCTCTACTGTTTGTGTATGAACTGTATGAATTTATTGTCTCAGTGGAACCAAACAGGTGAATTTTTGTAGAACATCCCAGCCGCTCTTTTCCATAAAATGAAAGTGACAAAGAGACCACCTGTAAACTTAGATGAAACACGTTACAGTAACAGTGTAATACCTCCTCAGGCTCTATGAGTTTAAACTCCATCCCTCGGCCGGTCCACGCAATGAAATGTGAGTTTGAGGGGTCGTCCAACAGGGCCACCAAAAACTGCCAGAGCTGCAGCGAGCCTCGTCTCTGATAGGTCGGGCCTTCGCGGTATAGCCCCACCTCCTGCTTTATGTCACCTGTGGGTTAAGAATTACAAAGGTTGTTAACTCTCATAGACAGATCTTATGCCAAAGAGGCAAGACAACAACATATTAAAGTCAGAAAAAAAAAAGTTTCTTAAGCACATTAAAGCTGCAATCCATGACGTTTGCTTCTCTACCGCCATCTTTGAAAAAGTATCTCAAAACCAAACATACCCTCCGCCTTTTCTGGGACCACACACGTATCGTCATAAAAGTGCCTTGAAACTTTGTCGAACATACAGCCTATGGAATAACAGTGACACATATATAAACATACTGTTGATATTAAATAAGAGAGAGAATCAGCATTATGAGATGTACTTACCGTCTGCTCTGTTAGTGTGGGTCAGATATCCCTCTTGTCTCAGATATAGAGAGTGGCAGCTTGGCACTTCTGAAAAAAAATCACAACACAGATACAGATATTTAAGGATTTGGTTGTAAAAAATTGAGAAATTGCTCCTCCAAGCATGTTTATTCTAGCCTATTTAGCACTGAATTTATTTTTAAATTGTTTTATTATTATATTTCACGTCACTGGAATGATTTAATTTCCCACTCCAAAAGTTCCGTCTTAAATTCCTAAGAAAAGAAAAAGTTACGGAGGAAAGATCTGTGACGATTAACCGTGCCAGATAACTCGCGTTCCTGACAGTCATGTTTGTTGGAGCCGTGATTCAATCACAGCAAAGCGAGAGAGTTTAAGTGATAAAACATGCAGCCCTGTTCATCTGGACCTATAAAGATCTTTCAGGGTTTCATTCAAGTAATGGGCCTGTCAAGAAATTAGTGCTAATTAGATTAGTCACAAAGTACCCAGTCCCTCCACAACACAACAAGAGACTGAAGAAACGCTTGTAAACGGCGGGAGGGGATGAAACTGTCCCTCATCTCCTCGCTGACACACAGAAACACTTCACTGTTAGCTTTCAGAGTAGCTAGTTTACAGATAATGTAAATGTATAGGCAATATGTATCTATGATGTATCTATGATATGTTGCAGGGAATTATGGGTATCACTTTATTTTACAGCCCTGTATTTGTACTATTAAAAAACACATTTAATTATTTAGGAATTGAGGAATTTAGTTTATTGTATATTTGTATTTTATTGTTATATTGTATAATTGTATGAAAAAATGCAATACATTAAACATGGTTTAAATATACTTTGTTTACTTGGTAAACAAAACGTCTATTGGCTAAAGTTAATTTTGTATTTGTTATAAATCCTTCATGTTCGCTTGAAATAAATGTGATATTAAATAAATATGGTGTTATCGCGCAGGTTCTGTTTTCCACATTGCCATAACGAACAGGAAACAGCTGAAGAAACGCTTTCCTGTCACACTGCCGCAGTCCACCACCATTTCTTATGAATGAAAACCAAAAGCCTCTTCATTAATGCCAGTGCTGGGCCGACAGCCTGGGGGCCCCTAGGGGAGAGATTAGGGGCCCCTCTCCTTTCCTGCCAGGCCCTTAGGAAATGAGATCAGACCCAAATTTTCTAATAACAAGCTAATTCTATCAATCTTCTCATTCCTAATAAAGTTGCTATACGAGCACATAAAAAAGAAAAGCGCTTTCCAGAAGATTCTCAGACTGTTTCCTGAATATCGCTTTTTAATCTGAATGTGAAATTGTAAAAGTTTCTGTTTATGAATTTTAAAAGCACAGACTAAAATTTCAATTAATCTTTACAATCCAAGCAATATAAAACTGTATTAGTTAAGGCTGACATACAGACACAAAACTCACCCGAGTCGTAAGTGAAGTCGCGGGGCTCTTGTTTGATCATCATGGAGTGCGGGTACGTCTGGGAAACAGGGGCCCCCACCATGGCCGGATGCTCATAGAGGGGGTCTCCATACTCCTGCTTGAACCCCTGAGGAGGGAAGGGGATGCTGGGCTCCGACATCTGTCTGTGATACATGGGCCGTCCGTCCCGTGACAGTGAAGGAGGGGACGGGAACGAATGACACGGCTCCGACAGCTGCCGTCGAAATCTGCACCAGCGAAAAACACTGAAGAAAAGTCTTGTGCATAATATTAACTATTCTATTTCTAAATTAACTGTCATTTTTAATGCCAGATACTTATTATTAAATCATATATTTTGCTGTTATATAAAACAAGGTAATTTGCGATGGAAAATGATATTTACGTAATATCGCAAAATTTAAATGGCTTTAAAAATTTGCATTTGTGTATATTAAAAAAACACTTGTACTCTTTTTACACTTTTTGCTTAAAGGTTATGATGCAAAATTGTTAATTATAACTATTTGACTTTCTGTATTCTGTATTTGTGTTTTCTATTGTAGAAAACACTTTGTATTGTAGATCCTCTGCTGGTCAAATGTGTTTTGGTAGGTGTGTATTAAGCCGCAGTACCTGTGGTCCATCGGGTAAGTGCTGTCAGGGAGGGGCTGAGGTGGGCCGAGGTGAGGGTACGTTCTGTCTGGTTTAGGGGTGGGGGCGGCGGTGGGCGACACATGCTGGCCGGGGGACACAGGAGTACTGCAGGGGGTAGACGCTGGGCTGGAGGCCTTCATTCCCGTGGGATGCTTCTGCTCGTAGGCACTGAAGACATCAGGAAACAGCTTGTGTTAGTCTTTCCTGAGGGGCTTCAAAGTTATTTTTAATTTTTTTTTCCAGAGTTACATTTATTACTATGACACTGTGCCAGACTTTACTGCAGGAAAATTAAAACAATAGTAATAATAAAGTTTGCTTGGACATGGTAAAGTGGTCAAGACCATGGCTGGAAATGATGCATTAATTTCTTAATATCTTTAGGATTTTGTGCATTTTAAGACAAAAAGCAGGAAAATGAATAAATGTAGTTTTTTTATTTATTAGAATTTGTAACAAAGAAATATGTCCCAGTTATAAAATATATTTTTAATCTGATATGCAGCTGTACGAACACTTCAATAATCTAACAATAAGAATCTGAAAAGCTATCCCACAATCCCCACATCTAGTCCTGTCCCTCCCTCTACACTCTCCCAACCTCAAACCTCACAACTGACGAGGTACAGAAGAGCAACAACCAGATACCTCATCAGATCTGAACCTCAATGCAATTAAACTCCATTTAAATACGGCAGAGCACAGGGAACTTACTTCTGTTTAGCTTTACAACCTTTAAAAAGTAGCTTTACTAAGAACATCATTATCACAGAGGTTGTGGGTTCTGTTCGAGTGCCACGTGCAATAAGGGGGCGGGCCACAAAAAAAACATCCAAGTGAAATGTTATCCATTTAAAATCAAATCAATAGAAAGACGACTGTAACCAAGCAACCATGTTTGCTGAATACGCTTGTCCAAATGGGAAAGTCATTTATTGTACTTAATGCAGCGTACCGTAATTTCTTATTTTCCCTTGTTTTGTCCCTCCAATTTCAGGTGTACCTCATTCAAGTCATTACAAAAAGCACCTGCTGTACAGCTGCTTCTGAGTAAATAACTAAAGAAAAACTATTATTACTCTACAGTTCTCTCCGTAAATCCAGCTGATTTTATGACTATTCTTGGCTCAGACTGAAAAAAGAAACAGAAATCGCATCTTTGCAGAGCCTGTCTGCTTTAAGTCTGTTAAACTTCGATTTTATTCGCTCTTTAGTCACACATTAAAGGTAAAACAAAGTAATGCTTTACTCCTAGAGGTGAATTTGTGGTGTAAAGCCCCGAATATTCAGTGTTATGAACCCTCTGTTAAACAAAAGCACAATTTCAATTCAGAAATCAAGACGACATCTTGCTTTTTTTCACAAAACATCTGTAATGCACATCCTGAATTCACTGGATAAAAAGAGTTTGTTAAACTGTGTCATGATTTTCAAATGTATGTCGACATATTCGGTCCATTTATCACTTAAATCTCACTCCAGCTGCTCAGCCTGAATTTGCAAACCAAAATGACATAAGTGTCTTTTTGACAGCCGACAAGATAAACTTCAGATCAGCTTTTCACTGCTTTAGTGAAAAAAACACATATGAGTTCTTGTTAATTTCTCTACCGTCTGCCTCACTTTGGTCTAGCACATCCAGCGTGCGTTCTGTCACGACCCATTTATTTGTATCTATATAGTGTGTAAATAATTATAAAATAAATTAACTTGATATACAGTGATACTGTGTGTGAGGAGATGAGTGTGTGTTACCTGATGTAATACAGGCACTTTTCTCCATAGTGGAGCCTAAAGGGCCTCTCTTGACTACAGGCTGACCCCAGATCAGTACACGGACTGTGGGGCTCTCGCTTAATCCTCAACTGCAGCCCATGGAATGCCACTGAGAAAGAGAGCGAGAGAGAGGCCAACATTATAGTATGTGAAAGTTTGACATGCACGACTTTCTTCTGAAGCTGCTCTTATTTTCATACAATGAAAGTGATGTGACATTTTTTCATAAATCTCCTCTGACAGACAGACAGACATACAGGTTTGGAATAACGTGAGGGTGAGTAAATAACACATTTTTTTAGATGCACCGTCCCTTTAAGACCAAATCATGTTAACATAAAACATAAACAGTTATGCCAAAACACTATTTGCAATAACTCTTTTATTTTGTTGCTTTCAGCAAAGTTTTCTTACTGTAATAAAGAACTGTGTTGAACTGTCCACCACAGCACACACAGATACATCTGGAATACGTTTTTCCTACTGCTTGTTTTTCAATATCTGACTTATTTAAAAGGGTCAGAAATGACAGATGACAGTGTCATTTTGAACCCTGAATGACAGCTGATGTTACCATGTTAAAGTCTGTACTCTGTCAGGAGTCCCCAAACACAACTCAGCAGTCAAAAGCAGGTAAGGGAATGAAGAAGTCAAATTGCACATCACAGGGCGGCCAGGCGAGCTATATGTTAATTGTCATGTCAGGATGTTTGATCGCGGTACTGATTCGGCAGCTGTGACTCTAAACATAGACAGTAGACGAAAATGCCATCATTGATTTTACCCAAAGAAACAGGAATAAAGGAATCAATTGAAACTCTGTTAGAAGTGTCTTGTTTCAGTGCTGGATGTTGGATGTCATTCCAGGATCACAACAATTACACATGCATTGATTAGTGTGAATGGACAACGTATTGAAGAACTCGTTCATGACATTTACTGTCGTTATTTGTACTGTTCTGACTGAGGAGATGTGTTTAAAACCCAGCAGCACATCAGCTGAAGTGAGCGGCGACCTCCAAAAAACTACAACAGTTGTAACAATGGAACATATTTCTGCCTGAAATGAAGAGCTCCTATTAAAAAATGAGGTTATCTGGAGTATTATCTCTGGTTATCTCTGGTGCTTTTGGTAAATATAATAAATGATCAGTGCTATATTAAAACTGAACATAAACCATGTCAAAAACGTTATGCTTTTCCCGCCTGAAAGCTGCAGTCTGATAGATTTAATTTTCATAAATCAATAATTACGTCAGCTTGACATTTCTGACAAGATCCAACGCGAAATTAAACAAAAAACATCCATATGCTGAAGGAACGTCACTTCTGCATCCATCAAGCAACAGAATGCAGTTTTCCCAGATCTGTCTCGCAGAAAGAGGAATTTTTGGATTCCTCTTTGGATAACGAGAACAGTTTCTAAGTACTGTGTCTTTTATCTGTGCTGATGGTTGTTTTCTCACCTGCCCCTTCTTTCTCTATCTCACCTCTTTGCTGACTGTTACTCGCTGACAATAGATTCAGTCACACCCTCTTCTTAAACACACTGGTTTTATATTACTATAGGCTTTAAAAAAAGGGCAAATAACTAAAAAATAATCAGTTTGATCACACTTCTCCAGCCTACAGATCACTGAATATAATTAACAATCTCTTTACAGCAGCAACAAAACGTACAAATGCAGACCAACATTTAAAAGCATGTTATGTTGTTTTTTTAAACACATACATTGCAAATGCTCCAAATGCAAAAACAAAATAAAATTTAAAAATAAAATATTTACATTTTTATGCCTTTGTCAGACACTTATTCAAAGCAACTTGGTGCATTCAGTCATCTGATCAGTATATGTGTTCCCTGGGACTCGAACCCACAACCTTTGAGCTGTTAACACAATGCTCTAGTGTTGAGAGTTACAGGAACACATTTAAAACTAACAAAAAAAAATTAGTAAAAACGGATTAATATTTAAAACAACTTCCTTTTTTCATTTATCAGGCATCGACACACAGCAGGCTGAGGGGCGTTATCCCTGTATTTCAGCGGGTTTCGTGGGAATACAGGACATGAAACGGAAGTGATCCATTGGCAGTGTAGACTTAGACCCATATGGGAGGGCCAAGATGCCCATTCAGGAGTCCCACCGTCACGCTCTCACTCTCCCTCCATCTGCCCGTCTCTCCTGCTGCCAGCTAACACACTGCAGCAGACCTTTAACTCTTCTCTTTAAACATGGAACTTTGAAATTGAAAGAATGAAAAAATCCTGAGTCCATTTGTTGAGTATTATTTACTCAAAATACGCATGACATGGTCGAATAAATATTTAGAAATTTAAATTTAAAACAAATCTAATTTATATTCACACTTATGCATTTGACAGATGCTTTTACCCAAAGCAACTAACAGTGCATTCAAGCTAACAGTCATTTTTTCATCAGTATGTGTGTGCCCTGAAAACCGAACCCATAACCTTTACACACCTGAGCTACAGGAACACAATACAATTATATACAAGTGTATACAAGTATATACAAGTCACAGTTTTGGACTACACTGCAGTATGTAGATACCCAGGTCAATAAAACTGGATTACAGCCTTTCTTTTGTAATTCTACACTCACAATAGGGTCTGGCTTACGTTCAGAAATGAACACAGTACAATACTTCATTATGGTGGTATGTTTAATTTTCTTAATGAGCTTGACTTCTGTGAGAACACAAAGCTCCTCGTTCTCCCCTCGCACATCCTTCTGTGTCAGAGTGTGCTTTGGCTGCTCTTTAAGACATAAGCTGGAGTTGCTTTCCACTGAGCTTCATTCAGTCCATGCCACTTCCGATACTGGCACCAGCTCCGGCACGGCTGCTCCGTGCCAGCTTCACTTCCTGTGTCCATTTAAAGACCTATTGCTTCTGGCTTCACTCAGTGAGAAGGTACAAAACCTAGCAAACCCACACCTCTCTCTCCCTCTCCGTCTCTCTCCCTCTCCCTGCTTGTTCACAGAAACAATAATGATGAATGACAACATGTAGTAAATATTAAAAGCAAAAAACCCAAATAAATAAACAAATAAACAATCACACGAGACTATTCTTTTAGTTAAGTCTTTGTACGTGTGTGACATTTGACATTTTTCAAACAGATTATTTTAGATAAATTTCCATTTTTTGTCAATTTAAAAGCCAGGAATAATATATATATATATAATATATATAATAAATAAAGTTAAAATGATGATGTCACACTTACAGTTTTCAGTCTGAAAATCTGGAACAAACTGCTCGTCATTATCCGGAACTTGAGCTGAGGGAAGAAAATGAGAGTACAGGGTAAATACACAGAGATTTTTCTATATTATTATTATTATTATTATATTTAATTTCCAGTGCATAACTTGCAGATCTGTGCTTCAGTAATCGCTTAAACTAGCCATTTCCTCCCACAATCCACTATAATTGAAACACTAATGATTTGAAATTCTCAGACCTTCCCATAAACAACATTTATTGTCTTCAAACAGAGAAAACATGTCCTCTAATTATGCCCATAATTAAATTTTAACTTAATTTGGTGGACAAAGCAGGGTCATGCGTGTGAAACGCTCCAAAATCTGTCTAATTTTCTCTAACATAGAATTTTCTCATAACACAGAATTCATAGATATGTGCATTAAAAATTTCTGGAAACAAAAAACAAACAAACTAAAATAATAGAAACCATCACAAATGTACACTAACGATAAATTACAAAACCGGTAAGAACAACTCACAGAGCGGCCCTTGTGTTCAAATGTGTTTTTCACACTACATAGTGTCTTTAGAAGGACAGTCATGTAGGGAGAAAACACCTATTGTTCACACAGTCTAATTGGGACACATCCCCACTGTTGAGCACACCTGTACCTGCAGAGCCGGCTGCCGTCCAAACACAACACCATCCCCTAGCTTTCCCCCTCTTGTAGGTAATGCTAAAATAATGAAGCCCTCGTATTAAGCGTGTTCATGTTTATATCACATACATTTGCACTCTTGCATGTTTGCTGCATGCTGAATGTTTGACGCAAATGCAAGGAAGACAGAGGACTGCACGAGACCTCGACACACAGGCTTTTAGCACGTTTATTCCTCTGCGCTAAAATTGGATTTTCATTTTCACAACAACAGCAGCACGTGGCAACACGTACAAATCAGCATTTGCTTTTTGTGAGGCAACAAGTTTGCTGGGCTGTAGTTTGTGTTTCTGTTTTCTGTGGAAAGAGGAGAACCTTGCTTTGAGGGACTGAATGACACATTGTGTCCATCCTGAACCCAGTCTGGCTACAAGCTTTTTCTGTGCATGGGGTCAGTAAAATATCTGAGTGGGTAAATATTACAGCAGGGCTAATTTTGGGATGTTTTTGCAGTTTTACTGGGGCACGTTGTGCAATGTGTCTTAAATGTTTAACATGCATAAATGTAAATCATTTATTCATTATAGTTCTGTTTTGATGCATTTGTACATTGTTTCATGAATTGTTTTATGTTTCATAAAAGTTCTTCTGTTTAACATTTACTCTTTAACAAGTCTATAATAGGCTATTTAAAGCCCGATTCCTTGTCATCATGTTAATGAACTGCCTTTACTTTTCCTGGTCAGTAACAGTAAAAACAAATTGTGTCCTCATAACAGCAGCAGAAATCTTTACAGTCTCCAGAAGAAACAGCACAGCTGCTTCTGTCGCAGATACTACAAGAAGATTATTCAAACAATTCTGTAAATTCTGCTTAAAACATTTCACTAATTACTTCACTAATGAAGAATAACATTTTTGATACACAATATGTTAAAAAAACTTTCTACTAACGTAGTGCAGGAACCTCTTGACAGAACTTTTAAAGAACATTAGCCAACGTTCTGAAAACGTTCCCTGTTAGCTGATATCAGCTAGAGAAAGCAAGTAGAGAATAAGAGAGAATGAGGAAGAGCTGAGCAGCAGCGAGTGTTAACAGCATGCCGAGTGAGTTAACCTGTGAATGAGACAGCTGATCCCAACAGCACTCCTGAGGCTAGAAAAGGTGTTGGAGCATGTCCACCAGTTCAGAAAACAGAGATAAACTACAGAACAGTCCAGAAACAACACCAACTCAACCCACACACACACACGATCACCTCTCTGCCCAACAAACACACAAACATAAGAAATAACATCAGGTTCATGATGCCATTTCAAACAATAACTAGAGACTAAAAATCTTGTTCCTAAACTGAACCGATTTGGATCAAAAATGACTACAGTAGCTAAACTGAATTAATGAATTTGAAAACACAGCATGAACAGATCAGTGACTGTTTTAGATCGAACTTGATCCTCATTTTGCAAACTTTCGAGATGTGACTGCCACCTGTCTCTGGCCAAAATGACACATGCATGGCAAATGACGACCCATCAGGTCTTCAGTCCACATTGCCGGAAATTCTGTCTGTCGCTCATACGTCTTTCCCTTCTTTTCAATTACCTGAGCTAATAAATCTCTGAGTGAAATCACAAGGTCTTCGTTTGGGTTCTAATGGACAGGAAGTCATATATTAGATCTAGCTCAGATTTATCTCTATTCTTTGGGCGCTGCGGTTGATGAATGTAAGACAGGTTGAATTGTATTCCACACTGTAATATCCACAGCAGCGATGAGTTTTTTCTGTGCACATTCTCCCCTGCCGGATACTTTAAAATATTTAAGCCATGTCTTATTCTTTTAGGAGCCCTGGGGTGGGTTGAGCATAATCAAACTTTGCAGCAAGGAAGGTAACGTCTGAAATTAATTCTAGAGCATTTTAATTTTAAAATCCACAATTATACTGCAAGCATTTTTTAATAAATTAAAGAATACAGGAAAGCGGCGTATTAAATATTGAGATTTTTCCTTTACAGGTGCCATATCATTTTTTATAGATGTTTGGCTTTTTAAAAGTGTACAGTGTCCTGTAGCACACATGCGAAAATCACATTTCAATAACCATATTTAAGAGATTAAAAAAGAAACACACACTCATATTCATCTCCTCTTTTTGTACAAATGAAGGCAAATGCATTCCATACATTGAAAGACGTCCAATTATGTCACAAATGCAAAACACTGGTATCAGATTTACAAACTGCTTTGCATAATTTTCAGCTGTCCAACTACTTTGTTTTTCCCCATTTGCAACTAAACTGCTTTTACAACATACAGATGAAAGCTGCCAAATCCGACCTGACAGGCTGGCGTGATACATTCAAACTTTTGCACCGCTTAACTACTTTGTAAAATGATAAAACCCCACATAAGTTATTAGCATTGTGTATTAAATAGAAAAATCTATTTTATTGCTGCCAAATATTTTTAAATATGCATCTCTTTAAAAAACTACTGTGAGTTATTTAACTAAAACTTATTTAACTACAAAGACTGATTTGCAACATTGTAACAAAGAATGAATGAGGAACGTTTAAATCAAAAACTTGAGTTTAAACACAGTGAATATGTATCTGTATATCTGTAATTTATATTTAACAACTGAAATCTTCTCTAAATTGTTAACTTTTTGCAGCCTGAGATAAAGTTTTTGGTTTTAGAAATGATCAAAAAGTTGTTTATAGCATTTTTCAAAGCCATAGATCACAGTTTAGGAAAAAACAAACACCAAACCTTTAACTCAAAGTCAAAGAAATTCTAACATCAAAACTAAATTCTGATCATTTACCATTTAGATTATTTTTAACGCAAGTTACATAATTTACAAATCTATCACCATTTGAAAACACATCTGACACACAACTAGAACACACATCTATAACCAACAAAAACCATTTACTAACCTAAAGGTCGGTGCTGTAAGCAAGGCGGGAAGAAAACACTCGCGTTTAACTCCTGAAGCATCACGTTCGCTTTACACCACCATCAGCATGACTTGTCATGAGAAACAGACATTTCCAAAACAAAAACAAACAAAAAAAAGTTTGGAAAAAATCAAGCGCCAAGAGTTGAGGCTCTGAAAGCAACTCTCTCTGAGAAGATGTCCATTTCTTTAACAAAAAGAACTATGAAACTTAAAACACTAAGCGAAGAATACGAGCGAAAACGAGCGAATAATGCGACCAGTGCATGTGTGTGTGCACGTGTGTGAGAGAGAGAGGTGGTGCGTTTGTAGCTCGTCTGCCTCAGCTCCTGCCAAAAGCGGATGAGAGGAGAAGAGAGTGAGCGAGCCTGCACGTTCTTCTGGTAATTTGTGATGACACTCTAGCAGAACCTCCCTGGTCTCCCCCAGACTCCTGCTCTAATGCATGCATGACACTTCAAGAGCTTTTGCAATAGATGCATTAATTGGACCACAGATTAGCTCAGTAACTTGAGGCATATTTGCTTCCCTCCCCCAATTTTTTTCCCTGTAACCCCCTCCCAACACACACACCGTCTCCTGTTTATCCTTTAAACAAAGCTTGATCATCCACTAACATTTTCCCATGCAAAGACTGATTGGCTGCTTACCTTCTGCGAGCCAGGTCTCCTGAAGTTGACTGAGATCTTGAAAAAGCTCTAGAAGAAAGACACAACAGAGTCGAGATGGTGAGACCACAAGCCATAAAGCTTCAGTTATGACTTCTCTCAGCGGACCATCAAGCCAGGCTGAAGTTTTCACTCTCAGGCTGTAGAGCGCATCTCAGTTTGAGAGTCAACTGCATTTCGTGAGACGTTAAGAAGGCGTGAAATGAACATTCGCTTCTTTTTCGCTTACCCTCAGTGTCCAGCGCCAGATCAGAGTTTATTATCATTCTTTTCCTCTCTTTCACTGATCTCATGCTGGACGTCTTTCCCTGAGTTTTCTAAACAGAAAACAGGAGATCAAGTGTTGTGATACAGGACATTGTGACACAACGTTTACTCAACACATCATGGAACTATCCATAGGCAAATGCAATCCAGCCTGTAGTTTAATAATAAAAAGTCACTGCAGAACCTCATAACTCAATACAATTTGTGCAGAAATTTACCTTCAACACACTTACATGAGAATGTATGAAAGGCACTTGTTGGTCGTGAAGTCCGTCCATTTGTCTGCCTTTGATGCGCATTCACCGAGTGCGCAGTCTGATCACCCGCTGGAGTAAAACAGCGATTTATTTGATATCATTCATTCATTTGACTGACCACATATTGTGCTGTAATGAAACAGATCCACAAACGAAGGAGCGAGAAAACCAGCTCCACAAATGCTTTCCAAATCTAACCTTTTCTGCGTGCGTAACCGTGCACCGGTCCTCCGAAGGGACTTTTGGAAACTGTTGGTGATGGAAGACTTAAAGCGCAAACACTCACCCCTAGAAAACGCACCTCTTTCATTGACTGATTGATTGATTGATTGATTGATGAATGGCTGGTTTAGATGATAAGAAGCTCTCCTCTCTCCTCCTGAAGCTCTTACGCGGAACTCAACACACACTCCCCGCCTGCAGCCGCAGGGGCCTCCCTTCACCAACAGCCGGCGCTCCGCTTCCCATTGGCTGCCAGTGTCCACCGGTTCAGATATCCAGCCGTCAATCAAGAGTCCGTTTCACGGTGCCTTCATTCAGAGACGACATGCAAACATGAGATTGCAATTACACCGTGTTTATTTATGAGAAACATATCAAATCGTTGGATTTATTGTGGTAAGATGTTTGGGAATGATGTGCGTAAAAGCGCACGGAATCGTATTCTGTAACCAATGTTTACAAACGTCCTAATGGTTTTGACAGGCATGAACGGAGTAAAAATAAAAAAAAGCACAAAACTGAGAAGAAATAAATACACTCAGAGTGGTGATAGCAATCGAGTTTGTAAGCAGATGTGTTATTTGTGAAGCCCACCTTTAAACTCTCACTGATCCACAGTAATTTAGATGGGGTCACAAGTAATATATATTTAATAAATGTGAACCTATGGGTGTTTTGGACCTTTGTTCCATGACATCTGTGGTTAAATATATACATGTTTTCACACCTTGAGGCTTGAGATCCAGTTCATTATGTCCATTTACATGCAAAATATTTAACACATGCTTGAAGTGTCAGTCCACGGCCCTCGTGTCCCAGTTCTGATGTTCACAACATTAAGACATTATTGAGAAACATCTAACATGAGTGCAGGAGTCACAATAAACCACCATTTAAACAGAGAAACATTAATTACAAATAAACATTCAAAAGGCACATGCACGGTGATCTGAGATCAGGTCAAGAGATCCGCTGTGGAGACACACTAAAAGTTCAAAAGATGAAACAATGACTGTTTGTTAGAGTTAAAAACAAGTGATGAACTGACATAACAGATCTTATGACTAAAATAATAAAGAAAATTATTTTTATCTTCACAGGAGTAAAGGTCAGTGTTAAAATCAGTTTGTTTGGCCATACGTTACACATAACTGCACCATATAGTCCAGCTAGCATTTTAATATGATTCCATAACGTTTCCATTAGTCACAAAAATGTTAAAAATTACATATTAAAAGTTCTAGGAACGTTCAAGTTGTCCAATTTTTCAGATGTTGTATTAACACTATTATTTTTTAAAGGTTCCACTAACAACTTAAGAATAATGTTTTCTGATAAACATGATATGTGACATTAAAAAAGGTCTACTAACATTACTGCAGGAACGTTTTTGATAAATTTGAGAGAACTTTAAGAGAATATTAGCCAACTTTCTGAGAATGTTCATTGTTAGCTGGGTAACTTAACCTAATGTTGGATACTGTTGCATGACATCTGTCTGGTAACAGGCATGTTTTCAGTTGTGGGGAAGAATACGGCAGTCAATCACAGAGAAATCGCAAACTAAAGCTTCAACGAACGTGAACGTACTTTTTAACCACTGAAGATGTCAAATGTCATATCTCTGAGCAAAATGCAAATCCATCAGGCAAACTAGCTCATTGTCTGTGTTCACAGCACAAGGCTTCTTTTATCGACTGTAAATGGGGCTGATCAAAATGAAACCAGGTCCGATCACAACCCTAAAACTTCAGTTGAGATTTCAGTTTTCTGGTGTCTCGCGTCGCTGCATGCTGCTATCACAAGAAAGGTGCAGTCACACATTCGCTTTAGCTTTTGCAATGCATCACAACACATGAATATGCATAAGACAAGTCACCTTGTGAAAAAAACAACTTTAGTATTAACTGCATTAAGTAAATCTATAGTAATTTAACAAGGAACATGCATGCAAAACACATATTAGTGCTTTATAGTTGTGCTTTTCTCTGTGTTTGTAATGGAAAGATTCTATTTTTTCTTCGCTTTATCATTATTTGTTAACTTTTTTAAATACCAAAGATTTGCCTGCAGTATGTTTATCTTTCCTTTAAAACTGATGACCGTAGTTGACTCTGTTGCTGCAGAAGTGACTCAACCCTTTTGCTTATTCAACTCTTTCTCAAACTGTGTTTTAGAAACCGTGTACAAACCTCACCACCTTTAAAAGACTCATGTTAACAGACTCAAAAATGCTTCTGTAGTGTCTGTCATCCCCAAATCTGCACAACTGCTACACAAACACCGCTGATCCAGTGTTGACACAGAGCTGCAGCAACCTCACCTGTGCTTTCAATAAAAACAAAACTGCCCCAGGGTTGAGCTTGTCCTTTTCTTCTTAACAGACGTTCTACTAACATTACTGCAAGATCGTTTTTGACAACTCTGAGAGAACTTTTAGAGAACATTCCCTGTTAGCTGGGTTTAAGTGGGATTAAAAGGTTTGCAGCGGTCACATTTAATTGGGTGTTAAATTCACTATTTGAGGGTCAATTATAACTCCGGATCAAAGGTAAGAGTAAATATCACATCTTCTCTTATGAATTCACCTGTGTGCTTTCTTCATGAAAGCATTCAAACACAGTCATGGAAACCTTATAAAGAAAAACCTTTTGAGTATTTAAGTTCAATTAAGAGTCAATATGACATTTGACATTTGTTTTTTATATGTGGGGTGAAACTGGGAGTGTTCATATATAATGCACATTTATTGGAAGCATGCCCTGTTTTAGTATCTCTCTGGAACTATTAAGAGAGATTAGCTGCCATTAAATGAAGATTTTAGCAGACCTTTTCTGAATACAATATCTGAAGAGTCCCTAAAGAATAAAATGATGTTCTATTGTTAAATTCTGCAATTGTTTCATCTGTAAGTTTTAGTTAAACAGGATAAATAAACAAAAAACAAGAAAATAAACCAATCAAGTAAAAAGTGAGAATGTTCACAAAAGGTGTAGAAAAGTGAGAACGCTTTAATGTAGTGCCACACAACCAATACACAGACAAGCTTCTAGAATATATAGTTATAGTATTTAGGGATTGTTTGGGGGGGAGGACATAAACAATTTTCAGTCATATTTAATTTACACACAACTTAATTTATAGAATTTCTATAGCTTGTACCAAACTCAGCCTCTCATTTTTACTTACATACTAAAAACACTCAGTAGGATAAGCTTAGACACCTGAACATCGACTGCAGTCTCTCGAAAGCATTCGTTACCTTTACTGACGCTAATTAAGCATCAAGGAAACCTCGGGTTACCATAGAGATCAGCTGCCACAATAACAGTTTTGTCTGTGACTACCTTTACCCAGAGTTTTATTCTACAGGTGCAAGTGTGTCTTCCAATTAATTGTGTTGCTATGCTTTGGATTCCAGGCATCGACACAATGAAGTACATGTAAATGAACATTGTACTTCAGAAAGATGCTTTCAGAGGAGGCGAACTTTAATTAAAAACAAACAAAGCTGCGAGTCTTGCAAATGAGGAGGCTGGAGCAGATTTTCAGCTTTCTTGTAAGATGCTGGTGTGGTTCTTACACAAGCTATCAGGAGCGACCTGCCCAAACCAGCCTGAAGGCCTGCCAACACAGCCAACAGGAAACGTTCTCTGAATGTTGGCTAACATTCTCTAAACGTTCTCTCCAGGTTATCAAAAACATTACTAGAGGCAGAAAAGAAACTCCCTCAACCCTCAACACGCAAAACCAACATCAGTATCAGTGTCGGAGTGTGTTGAGCTGTGAGGAGACGTCTGAGGAGAGCGATTAAGAGGAGAAAAACCACAAGATCAGGAGACAGTGGAGATGTATATGGGCGGAAGGGGGAAGTGCGTGAGAAAAAGCTTGATTTGGAATCTTCACAGTCTGCCTTCCGCTCTAAAAAGCATAAATTGTCACTGTTGGAGACAAGGAGAAAAGAAAACACCAACAACCCACAAACAAAACACCTATTAATTAGAGTGCGACGCTGATGCAAAGTCATCTTGTGTTCCTTCATATTTATTAATTTCATTTTTGTTTTGAAGTTATGAGCATTGATTTTTCCTCGGTCGGAGGTCCAGAGTGGCACTGAGACCATCTGTTCAGTAACAGCTCCTATGAGTCTTCCTCCAAACACACACACACACACACACACACACACACACACACACACACACACACACACACACACACACACACTCAATCATTCAGTCCACAGACAAGCAACAGTCAGGCAAACAAATAAGCATTACTGAGTGGTACAAGGTCCAGACAAATTACATTTTTTGAATTTCTTTCATTGTAGTTTTTGCTTTTCAACACTTTTCCATTTTAGAAAACAGAGCGATGATAGGATATAATTGGACAAAAGGGGGGCAGAGATGAGGAAGTGTTGCAAGCCAGATTCAACCCTTTGCCACACATAGCTGAGGGTAATGCAAGATTATAGAGAACTGTACATGAATTCAGGACAAAACGAAATAAAACAAATGCCCTGAATCATTGAATGTACAGTAGCAAGCCTGTGTTCTGCTGTTGTCATGAACACAGGTTGTGAACAAGGCCTTGCAGGGTTCAAAAAACAGAGAGCAGGTAGTGTGTGTGTGTGTTGGGTGTGTAGGTGTGTGTGTGTGTGTGTGTGTGTGTGTGTCGGTGTGTAGGGTGTGTGTGTGTGTGTGTGTTACAGTCTTTGACCGCAGTGGCTCTGCTCTTTAAAGGGGTCAGGCCAGCATGACTTCAGAGGCTGAGAGCACACTTGAGCAGATCCATCAGTGGAGACGGACACCATCAGAACGAAGCTTATGAAGTCTTATGGGATCCCTTCTCTCTCTTTCAAATGAGATTTAAGAGTCTCCCATCTAGAAATAATTCTATTTAAATAAGAGAGATTTGTGTTTTATGTTATTTACTCACTATTGGTCTACATTTGGCATTTAACTAAACTACAGTTATAACTAAAGTGTATCATTTCTGTTTCACTAAGGTCACCAAATGATGATCAAACCAATGTTACTGTTTTGTACTGTGTTCACACTTTTCAGGGAAAATCAACCTGCCAATGGTGAACTTACAGTTGTCTCTGCATATTAAGTTGAGAAAGGAGAAAGTATGTGAGCATTAAAGAAATGCACACATCAGCATTTGAATCTTCATTCTTTGCACACACACACACACACAAGCCGTACGCACCTGATAATGGTGTTTTCTTTTCACCTGCTTTTTCGGTGTGATCGAACAGCTCTGATTCAAGTCTGGCACACACACAGAGACAGTGGCAGGGAGGGCCAAGATGTGTGTGTGTTTGGGGGGGTTGCGCTTTCACACACTCATGGGACATCAGCAGGCCCAGTGCTGCCCACATCCATGTTGAATAATTCAGCCTGCCTTCATTCCCGTCCACCTGAGGAGGTCTGTCTCCAAGAGTCACTTGTGGGGCCACTCAACTGTTCCCGAAAGGTCAGACTCTCACCCATCTGAGAGCCGGACCTCTGGGGCTAATGCGCTCCCTGTATACCATCCAGCTAATGCTCCCATGACTAATCTGACAAGCCCACCTCACCTCACCATGTCTCACCTTCAGGACTCCTTCAGCTGAAGGTGCATCTACACAGGCTTTTAAACCACAAGAGAAGCACATGGTCTAAGTGCCTTCTCCGGTCCAAACCTTGCAGCTGGTTTTTATACCAATCAATTGATCTTTTATTTCTCAATAGAATAGAACAGAGCAGAAAGGGTTAATGGCTGAGCTCTGCTTTGATTCTTTTGCCTGTTTTCTTTATCGCAAGCGGATTTGATTTCCAAAGTGCCCTCCTCCCCTTTTTGGCCCATTTGAGAGACACGGCAAAAAAGTCAAAGGTGCAGCAAAACGGTATGCACAAATGAGCAAATTTATCAGCAGCTGACTTGTATTGACTGAAATTAAAGGGGCTGGATGAACAGTGAAGACGGCCACAGACTAATGACACGAGCCTTGAAATAACAGATTGGTACTTAGAGTTTAACAGAGTGGGACAGATGAAAGAGTTTAATGAATGAGATCCTATTGTGTTACCGCCTTTAATGTACCAATATTGATATGCTGTACAAAGATGATATGAATAAATACAATCATATTTCATTTGAACTTTTATTGAGTGGAAAAATGAACAACAGCAGATAAAATTAAAAATCCTACAAAGATTAGGAAACTCTCTTACCTGCACAAACAGGAAAGTCGACGTCTCACTGACAGTCTGTCAAACGAGTGATTTGTCATCAGGGAATCTCAAGCAGCGTGATTTTAAGATTCGAACAGGCTCAGACACTTCAGCCTTCATTCTGCTCTTTGTAATCCGAAACGCTTCCAGGATAACGCCCCAAAGAGATTCTGTAGAACTACAATCAATGCTCTCAAAGCAAGAACAGCACACGGATTTTCCCCAGCGTGGTGACAACAGACGTACACATTTTTCCATTAGTGAACAGGGTACTGCCTTGTTAATCCTCTGGAGCGGAAACGCCAAAGTGTTTATCTCGACAAACATCTTTGCAGTTCTTTGTGTATATTTGGCAGAATGTAGGTTAATATAATTTGCCCGGAAACTCCGTTTAGGGCTTTATTTATATCATATCCCATAAAACCAAAATTTTGAGTTTTGTGGCTTTTCTATTAGCTTTGAGGTCATCTATATGCTCGGGCCCTCCTAAACGCTGGCCTTCAGTAGACATGTGCATTTAAAATTTATAGACAAAAAAAACCCAAAAAATACTGATTACTCATTTTGCTCTTTTTACAGAAGTTTTTGTCTAATGAAATTCTTTTCTTCTGAAAACTTTGTGATTTACAAATCAGCATTACAGATCCACTGACAAACCCAAACACTGACACTGAACTGCAGCCCTTCATCCAAACGAGAGCCTCTCGCCATGATTCAATGTGTCACTGCTGAAATATTTATCATGAAAGAAAGTTTTCACTGAAGTTGACTTTGATCCAATAACCAGAGATGTAGAAAAGGACTCTGCTCACAGCAAAGCAGCAGTGTTGATGTGACCCATAAAGCAATGTTTCAGGCTTAATACAAGCTGACTCATTCAATACAAGCTGACTCACTGAAAACAAGCCACTCATTTTGCACTACAGACATTTTTGTCCAGTTATATTCTAGAATTAAAATGTCACTACCTGCAACCAACTTTGCTTGAATCATCTCTCAAAAGGGTCTGATAAATGACACTAAATGTTATGTGTCAAATCAAAACCAGCATGTTAAAACTGAAAGTCTGCATCTGTTGGCAGACTAGCAAAAAATAATTAGCATTTTTATTGTAAAAATTATTCTGTGTTTTCCAAACACCACAATCTAATGTTAAAACATGTTTTGTATCAAAACAGCAGTTCATATTTCTCCCAGTGGTTCTGTGGGGGTGTTTCAGTGTTAGAAATGTGTTAAATCATGTGGTTTCTCACTTGTTCTCATTATCTCCAACATGCAGCTCCTTGCAGCTGGCTGTGAAGATCTCTGAAGTTCCAAACTCAAAGCACCAAAATTTGTTCTTCATCCTGCAAACAACAGACACATTATAAACAGATGTCACTCTATTTTGTTTTTTGTTTAAGGCTTCAATATAGTCCATAAGGTTGCTTGAATCACTTTTATGATACTTTTGTTGTAATTTTGGAGCTTGACACAACCAGTCCTCATACACTTAAAGTATATAGAGAGTGTATATACACACAAATAACAACATAAAAATGCTTTCAATGATTATAACCTTGTGAAAATGCCAGATCCAACCATCACAGAGCCCAGCTAGAGTCTGGAGAGGGTAATTTAGCTTCCTCTTCAATTAAGAGTGGGCTGTAGATTCGAACCCTTGTCCCCCACCCCACACAAGGTCTCTCTGGGACCCGGATCATGATCAGTGACCTCACCAAAACAACCCACCATCTGTTTTCATTACCAGCACACACACACCTGGACCCTCGGCAGCAGGGAGCAAACCCCAAAGATTTAATGGTTTAATATTTAACAAATATATATATATATATATATATATATATATACACAAAATGTTATTCTTAAGTTGTTAGTGGAATGCTTTAAAAACATTATAGAATTTAAGTAGCGTTCTTAGAAACTTTATACTTTTTACATTAGGAAATGTTATTACAGCCTAAAACTGTTAGCTAGGACAGCTCTGGAGATTAACACCTGAGTCAATAAAACAGACATTCGCTTAACAGCAATATTGCAAAACAAGGAAATAAAGAAAAGCTTTCGGAGCTTTATCTTTCCAACATCAATCTAAGCCTCTGTAATTAAAAAGGAAGTGACAGGTAGTTTTTACCTGATTTCACACAGAATGGATTAAATTTATATTAATGGCAGCACAACCTTAAGTGCACACCAAAGCATTTATGAATCTGACTGAATTCTCAGCATCGGTCACAAATCCACAACAGGTTATCAATCAGAAAACCTTTTCAAACGAGCTGATCCACAGAAACAGAGCAGTAAAAAATGGGCTGCTCATTGCTGGATCCCAGCCCCAACAACCTGGATCTATTAAGCAGGACAACAATCGCTGAATTATTGACTTCCTCATTAGACTTTTTGTCAGGACCATTTAGTGACGGTAAAAATGAGCTTTCATTAGCCACTTGGAGGAGAACCTTGGCAGCCACTGATTTATAACGTGCAACAATAACGTTAGTAGAACGTTTTTTGACCTACTGTATAAATCATATATCAAGAACATTATTCTTAAATTGTTAGTGGACATTTTAAACACATTACAGAATTAAAAATTGTTTGAATAACGTTCTTATAACAAAGCAATAATGTTTACAAGGTCTAAAAAGCTGTACATTTTGAACATTAAGAACTTTCAAACATTTTTAACATTTTTAAGTTTTTGGTACCCAATGGAAATGTTCTTAAAACCTACAGTTGTTAGCTGGATAGTCACGGGAGAAACACAGAAGAGATTAAATGATGGATTAACACATGGGTCTGTGTTTTCATTATGTGTTTCTATATGTCTGGATATTGCTGCTAATTAAAAGCTCTGTATGGAAGAAAAATGAGTTAACACAAACTTAATCTTACTTTTAATGAATGAAAAGAGAAGCTGACACAGGTTAAAAGCCTTAAGTTGTGTGACAATAGGATACTACCTTTAAAAGTACCCAGCTAACAGGGAACGTTCTCAAAACGTTGGTTAACGTTCTCTAAAGTCCTCTCAAAGTTAACAAAAACATTCTTGCAGTAATATTAGTAAATATTAGTAATATTTTTAATCATATATATCAAAAACGTTATTCTTAATTTGTTAGTGGAACATTTTAAAAACATTTAAAAAAATGTTTTTTTAGCAATTTACAGAAAGGTTTTTAAAAAATGAATTAAAAACTGGATGTTTTGGACATTCTTAGATCTTTTAAAACAACATTTTTAATGTTTTTGTTACTGGATGGAAAGAAAACATTAGAGAAACGTTCTAACAACCTAAAATTGTTACCAGTAAAGCTGCCTATGTAGGAAGCTAGATTTTCTAGTTCTTAACTAATCCTAGTGTGAATCTAGTTTTGATAATCCAGTTCCCCTGCATCTACATCACAACAGACACTTGAAACTGGGAGGACAAGCATGTGGTGTGAATGTTTTAAGTGTACGGTAGGCTCACAGTTACCAATAAAAGCTGCAGAGTGTGAAGATGAAGAGGTTTCCTGGCAGCTGGCAGCCCTGCAGGAGTCAGTGGATCCACATGGGGCTGAGGGTTCTGAAGAGGCTGTCCTGAAGGCGGGGAGAGCTCGGCAGGGGAAGGAAGGGCTCTCTGGTATCGCCTGGCTTTTAGAAACACAAAAAAACAGTGAAGGCCAAACCAAGAGGGAAACTAATAGCAAATTGACAAGGGACAACAGCTCAGTTGCCAAACTGTGGTCATGTCAAATCCTGGTGTACAAGTCTGTGTTGTTAAACACACTGTGTCTTGTGCAATGAGGATGGAATTCCCTGTGGAATTCTGTAAGGTTGGAAAATGTCCTCCATCTCTGCAGATGGAGATCAGCATCTGCCAACTGAGTCTAGAAGATGCAACACAGGTAATCAGATAACAGCAAGTCCTGGCATGTCCACAACGTGAATAAACTGAGACTAAACCATAGAGGAACTGGCTGCCGGCCATCAGAAGAAATCAAACACAATGGGGCCGGTTCTAATGAAGGGAACGTTTGTACGCTTTTGTTCTGATTACAATTCTCTTTGGATAACTTCTCTCAAAGTTGCTGTGCCCCCCTCCAAACATATAAAACTTTTCTGTGCTTTGAAGCCAGTCCAAATTTATTGTAACTGCATGTAAAAGAGCAGCCAGCACATTCCTAAAATGTTTTTCTTATTGTGAATGTTCCACAGGAAAAAAATCACATGGAACAACATAAGGGAGATTAAATAGGAAGAGGTTTCGTTTTAGTGAACTACTTAAGTGTTGACACTTGACATGGATGTGCAGGTGTGACAGGCTGTGATCTAACGTTCAGTGTGTGAAGTCATCTGCTTTCTCCAGCTTACAGCATGTAGGGTGTCCTCGTGAGGAGGTGGGAGACAGGGAGAGGTGTGTAAGTCCAGCAGGAACGAGGACACGGCCACAGGTGAGATCTCAATAAATTACACTCTGAAGTGGCCATTAATTATAAATGACACAGCAGTCGAAGCAACGGTTTCCTTTGAAATGAGAAGCATTTCTGAGAAGTGTGTATAATATTTCTGCCTAGGGCTCTGGTGGGCTTATGTGCATGTGTGTGTGTGAGAGAGAGCAGTGGGTCAGACAGTCTCAGCTCGTGCAGTAGTTTTTAGAGGAGGACCCTCATCTCCATGGCTCAGCCTCCCTCTGACTGGAAAGGTTAAGCAGAAGAATTTAAAAAAACATCTCAGGCAGAGCGTCAACCTTAAAGCGAGACTCTGGTCAGCGGTGCGCTAATTCAAAGACCTTACCTAGCTAACAAATTTAGGTTGTAAGAACGTTTCTGTAACATTTCCATTAAGAAACAAAAACATTATTTTGAAAATTCTAGGAACGTTCAAAATATCCAGTTTTTTAGACATTGTATTAACGTTATTGCTGGTTATAAGAATATTATTCAAACATTTTTTTAATTCTGTAACATAAAAATGCTCCACTAACTACATAAGAATAACATTATTGATATATGATATCATATGATGAATTTATTTCACACTTAGCGTGAAAGTGAAACGTGAACAATGGAATAATTAACAATCAAATGTAAGGGTGTCTTTGCTGTAGTTAGGTACAGTACAGTACAGACCACTTCAAAACATATTCACCTCCTATACATGTACTGTCCCCAAAAATACCATAGTTCTTACAATTACTGTTATATTTTGTACACAGATATGAGATATCCATCCAACGGCGTACAAAGCTTTCGAAATGTCTAATGTCTAACTTATGTTAAATGGCCCAAAACACACAGAAAACTTTAATATAACAATAAAATAAATCCTAATAAAACAGTAGGGCAGGTCAATAGAAAACAATCAGGCACTAACTAGCAGTTCATGCAAGGAATATTAAAGAGACAGTGCACATATCACATGACCACGAAAGACACGTGAGAGACTTTGTTAATTTATGCTTCATGTTGAAGACTGAGAGATTAGCTGGAACTGCATGAACGATCAGTGAGGAGAGAAAGTATTTTAACAAGTCCACACGATCCCACCACACTGATTGTCTGCTTTTAATCCTCGACCTCATTATCACCCTCTGGTCTGACTCCAGCAGTAAATAAATCTATCTGCAGTGTCACATCTTCTCACCTTCCTACTGATAATCACCCGAGGTGCAAATAAAACCAGGGAGCCGCGTTCACTCAAGAACCTCGTCCGTTATTAGCTAGACAATATCATGTTATAATTAAAAACCAATTGGCCATCGCTGGGTTGCTCATTAAGCTGATCAAATATTTGTGTCTCGTTTAAGGTCATCACAATGACAAGTGTAATAACAAGCGGAGAGAAAAATGTTTGAGAATAAAGCTGCACTGAGAAAACAGCCCAAAAATGTTTAAAAAGCCCAAGAATTAAAAGATTGGTTTGATTTGACCATTAATGTTTAGGCAATGGAGTAACTTATTTTTTTAAAAGAAGTTTTTTAGTTAGATGGGCACCACTGAATACATGTAAATCGCTTAGATGTAAAAATACAATTATAGATACTATATAAATACATTTTTAATAAAGATTTAATAAAGTTTTAAGTTTTAATAAAGATTAAAAGAGCAAATCACTAAAAATTACTAGAAGAGATTTGGGTTGGCTGTATTTTTGCATTTAGCTGGCAGGAAGTGATGTCGACACCAATGTAAGTTTCCCAGAGGCCTTTGCTACTGCACCTGCTAATATGATGATATATTAAACAGCAGTATATTTGTAAAAGATAAATCATGCATTATTAAGAGAGAAAAGATACTATATAATAGAAAGATCCTACACCCATTGCCTCATGTGAATTATTTATCAAATTCAAATAACAGATGGTATAATTTTCTTAAAATATCTTAATTATTCAAAAGACACAGTGGTGTAAAACTCTTTCTCACTTCCTGTACACATGCGTTGTGTGATCACAACACTGTGTCTTCATCATACTGTATGTCTTACACAGAGATGAATCAAAAGCAATATATTAACATAAACACAAGCATTTATGCCTGTTACTTTCTGTCTGTCTGCAGGAAAGAGAAATCATACAAGATCTTCATCACAGGTTTCTCTATGAGACAGCAATGTGATTAAATGTGGTTAGTCTCCTGCTTCTCAGAGCTCTCTATTGTGCACCTCTACTGTTTCAGAAGACATCTCAAAAATGTCTCAAATTGTGCTCACACCAACATCTGCAATCAAAAGTCAAGGGATTTTATATGAATGTAATATTTAATATTTTAAAGCTGCAATCCGTAACTTTCCTCTCTCTACCGGCACTGAACAGTACATACTGTTCTCTTAAAATTGCAGGTTACTTTACGCACTTTTCATTACGTATGTTGAAGCCAAATGAAGCCAAACTGACATTTCACAGGAAATTGGACAGACAGCTTTAATTATAAATCATTATTATAAACTTACTTTTGTGAATCAGGGTAAGATAAAGAGATCGTGTTGAACACTGATCTGTTATGAACTTGTTCAGTAACCGATTTCTGTTCATTTTTAACCCAAGAATTTACAGACTGACGCTTTAATATGAATTTCAACATATCTCAACAAATTCTTCCAAGAATAAATAATCTGAGTTATATTGTCCACATGGGCGGTATATCTTTATACTCATTTTGTCTCATTTGGCACGATTGTTTAAGGTTTATAGTAGAGAAACATATGAGACAGATTAATAAAACTCAAATAAAACTGAAGTGTCGTGGGTAAGAAACAGCAGCCTCACAGTACCAGCATTTTAAAATGACCATTTCCTGACTTCCAGGTTTAAAATAAATAATCACATGTAGAAAGTATAATTACCATTTGATTATTAAAAGTCTGTCTTCAGTGTCATGGCACTGATGAAAAAATTATGTCAAACTACCCAAGCAAATTCAATTACCCCACCAATTACTTGCCTGCGTTCGTACTGACTTATTGGGACATTAAATATTAATAGGAGCATAACTATCACATTTGCTCATCAGAAGGTGCACATATTGTGGGCTAATCACAGACGTTTCACATTGGACAGAACGTTCAGTAAAGAATAAAACACACTGTTAACACAGCAGCGCTAACAAATGGTTGACTGTTTCAAACACTTATATTTATAAGGTATATCTTTTGACTACATATTTCTTTGAAACACAACTTCTTCAGGCTTCTAAGTAGAATATTCAGTTGAAGATCAGATTTTGGGGTCCATAAATACAATCTTGCTGTAATTTGAGGCGTGATTTCTCAGAGACACACCTACTGTAAACCCAGCAGACTCACAGAAAGAGCTGACAGCCGAAACAGTGGGAGTTAAGATGCAGCGTTGGTAAGATGTTTGGTGTTAACAGAAAGAGAGAGAGGCAGAAAGTACCGTCTGTTAGATGTTTCGCAAAAAGTGAAATCTGTAAGAAACAAAGACCTTCTGCAAAATAAGAAAGAGGAAACAAGATGTTTTCTGCACCACAATTTCATTATTGTTATGTGGTGACAATAGTTCGTTAAGAGCTTTTGACGTATTACAATTGTGTCGAATTCTCTCATCGCACTCTGTGCATCTGGGCCCTGAAGTCTTGAATTTGTCAAAGCAGCTGTGTGTGGATGAAACAACACCAGATTGAGGCTTGTACTGAGTAGTTTCATGATGGTTCCATCATGGATCATTAGCTAAGAACAAAAGATCAACGTAAGAGGCGCGTCAGAAGGAGATGTGTGTGTTTTAAAACCAGACGAAAGTCAGACAAAAAACAATCCCAGCTAACCAATTTAGGTTGTGAGAATGTTTCTCTAATGTTTCCATGAAGAAACAACAACATTACAAATGTTATTTTGAAAGTTCTAGAAATGTTCAAAATGTCCAGTTTTTAGATGTTGTATTAACATTATTGCTTTATAAGAACACTATTCAAACATTTTTTAACTCTGTAACATTTTTAAAATGTTCCACTCACAACTTAAGAATAGCCTTTTTAATATGATATGTAACGTTAAAAAAAGTTCTGCTAACATTACTGCCAGCATGTTTTCTGGTAACTTTAAGCAAACTTTCAGAGAATGTTAGCCAATGTTCAGAAAATAATCGGTTATCTGGGAATTTCACCACACACCCAGCTTCAATGGCAAGCCCGATCGGCCTTCCACACGAATGGAAACTGGTTTCATGCATATGTATGTGTGTTAACAGATAAGCCGTTTGTGATTCTTTGCTAGGGCTCTAGCCAGCGATCATCACAAGAGGACCGCAGCTCCACACAGGCTAATTAACAAACACACCTCACATAATCACAGCTCCAGATGAATACAGGACGCTGGAGGCTCTGTTGGCAACCTTCGCAGGCTCTCTTCCTCTGTGACACCTGGAGGTCAGAGGTTCACATACACATGGGACTGCTCTACATGCATATACTTTATGTAAATGTTGTTGCTATGGTGATGTATAGTCAATTCGTTGAATGAATTCTGATGAAAGCATGAAAACATTTCTTCGCACATGAAACATGACAAATTCTGCTGATTACATGTTGGCATATGGATACATGAAGACAACTAAAAAACAATGTAAAATGCAACAAACAGGAGGAATGCCTGAATTAGGCTGAACTGTATATGCCCTGTGTTAGGGGTAAGAGAGGTAGCATGAACAACTGTGGACAGGGTTTTTACATTTATCCCCCACTGTAGTTCTGCACATAAACAAAGCTTCACAGCTGTAAGATTTTGCTGTAACATTTTTCACAGACAGAAGATGTTGGAAGATCCACCTGACAATTAATGCAAGTATTAATTTTGGAAAGCAGGCGTTTTTTCTTTTCATTATATATATTTTTATTTTGTTGTCCACCTAATATTTTTGAAAAGAAAAAAGGAGTGAACCTGGGTATGCTCTAAAACAGAGGATACAAAAAACTTCCAGAAACTTTTTCCTATTTTTCTTCCTTCAAGAGGGCTTCCCTCTCTTTTCCGCAGCTTCCGATCACACTGTTATACCCACTTCTGCCTTCAGCTGCTCCTGTTGAACCACCTCCACACAGACTCCCTGCTAGCTCACTGCAAACCAGCAAAATCAATTCCTTTACTCTGTTGACACCTTTTATAGTCTGTTAGTTGAGGACCAAAGAGGGGCCCGGGGCCCCCGAAGACTGTTTTCACCAAACAAGAAGAAAGGTAAAACAACAGGTGTATCAAAAATATTGTATTTCTCTTTTCTTACAAACCGCACAAATAAAAACATGAGAGCAAAGGTACGGTCTCCCTTCGGCCCGGCTCTGGTTTGATGCTTGCGATCTGACCCCAGATTTCCTTTCATACAGCCTGAAGTGAAAGCTGCAGCAGTCAGTCACAGGCGATCTGTCATGTGCCACTGTCCACCCCTCCCCTGTAATTACCAAATTAATATAGGGACATATGTAATGCTCCCTCATAGCTCACCATTTAGTCCAATTACAGCTTGTCCAGGCAGGTGACGTGCTTTACTGCATGAGTAATGACTTTGACATGAGGCCTGGGTCATTAGGAAACAGACTACATTATCTTAGGCGATGCTGTGTGATGAGAGACTGTCTCTCGCTTCTGGCTCCAAGCAAAATATAGCAATAGCCCCCTCTGTCTAACAGAGAGAGAGATTTCAACTTTTCTGTTTAAATGGTACCTAATTACCCAAAATATCACTGGACAATGTGATCCGTCAACAAGACATCTCTCAATGTGAAGAACAGCTGTGAATGAAGAGTTTTTGATGATACAGACATTTCAAATACCAACCTTGTCGGCTTTGTGTTAAAGCTGCAATCCATAACTTTTTTATTTAAAATAAACAAAAGTCAGTTATTAAGCAAGTACATGACAGATCAGTATTTAAAACGATCTCCTACTTTACCCTGATTCACAACAGTAAGTTTATAATGATGATTTATAATTTGAGCTGTCAAATCAGATTTCAAATGTCAGTTTGGCTTCATTTGACTTCAACATACGTAATGAAAAATACGTAAAGAAACAATTAAACGTTTCCATTTAACATTTCAACCAGAGATGGCGACAGAGAGGCAAACGTTAAGGATTGCGGCTTTAAATTTGATTTTGTTTTGATTCTGAACTGAGATTTTGTTATCCGATTTATTTTTTGTCAATGACTGACGAACAGGAAGAGATCCTTTCATGATTCTAAATTATTACTCGAGGGCTCATGAATTGAAATATATATATTCTTAACTTGTTTATTCATATATAACTTGTGTTGACAAGTTTGTGACAATAAAGCATTAAAACTCAGTTATATTCTTGTAACATTAAACAGTAAAAACTGGTCATTTTTAAGATCTACTTACAAATCCCTTTCTGCACTCAGTCTCCTGTAAAATTAAACTTGCACCAACTTATAAAGTTAGGTTTCACATTTAATAACTTCTCTATTGTTTTGTAATGTGATTCTGTTCTATCTTCTTGTTTGGCACCAGCCGCATTCGGTGGCTGCTGTTCTTTAGAACAAGAGTTCATATCCATAATTACCAAAGACGTTGTTTTTCATTTGCATAATCTGCAAAGTAATTATGAGCATGGCTTGCTCTGTAATCTCTATTGGTTTTAAGATGTTTTCATGTTTTGATGTAAAATGTGATAAGAAATATAACACTCCATTCCAACGAGATTTGTACTTCTCCTTAATCCAGACAAACAACTACATTTGTCAACACACTGAAAATTATATTTCATTAACAGTACTGATGATATTATATTTCTAAAATTAGTGAGACAGAAACCATGATATACCTGAAGCTCAATGTAACAATGTTATACTGCTGTCTGCTACTCTAGGTTCTGAACCTGTCATTTAGATATTAACCACAGTTTAGGAATACTACAATACTACTTAAAAATAAACCCTTGTTAAACCCTTGTTGTAACAAGTAACAAGATCTAAATCCATCCATCTATAGTATTCTGTCTATCCATCCGTCCGTCTGCCTGTCCATCTGTCTGTCCGTCCGTCTGCCTGTCCATCCGTCTGTCTGTCTGTTTAAGTATTCACAGGTTTGTTTTCTGCAAAGCTGAACGCACTAGTGATTATTTAATAAATCAAAACTTATTTACATCAATTCTCTTATTAACAAGCTGACATTGACTAACATTTGTCCAGTCATGTCTCCATCATTACATTTTCTCTTTCTTTATGTTAAACTGAAGGTGTGTACAAATCTGAAATGAAACAGAGCCTTCAAAGCTGTAAATGTCAATTAGCATATTTCCCCTGACATTTCTGGATAATGGCCGACATGCGGTCGCTGTAATAAGCATCATTAGGTTTAAGACGACCTGAGATGCATCAACACACGGCGTGCACGATCGTCGTACGCTACTCTCTGTGGCATATTTTATTGTCAATTGGCTAGCTTCACGACTCTGCAGTAATGAAGGATGTCTTTGTTAATGTAATAGATGCTCCTGGCATTTCAAAAAGCACTCAGCCCTCTTGATTAGCTCATTTAGTCTTATTACTTATGGCCCTTATACGATTCTTCATTCACAAACTCCACAGTCATCACACGCCGTATCATGTTTAATGGAACCCACAAGCAAACTGGCCACACTGGGCTCCCAGCTAACAATTTCAGGTTGTAAAAACATTTCCATTAAGTAACAAAAACGTTAAACATGTTATTTGAAAAGTTCTAGGAACATTCAAAAAGCCCAGTTTTTAGATATTCTGTAATGTTTTTAAAATGTTTCACTCACAACATACAAGAATAATATTTTTAATATATAATACTATGAAAAGTTCTACTAACTTTACAGCACGAGTATCTTTGATAACTTTGAGAGAACCTTCAGAGAATTTTAGCCAACATTCCAAGAGCTTTCCCTGTTTACTGGGTATTTATGTGCTGAGTGAAATACAGGGCAATGGGCAAAACTCAATGATCACTTTAATCCACTCTGAAAACATTGAAACAACAATGCATTCCTCAGCCTCATCACTGGCTTTATCATTCACAACATCTCCCAACCTGTTACTGTGCCTTTGTTTGATTGGTTAAAACTGGAAGCAATTTTTGACAGAAATAAATGACAGAAATGAAGACACGGTCATCCAGAAACATTACCTGAGACTGTTCTCCAAATGATGTAATATGCCATTTCTTCAGGAAAGATAATCGTCCTGTTTTCTTCCCCTCAAATACACATACCAATGTAATGGCTTTACTTCTGCAAAAAACAAACATTTTCCTGTTTTACCAAATACAGCAAAATCACTTTTGTTATAACAGTAACAACACAAAACACAAGAATGTCTTTTTGCACTCAAGATGTCTTTGTTTATAAAGTTTACTTCGGTTTGCAGGTTTATTAAACCTATAACAAACATTTCCTGGATTTAATTTACAGCATGGCAATAATATGAAAATTCTGATGCACGACTCACTTTTAATTGCCTAAAGAAATTAATCTGTCTTGAAAAAGGCTCAAGTAAACAAACAAACGCTAAGTAGGCGTCTTACAACCCAGATAATGTAATTCACGCAACTCATAGGGTTCTGTTTGTTTTACCAAATGACCGGTAACAACCTGAAGAATTATTTCTGTATCTTCATAGTAGTTTACATCTAATTACATTATACATTTATTATAATATCTATTTATAATAATATCTATCTATGTATCTATCTATCTATCTATCTATCTATCTATCTAGTTCATCTTAAATAATGTACCTCTTATGCACCTCGTGTTACTCTGATATACAGTAAAAATCCTGCAATTTATATACAGGGGAAACTGGGACTAGTTGTCACAGAGGAAAGGCCGTAACCATATTATATAACAAAGTTACGCCACAATTGGGGCGTACATTTAGGCATTTAGCAGACACGTTTATCCAAAGCAACGTACAAAGTGGGAAAAACAATGGGCATGTTGTCATGTGTTCAATGAAAACAGTACAAATGTATATAAGCATCACGTTGATCTCTGTGTCTGAAGATCCGTCAGTCAGCCTGCCAAAAGGCCCAGCTAACAATTTTAGTTTGTAAGAATGTTACTAATCCATAGAGCACAAATCGCCTTCCGTTGGACGGTGACACAGATAAAGCACTTAAAACAGAACCCATGGAAACAATCCCAGCAGGCCCAGGTGAATTAATGAGGCACCCGTCTGGTGAGGCGTGATCCATTACTTCCTCTAATTATAAATCATAATCCTGATTATTACGCTGGTTAGCCGCCGCCGGCCATGATGGACGACCCACGACAGGATTTGTCTTTGGCGTTCTGTGCCGAGATGCCGAGACAACGTGAAGTCAAGGCAGCTCACCGCAGAGTAACTGTTGCCTCAACCAGGTTAAGAATTATGAACCATAAGTAACGCCATTAAAGTGTGATTTTAACATGCAAATGTCACTCAGACAACACTTTCACTTCTACTGGTTGATAATTTACCATTTAAATAAGGGTTTTAAATGCAAGTCCTTTTTAAAAACAACAGTTTAACAATGCTATTCGTTAACTCGATCTACTTGCAGAAACACTCTTTAAAATAAAGGGTTCTCACAGCGATGCCATAAAAGAACCATTTCTGGTTCCCCAAAGAACCATTCAGTCAAAAGTTCTTAAAAGAACCATTTTTCTTACCTTTTTATAGTCCAAAGAACCTTTTGTGAAACAGAAAGGTTCTACGGATGTTATAAGTTCTTTATGGAACCGTAGTCAAAAATGATTCTTCTATGGCATCGTGAAGTACCTGTTTTTAAGAGTGTAAAAGCTGGCACTTGTTCTTCATGTTTTAGAATAATAGTTATCAAGATTATGAAATAAGTAAACATATGGGAATTATAACATGACCAAAAAGATGCTAAGAAACAAATCACACCTCTTGTATTTCAGCTTCTACAAAGCAATCATCCACTGCCTCCTTTCTTAGTACTTAACTCCAAGTGTCTGAAAGTGGCACTCACCTGAAACCCCTGGCCAATCCATTGATTGGTCCTCTGTATTTGCTTCTGGCCTCCTGATTGGTCTGAGTTATCTGACTGGACCGCCTCTCCTGTAGTTAAGGGTCACGTGCACGGTCTATTAGAGCTCATCTGTAAGCAACCACGAATTCCATAAATAAAAAAAATGTGAAATATTACCAGCACAACAGGATATTCTGTTTGGAGGAAGTGTGTTATTTCTCGCTGAGCCGCAGTCATCGTCGTGCACTTGTTGTGTAGCTGTGTGACGTTCAGGATAAAGGAAACAATCAGAACTTTACATCAGATCAGATAATTAATCAACATCATTTACATACCAGTTCATTATATATATATATATATATATAACATAATTAATGATTGCATGCATTAACATTCTTCTGTAATAACGTATGGTGGAACATATACATATTGTTCACAGCTGAATTGTGACAGTATCACTTCACTGGCTTGAAGAGTTTCCCCTCAACCCAGAAATGATGCACAATCTATTCCAAAACCATATTCATTAATACGCCAAAAACCAAGCATGGACATATGCATAAACGTTAAAGAAAGAAAGAAAGAAAGAAAGACATGAGCAGTAGCTTTGGTTAAGACACATCACTGGTGTATTTGGGCCTCTCTTTAAACCAGGTTAATGTTGTAATAAGCAATGCTTACAGAGAGAGTTTATGTCTCATTTCTTTGGCTGAAAAGCAGCCGTCACTTTCAGCCCTGTGATGCACTAGAGATCCAAGACAATATTGCACACATCTCTGGGTTTCGCTTGGATTTAATGTACATTTTGTCAAAATCTTCATCTTCATTCCTGGCATATTATCAGCCTACTGGCAGCTAATGCTGCTGTTTAATAAGTGCATGACTCCATCTGGTGGTCATGTAGAAATCTGCTTATTTATCTTCACTGAGCTAAATCATCTCTTGGATGCAGTTAAAGCCACACAACAGTTTAAAATCAACTAGGGAAGGCAAAGGGTTCATTATAAATGGTGTCCAAGACCTAAAACCTAAGACATACACTGTCCCTTATACATATATGTACATTTAATCTTGATGTTGAATAAAAAATCACTGATATATAGAAACTAGCCACATCTAGGGCTCAGCCACAACATGCCAAACTAACTTTCTGCCAAAGTTAAAGACAATGACAAACCGGAAGCAGCAATAAAGATCCAGCAAATATAATCAATACAGCATGAGTCCACCAGATGGCGCTTTGCTGTTGTGTCATATTGTGAGAAATGCATCCAAAAATGAAAGAGAGCAAAAGATATATGCAAAAAGATATATGCAAAAAGATAGATATAAGCAAAACAATATGTTTAAGGAATGTGTCAATGGCTTTGTGTCCATACAATGGAGGTCAATGGCGCCACTGTTGTTTCATTACCAACATACGCCTGTGTGCACTTTCCCTTTAAGAAAATCATACAAGATCAACACAAGACGAGAAACGGGCTAACTGTCAGAAGATGGCAGCACAGACTCTTTCATTTCAATGCCTTCATTCATTTATTGACAATCCACATGACGAGAAGCTCCCCAACTCTTCACGTCAACATGAATGGCGTCATCGCTTAAGAGACGGGAGGTCTGACGTCACTTCCGGCAAAGGAACTCGAGAACATTACTGCTTCCTGTATTTTAAGGTGCCTTGTGACACCCACAAAGTTAACGTATATATCATCTTTTCTTCATGTGCGTTCATTACACACCTTCAAGATGAGTGACATCTTTCTTCTGAAGAAGTTGTTCAGCCGTGGCTTCTTGATTTTGGTTTCTTGAGGTGATCGTACCCATGATTCTCTGCTCGTCTGTCATGGTGGGGCTCAGCTTTGGGTCTTTGTTACAGAAACTCAGTAAGAGATGTTGACAGAACTTCTCAGCGAGCTCATTGGGTTTGCATAAAGAGTTTGAAGCCCTCAAAGTCAATTTCCTGCTAAAGGTTTACTTCACTTACTCCTTCATACTGACCTAATAACAGCAAAACCAGCCAGTGAAACTGTAAAATGACAAATTACCTGATCCAGGATTTTCAGTTTCTACACAGCGTAAAATTGCAAGCGAACGGCACCTTCAGTAATTGGATACCAAGCAATCATAGAGAGCACAATGTTTTCATTATTCAATATAATCATCATATGCCATAATGGCTCTAATTTGAGATGGAATTATATAATAATCTTCATCATCAAAACATCTGGAGCTTTACCATTGGACTTTACAAGATGTCCCTTCAGTAGACACCTGGCCAGAATCCCATCTCCATAAAACTTGTGAAGATCTACTAGCTTCTTAATTGTGTCTATAACAAAGATGTAAAAAATGTAAAAAAGATGTAAGAAACCGTTAAGAGAGCACCAGGTTTTACAAGAGATTTCAAATGTCATCAAAAAGCGTTCTTGCAGTAACATTAGTAGAACTTTCTTGTTCTACATCATCTATCAAAACATTATTCTTAAGCAGTTAATGGAACATTACAGAATTAAAAATGTCATTAGCCAATAACGTTAATATAACATCTAAAACTGGATGTTTTGAATGTTTCTAGAATGTTAGGGAAACATTCTTATTATCTGGGACAATTGTGTGTTTAAAAGTGTCCCATACAACATTTTATTTCAGGTTTTCAAAAGCCTTACATTGTTGGATGAACTGTCCCTTTAAATAAACAACTGTTTAGCTGGAACGCTTAACATAAACATCACGCAATTTTACAAACAATCCTGTTACAGGGCAAAATGAGGCCACAAATCTCTTAATATCTGTATATTTTACCGTGGTCAGAGTCCCATTCCAGGGTACGAGACAGAGAGGATGGTCCACTTTCCTTCAAGTACTGCCAGTTGGTGCAGTGCTATAATCTGAACATGAATCATTTGGGCTTTCCTGGCACCATAACAGCACATTTGTGAGTCTAACAGGACTAATCTGCCATTTTCATGAATGCTGTTTTAGAAATATGTCTGCTATTTTCACCACATTAAACATCTGACCTAATTGAATGTTGTTTTCAGTGTACTGAATTGTTTATTTAGTGCTGATCTTATGGTAAGTACTTGGTTATGGTTCGATCTGTACCAGGAAAATAATGATTTAATATAATTTTAGAATTTCAGAAGAAATGTGATCATTTGACATTCTTAGTTACATCTAATAACCTCACACAGAGAAGTGCTGAATGTTATTTTCCTGAGCAGATATTAAAGAGTACCAGAACTGCTGTTATCTTTCATGAGCAGTAACATTTCAATAACATTTCAGACATCAACAGACATGTCATTCATTATTTACACGCGTTAACACCTTGTTTAATTACACTGAAACTGTGTTTTCATATAATTTATATATTTATGAAATTTATATTAATACTGTTTAAGTATTATAAAATTATTAAACAGTGACAAACAACAAGAAATACATTAGAAAGTGACTTTTAATAAATGTTTGCCAAGCAATAAACTAAATATAGACCATTAAAACAGTTTTCTTTAACATTTAATGAGATTAATGCTGTTACTGCTGTAGATGCCAACATGTTCAAATTATTTATAATTGTATTAATTTATTATATATAATTTAATTCATAATTGTGTAAGTTTACAATTACAACGTCATTATATAATGATTCATTTAAAATGTTAATTCAAATTACTGTAATTACTGAAATTATTATATATAGTGTATTACATCTATATTATATATGTGAGAACATATAGCCTGCTGAATGTAATGTCTCATCCTCAATAATTGAGAAGTCTTGCTATCGTCTCCTGCAGAAATTGCATGAGATAAAAACGATACACGAGGTAATATATATAAATAAGAATGAAATAATCACATTCACCTAAAAGCATGTTGTAATGATTCATTATGCCACTGTTTAAACTTTAGACATAATTCTTAAAAATACACCGGCGTACCTTCATATATAAAATAATGCGTGCTGTTACCTCTAAAACTACAGTTAAAACAATTAGGTAGCTATCAAAGTCAGGATGTTTTAGAGTCAGTACAGTATGTAAGAAAAATGTTTGTTGCTGGTGTCAGCTGGAATTATATTTAGTTTTGTTTCTTCATTTTGTTAGTTTGCTGGTTCACACAGTGTAGAGTCCAGTAGACTGCAGAGATTATGACAAAGGCCTGCATAACACAAAATAAATTTATAAATGCCAGTTTATGAATCATGGTTCACAATAAACTGTATAAAACTTTAGCATATGGATAAAAGTAGGTCACATTTTCACTACATTTTGCAACTAAATACTAATTGGCTATTTTTACGTGTAGCAGTTTCAGGTGTATCTCTTCCACTTACAGAGTTATTTGTAAACACTTTCAGTTTCGTTTGAGTAAAAATAAAAATCTGTAAATTGGCTTTACTGACAGTGCATTTGGTAAGCTGGGCTAGGTGTGATAGGAAACAATGTGTAAAAACAGTAACCAGCAGTTTTCGTTACAGCAGGTTTTGTTACAATATCATCTGTGCACTAAACAGATTTTGATCAATTCCATACATCAAAATATTATCTGTGATATCAAAGTGTAAGAAACCTTTACCACATACCAAAAACAAAAATACACTAAATAAAAGCAAACAAATTAAAACAATTAAAGCCAAAATGTCAAAAGTTGTGGCTAAACGATCTCCCATGATGCATTAGGAAAATACCACAGAGTTCACAGAAGCCAATGTGGAATCAGGCCAAAAGCGACATACTTCCAAAAAATAACCCCCTTCTTTCTTGTGTTCTGGACCATAAACTGCATCCGAGCTCTAAACAGAGTCCAAACCCATATTCTATCTATCAGAACTGCTTCTCTGATGGGAAATGACTAGAGTTTCCTCAGGAGCAAAACAGCTGTTTCCCTCTGAGAGAAGAGAGAGACTCAGAAAAACAGATCGAGAGAAAGACAGAGAGAGAGATGCAGACTTCCTGACCTTATACTACCTGATTCCACCCAAAAAACCTGAGCGATCGGAAAACTCCACCTGATCTCTCCGAAATACACATGCACTGGTGATGCTACATTACGAAATGACAAAACCCAGAGGAAAAAATTCCTAATATCTCACTCGTGTCTGCTGGACATCTGTGAAATTAAATTCACAAACTAAAACAGATTTGTAAAGGTCAAGTCCACAAAATAATGTCAGCAATCTCAATAAATTAAACTTTTATTAAATATTTTCATAACCAAATGATCCAAGTTGCGCATGTCATTTTGCATGTCAACAAACATTTCTCTTCTGTCATTTGTTTATTTCTCTTAAGGAACGGAATGCTGGAAAAACGTCTGAGATAAAGTTATGGAATGATAGCTGAGATCTTAATCTTTCACCATGAATTAATCTGCAGAGAAATTATATTAAAATTTTAATGATATTAAAATGTGTGATGTAACCACAACGTTATAATGAAGCCTCAAATCTCTCAGAAAACCATGAAGCAAAGCTGTGAGAAACACTGGCTTACCACACACACACACACACACACACACACAGATGGAAAACCTGTTGAGGAGTAAACGCTCTTGCGTGTGACTCTCTGAGTCAGGGTGGCACTGGTGACCCGTTCCTGAAGCCCCCTACTGTTTTTGGCAGCCAAACGACAACCGGTCCTCTGAAATACAGGAGCGAGACTCGAGCCCAGTGCGGTCCGGCTGTGAGCGCTTTGATGCAGCAGTGAAGGGCGTGTGTGTAAATCAGTTCAATGGGATTTCTGACACAAGGGCGATGATGGATTGAGCTCCTGGGACTTGTAAGGAATGTTTAATTCACTATAGCAGCCCGCTTAGCAACGTGTAGTTGAAGCAACGTTAAAAGAACTTTTTTAAACTTTTTTTAAATGTTTAAATGTTTTTAAAACATTCCACTGACAGCTACGTTTTTGATACATATGATATCAAATTTAAGTTAAAAAAGTTCTACTAACGCTACTGCAAAAACGTTTTTTGATAACTTAAGAGTAAACGTTTAGAGAACGTTAGCACAGTTCTGAGAATGTTCCCTGTAAGCTGTGAAGTGGCGATCTTTGTTTTGTTTCTGATCATTGATAATACAGACTGTAAATGTTATCATATCATATCAAAAGGGCTTTAATTTTTTAACTGGATAATTCTGAGGTATGGTGCCAAAATCTTTTCACCAGGTATATCTCAAAACAGCTGTTGGAGCTGTGGTGTAGTGACTAGTGCACATGGCTTTGGACAGATTGAGAAGTGGTGCTTATGGGAGCTACACAGGTTTGAGTCAGGCCTGCAATTTATTCTGATTTATTCCCTCTCTATCTATCAATTTCCTGTCATTCTCCACTATATCAATTAAATTGCCATTTCTCGTTTTTCCAGAATCCCAAATGATGCAACCCTCTTCATGACTCCAAATTCCTTGACACCTGAGGTCTAACAGTGAAAACAAATGTTTCCAATCACCTGAAATAGTTGCTAATAATCTCCTTATCAGGCTAATTCAGACCGCAAACTTCCTGTCTCGTCGCATGCTGACGGTCATCAGGTTTTGTGGAAAGATAAACCAGCAGCGTCGCTGACTGAAGCTTTTGTGAAGCTCATCTGGATAATATTATCTTAACCTTTTTCTTTTTAACAGAAGGGGGCCAGGTCTCTGTATCAATTTGTGTTTCGCCCTTGATAAATGAGGTGGCCAGATATTAGCTCTGATGGATGGAAAAAAACAGAGAACGGAAAGAACACAGGTAGGAACGCTAGAATTTCATCAGCAACCTGAGATAAGAGAAGATGGGATGTGTGCGAAACTGACAAGGTCATTTTTAACTACTGATAATGTTTCTAAAGACTTTAGAAAGATTGTCGTAACTGCAAAAACACCAGTTTAAAGGGATGTTCTGGGTTCAGGCTAAAATCTTTCCAAAACATACAGTATGACATGCCGTCGACAACCAGAGAAAACAGTTCTGACAACTCCCTGAGTTTGTGTTACACTTACCAATAAGCTGTACGAACGTTAAAGCCTAACTTGTGTTAACTTCTGTTCTTTTAAACCCCAGAAGTTGAAACTGCAGACATCTAAACTTCATCAAAACGTATAATTTATAGGTAAATATACATATATAGTTAAATACTATAGGTTAAATATAACCTTTATAATTATTCTATCAATGTCAAATCAAACTGTAGTCTCTAAAATCAGATGGTTTGATATACACTAACAGTACAGATAGAGTTAGTGTGCTCATACACAGTTATCTGATGATGCCTCAGATCATGATGAGGTCACCACTAGCCATCTGGACAGAAGATCCTTTAATTACAATCAGACATGACGGCACCAGGATCCTCTACCTGAACCCTTACAAGAAAACATGGGGTCTGTCTGCCCCATGACAACCTCACTGTACTGCCGTGTGCCGGATGCTCAAACAAACAGAGCAGTGTTTATACTTCTCAGGGAAATCAACTTACAAACAAATGAATTGTTTACTTGCAGTTGATTTTGCACAATAAACCAGAATAGAAGAATACATTTAAGTATTAAGCAACTGACAAACTTCTTAAAGCTGCAGTCAGTAACTTTTGTCTTTCTACCGCCATCTCTGTTTGAAACCTAAAACTGCAGGTTATTATGTACTTTTCATTACGCATGTTGAAGCCAAATTAAGCCAAACTGACATTTCCAGAGAACTGGACAGCTCAGACAGCTCAAATAATACATCTTAATAAATCATCTTATTATTAAGAATAAATCTTACTATTATTATTAATAATAATAATCTTAATACATCTTATTATTTTTATATTGTTATATTATAGATATAATTATTAATAATTGCTCTATAATTATTATAGAGATTGTGTTGAACACTGATTTGTCCTGTATGTGCTCAATGACTGATTTTTGTTCATTTTTAGCCAAATAAAGTTTGCAGCTTTAAGCAAAATTTCTTCCCAGTTTGTTAAGATCATTGGAGGATTCCTCTGCACTGCTCAACTGGTAGAACATGGTGCTAGCTACAACAAAGTCAAGGGTTCGAATCCCAGGAACACACAAATGCGCTTTAGAATGCACTGTAAACACTCTGAATAAACACATTTGGCAGATAAATAAATATATTCTTGCATATTTACATACGCACATGTGGATGAAACGCTAGCCGACACCGAATTGAATCATTCTGAGCTAATAAAATATTAGTCGAACACAATAATCGGTCAGCAGAAGTCTACAGTTACAGTTTACATAATAAAAGTCATGAGAACATTTCCTGAAATGTTATTTTATCCTTTCGTACAGCTCAGAACTCTAGAGGAATTAATAGCGTTTCTGCGAGCATTTTTAGCACCTGAACTTACAGATCCACACAGTAAGAGAAACAATTCAGCGCTCGTGTGTAAATCTAATCCATCTTCAGCAGCGAGAGGCAGACATGCTTAATTGATTCCAGAACTTCATGCAATACTGGGAGCTGGAGAAAAAAAGGAGAAGTGGAGGGATGGAGGCATGTGAAGAGAGGTGGAGCGCTAATGATAGGTCACCTGAGATGCACGACCGTGTTGCCAGCGCCAGAAACACACACAGTAATTTTATGGTCAATTGGGCCATGCATCTGGACTCATACATCACAGGTGTGTGACAGAACTTGTGCCAGATCTGACACACACACATTGTGCTAGCAACGCCAACGTCACGGGTTCAATTCACATACATATAAATGCACTGTTAGTTGCATTGGATGAAAGCATCTGACAAATGTAGTGAAATGTAGTGAAAAGTGCAAACTTGCATGTAGGGTTATATATGTTTAATAATGTTGTGTGTAGCTACAGTATATCAATACCTCAGTTAGAAGAGCCAGGAGGCCTAGAGGCCTAATGTAACCAAACTGATAAAGTGCCAATAAAAGACAACATCTCAACATCTCCCACACAGCTGCATCAGCCCTGTAAGAGATAACACAGTACTAACAGAAAATATGAGGACATAAATGTTTCCTGCACAGCTGAAGTGGAGATATGGGCCATACCTCTGATCTATAAGAAAACCAATGGTGGTCAGAGAAAGTAAGACGTAGGCCGTCATGAGCAGTACAGTCACCTCAGAGAGCATCTACAACAGAGACATATGATACAGTGACAGAATAGTTAAAAGATTAAAGGCAGGGTAAGCCATCTTTACCAGAAACATTTATTGCTATAGGGGTTGAAAGTCACATCCTGATCACTAAGTATCTAAATAAAGTTATATAAATATAATCTTCTTTGGAAGGCCCAGGACCATAAAATGTTTGTCCAATGTCTGCCCAACAGGGCATCCTACTTGCCCATCAATCTATGCACGCATTTATGCTTTGGAGGAGGCGTGGCTTTGGAGAGGAGGGCGGGATCTTACGCTTTCAAAGCTAGCTTGCTATTGCTACCATCTCTGAAACTGTCTACCCTACCTTTAACAAAGTATAATTATCATCATAATTTTTTAAGTCTCTACAGGCAGATTTACACTGAGCAAAATCATAATCTTTTCATACTTTGAGGTTGACACATGGAGGGTTGTTAATGGGGTTTATCTGGCCTTGCCAACTAGCACTACTCAGCAGTGGTTAAGCCAGCTGAGTGACCTCATAAGATCCTTGATGTGACACCAGCAAATAATTACTAACTTTTCCCTGTGTGACACCAGACAGAACGCAGAACCAAGACCTCAGCCCTTAAGGCCTGGCTTGTTTTTTAGTCATTAAAATAGAGGAAAAGTCTGTTTTCATTTGTTAATTTCTAAAACCTTTCTGTATCCAGTTTCAACAACAACAGAGCAAGAGGGCAGGAGAAAAAAAACTTTAAAAATTAGCATTTTTGCTAAGCTGCACTGCTGCTAAACTAACAAAAGTAAATGCAAACATACGTTTTTACGTTACTTAGTGCCAAGCCTGCAGACTAAAGTTTGCCATTATTCCTGGAATAGGAGACGGATGCAAAAGGAAGGTTTCCAGGGTCTGAGAAATTGGTCAGTTTGGCTGTATGAGCATTTGTATTGGTTGCTGGACCACCGAAGGATGTTTTAGTGGCTGGCTGGGCTAAGGAGAGATCCAGGAGACAATTCTCCAAGAGCCACAACTAAAGGAGTACTGCAGAGCTACAGAAACAGACCGTTTCATTTCATTGGGGAGGCACGGTGGGTCGGCACATTTTGGCTAACCAAAGCTACGCCTGGGGAATGTACACTTCCAAGGATAACGGACAAGGGCAACTGAACAGCTCTCTGTTTTTAAAGGGGGGATAAAAAATAATAGGCAAAGATTACTGAAAAATAGCCTGTCTGTGCTTAACAAGTACAAGGCCTTATTATTAGAGCACATTTAGGATAATGAAAGAGAGAACGAGGTTGATATGAGACCTCGTGAGGTAGCATTAACCATACAGCAAAAGAGGCTTTAAAAGAGCTTACGGATGACAATGAAAGATGGCCTTCAGACGATAGCTCATTTCTCAAGCGCTACAGAGAAAACCTGACGTGGATTTTCATTGTGGAAGGTACCTACCTCTTGATCTGTTAACAAGTTTTCATATACACCCAGCAGAAGTATGAAGTGTAGAGACACGTAGGCCTGCATCACAATTGACCACATTGGATCATGGGGCTTTTCCTCACCTGTAATCTGATTGGACAAAAGCACATGAGGTAAAGAGCCTGATTGGTTAGGCCAAAAAATTACATGACTGCATTCATAGGAACAAGAATACTCTGGTATTTATCATGATTTTGTCACCTGATTGCCATAACACAGTCATACATTTAGCAGTGAAAATTATCATTGCAGCATAATATCAGAAATAAATGGGTTCAGTTTCTTCATACATGAATCACTGAGAACTTGAACTTCTTCACTCTTGTGTGGGTTTTTCTCACACCAGATTTTCTGGTGGCTGCACGGCCGTGGCGATCTGCTTTCTCTCCGAAATCAACACATCCAGCCGGCCCGGTCCTCTCTCTCCCTCCTTCTCCACAGGAGTAACAACAGACACACCCCAGTCTTCATCACCACGGGCCTTTCAAGATATTTCTGTCAAATTCCTGCACCTCCACATGTTTAGGATCACCAGGGCCCACTTTGGGGTGGTTTTAATTGTAATATGGTGACAGAAACAAAGAAGGAGAGAGAGGGAGTGTGGAACCAGTCAGACGTTTTCAAAGCAAACCACTCTTCTCCCTATGAGAAGACATCAAAACCTTGTCGCGGGCCCGCTGTTTGATCTGGCCCAAAAAAAGCTCGCTTTATAAAGAAAGTGAAAATTAGCCTATTGTTCTTTGGTCCGCAAAAGGCAGTTAAGACGAATTTGGAATCGGCACACGCTTGTAAATCCTGTCTGAAACGTGAGTCTGTTTATATGTGAGAACTCAGAGAGTCATTTGGGAGAGCCTTTTTTCCAGCTTCAGAAACTGCAGGTAGTAAACGACAAGAAAGGAAAAGTATATTTCTGACGAGAGGGCTCCTAATTTAAAGGTGAAGCGTGTAATTTTAGAAAAAATAACTTTTCCAAACCATCCTTGCTGCCATTGGCCGAACAGACAGATAGCTCCTCCCCAAACGTGCTCTGCATTTTGGGCTTGGATAGTTTAACAGAAACTGCACACACACACTATCTACAAACACTTTTTTCAATTTTAATTTTTTTTATAATATTCTGAGCCATACTCAGATCATTGAGTACAATGAAAGGAACATGACCTCATACACTGTTTAAATACTGCAAACGGAGATAAAACTCAAACGGAGGTAAAACTCAAATGGAGGTAAATGGGTAAAACTCAAACGGAGGTAAAACTCAAACTGAGGTACTGCCTGTCATGGTTAGGCAAAATGTAAAATTTAAGAATTTGATTCTTTTTAATGAATGATTATTAAATAAGAATAATTTAATTTTAACATTAAATACATTTTTTGTAGGTGGCATTTCAAACAGTAATTGTTAATATCATCTAAATGCTCCTGGAAATCTTTTGTGCATGTTAACATGTTTATGTGTAATTTAAGCAGACAAAATGTAATCCATTATTAAAAAACTACACTTATAGCAGTTATAGGAATTTTTCTTTCTTATTCAGCTCAAACAAATTTAAATGTCAGTTCACTTCTGAACAGCACACCGACACCTGCTGTCTACTGTTTTATCAGAATAAGAAACATCTTGATACGGGAGCCTGGAATAGAAAACATTCCCACCTCGGGAATATCTGCATTGTGTCCCAGTCTTGGTTTTCCTGGAGTCCAGCCTGGGCCTTTAAAAATGACAGACAGCTTGTTTGAAATTCCATCGGCTTCCCAGAATCTCTGCCACAGGTACGGGTAATAATGAAACTTCAGAGAGAGAGAGACAGAAATGACTGTATTAACCACACGACTCGATCCATCATGCTGCATTATGTACAAACGTTTTTCTCAACTTAGACATTAAATATTAGCCTACTGACTCATATTTCTCATATTTGACTTCACATTTTTCTAAGTAAACTCATGATTCTCATGAAACCATGATTTCAATGTAAGATAAACATTATTCTTTTTCATTTTATCACTTTGTCTTTGTGTCACACACATTGGATGGTTCTTACTCTGGGTCCCCACAGGAAAGCACAGAGAAAATAATTAAACACAACTTCCATTCGGTTCTGCGGGTCTCTTTTGCCTCCCTTGAGCCGGTTGTTTCAAGTAAATTAATAATGTTATGGTTACAGCGTGGTTTTTCCACCAACTTGGTAATGTAAGGAGAGGCCTGGCTTCTACTGACCCTGGCAAGATATTTACATCTCTAAAATTAGGCCGATCCAAACCCATTACATGAAACCCAGTTCATTTGCTTGTGTTGATATTTCTGGAACTGACAGAATGAAAGGGAAAATTAATCGTAACTTTTTGTTTATGTACGCAGTAGCCTTTGCTTACAATAATGTGTGGAGTGATTGGTGAGCCAGTGTGTGTTATAGTAACCCTGATATTCTGTCACAGTAAAGACAAGCCTAAAACCAGTAAAAAGACTAACTCTGAAAGGGTTCAGTTCAACTAAACATGAAAAATCTGTCATTACTTTCTCATTCTTCTTTTGTTTAACTTCAAAAGAGTTGAAATTAAAGCACACGTCATATTGTCTTCTTTTATGGCAATTTATACTCTGCTTTTTATGGTCTTTTTGAAGCCCAGACTGTGGTCACAAATTTACTGTCATTTATGGAATAAAGCTGTGTGAAGATTCTTTTAAAAAATATTTTTTGTGTTCCACAGAAAAAAAAACACATAAGGGCTGACGTTTGATTGAATTATTCCTAAATAATTCTAATATTATTACCATAAAGCAAGTCATTTTTGTGACTTGTCAATGAATCTCAAAAATATCACCTAGAATCTCTTCAGCTACACCTGCTCGGGTGTACCCACCTCAACAGACCAGATTTCAAAGGTGTTGATTGGGTGAGTGAGACCGTAGATAACTTTATCACTCTCTGGAGCAAACGTACCTACAGCAGAGGAACAGAGAGAAACTTTACTTCCATCAAGACAGATTTTGTAGATTGTGTGTTTGTGAGAGCAGTTAGTTTTATTTGTGTTTAATTTTTAGATTAATAATGTTTTTTAACAAAATCAGGAGTTAATGTGACAAAAATTAACTTGCTGGTTATCATTTTATCAACAGCACACACACACACACACACGACTTACCAAACATCCTGTCCCATATGATCAGTATTCCTGCATAATTCTTATCAATACAATACGGATTTCTCCCTGTGAATTTTCATATGTTAATATAATAGTTAACATTATATTTACATCATAATAAATATTATAGAAGTTATTTACATAATATAAACAGTCTACAATTCAGAGCGTGAAAGCATTATCATAAACTAAAACAAATCTGGGTGTACACACTGAGATGCACAGTATTTCAAACTATATGACGTATATAATACATTATATATACTGTCTATATAAGGTGTACATATACAGCCATATATTCACTGGATACCTTTCAGACAGTGTTAACGGTGTTATTGTTAACATGCATATACTGTTTTTCTTTAGATGGAGGATGTAGCCAGTGTTAAAAGTGCTGTGTCATAACCCATGATAAGCTAATCTTAATGCTTGTTGAACATAATGGCACACCTGCATTGCTTTTGGCCCACAATCATAAACTACAGTACAGTACTACAGTACCCAGTGCATTGTGGGAAAGGTTACCGTGTTGTTAATACTGCTTACCGTGATGTACTCTGTGGTGGCTGGGAGTATTCAGAATCCACTCCAGAGGACCAAGATCTTTGACCAGCTAATGATGAAAACAGGGTCAGAGATAACATCTTACAAGAACAGTTCATATCATATCGTCGTATGAACCTGCTGATAACTGCTTCCTTTCATGCACAGAGGGTCAAGGGAAACACATCAGTTCTTCTGTGTGTAAAACACAGGCCAAACACAAAACAAGACAAATGAACCTGGGGCAGCCCATTGTCCACTGACTACATTCTTCATAATGACAGGCAGAGCGAAGCGTAATATTAGTCCAACATACAGTGTGTGATTCATTTTCCCCATTGAGGACCTCTTGTCTTTGTCTTGGCTTAAAAGGATGAAGAAACGTTCTCTTTAGGGACGGAGGAACCTTGAGTGGTTCAGATGTTCACAAATGTATTCAGAGACATCATTAAAACATAGTGTTTGTATTTCAGATGTGCTTGGCTTAAAGAGAAAATAGGCCAATTTTCCAGTTTGAAAGAACAATATTTATAGATTATAGATTACAGAAAAACATTAAGATGGAGTAAAAAAAACTAATAAGAAGCCAGAAAATCAGATGACTATGTTTGAGCCTCATACAGGTTTTTGGTGAGTTGAAAGCACACTTTCAAAGCCCCTTTTTTCCCAGTATTAAACATTAATTTCAACAGGTGTTGGCTAGTCAGTTGGCTAGTCGTTGTGATTTTTACAGATTTTTAATGTCTGCAGAAGGCAGCAGCCTGGCATAAGTGACCTCCCCATTTGAATGGGCCATTATTTCCATGTAATGAGAGGTCTGGAAACAGCTGAATTTTATCTTAAATTAAGGAGCTCCTTCACAACTTGACTTCTGTTCTGATGTTGGATCAGGGTTGGGAATTCGATGCCAATAAATGACGTGACATCAAAAAAGGCCTATAAAGGGAGCATAAATTATAGCCTTCAGAAGACTGAGGACTCTGTGAACTGTTTTCACTAATAGAGCTCTACAAGATGGAAGTGATTCCAAATCCACTTCCTCCAATGTAAACCTGATTCTAGAGCCCACTTACATGTTAAAAGTAAAGCTGCTTCTGTCTGGAATATTTCATAAAAACTCTAAATCTCATTATGTTTGATTGAGCAGAATACTGCTGGAGAAACCACAGAGCTGGAGAAACTATGAACCTCCAACCCCAAAGTGAAGAAAATCACCAATGAGATCTCTTAAATATCTCAACTGTTTCTCATAAACAGCCATGAGACTTTAATAGTCAGAAAAAAGACCTAGTTATCTCACGTGTCTCCTCTAGAGTTTCAGAAGAGATCTCAGACATGTTATTAGAGTTGACAAAAACACTGTACTGAAACAGGAAAGATCTGATATCATACCTCAGTGTGAATCCAGAACTGATACAGCAGGTTGAATTGTATGTGCACAGCAAATACTGACGGAGGCACCATCAGTGCTAATGGAAGGTAAAAGAGCTGACAAAAATATTAATTTTACATTTTAAAAACACAAGGTCAATACATAGCTGCTATAGAGCTTGTTAATTGATATACCCGTTATATTATGTGATGTATTATATTAATAATAATTATGAACATACAGTGAGTATACAGAATGCAGTATGGATGTTCCTATAGCCACACAATAATTACTAATTGCTTCCTGACACACTCGTTTTCTCATAGCAAACACTCTGGACTGAAGTTTTAAAATTTCAATTTCAAGGGATCCAGGGTGACCTAAATACAGCAGCTGGAGAGCTTACCCATGAAGAGAGCTGCTGTGTGACAGACTGGCGTAATGCTGTGGACAGATTGTAATACTCCGAGCTGTGATGAACCTGATGGGCGGCCCACAGCAAGTTTAGCTCTGAAACACAAACATGGAGAAAGACAACTGATGGGATGAAAAAATGATTAAAGTTATTCATACAAAGCAACACAAGAGACACCAGAGTCTTCAGAGTGTTTATTATATTGTAAGCCTTTGGATCCTTTGCAGGATTCGAACTTACAACTTAGCTTAAATTATTAACTCAGATCTTTCACACCTATGCCACAATCTTAAAAATAAAGGTGCTTCATAATGGCATAGAAGAACCATTTTTTGGCTGTATGATTCCATAAAGATCCTTTAACATCTGCATTCATCGATTTGAAAAACCGTTCTGTTTTACAAAAGATTCTTTGTAGTGGAAAAAGGATCTTTACACTATATAAAGGTAAAAAAAAGTCTCTTTTAAGAACTTTTGACTGAATGGTTCTTTGGGGAACCTATGGCATCGCTGTCCACAAAATCTCTTTTGATTTTGTGGACAAAAAAAGACAAAAAAGTCTTTTACATCAAATGAAAAAAATGTACTGGCAACATCAAGTGCCAAATTTCAAGATGTCAAATCTCCTAATGATTTTTCTTGTGTGGGTTGTGAGCTCCATCAAATCTGAGAACTGGTAAAATTCCAGGTAAAATGCTGTGATCCAGCTGAACAAACACGTCACACTGAGGCCATGAGAACGAAACTTTCTCTTGGTCAATGGCATCTGCTGAGATCTTAGAATCACCAGGCTAGAGTCTCACTTGAGAAAACACCATCAACCAGTTAATCAACATAACAGGCCCAACAAGAAACGTCCTAAAGACAGCCGCTATTGGTCGAAAAAACAGATAGCATCATCCCAAACCCACCTTACTGGTTGAGCCAACATTTCTGTGTCGGCATTGTCAGACGCTTAAACAGATCAATGTTTTGATAGTGCCACAAAGCCAGTGTTTGAATTTTTAGGGAAATCATATTACAAATGGCCTATTTATAGTTGCAGTAGATAGTATTTTTCAACATTAAAAAAATTACACCCATCAATTCTAAATTTAAAACCTTAAACTAAATATTGTGAGAACTACTGATACTAATCCAGTCCTACCCAGCTAACAGGGAATGTTCTCAGAATGTTTGCTACTGTTCTCTTAAAGTTCTCTCCAAATGTTCTTGATATACATAAAGTATATAATACATAATACATACATAAAATGTATTCTTAAGTTGCTAGTTAATAGTTTTAAAAACTGGACGTTTTAAACATTTCTAGAACTTTTACAATAATATTTCAATGTTTTTGTTCTTTAATGGAAAGATTAGTGAAACGTTCTTACAGCCTGACATTTTTAGCTGGGTAGTCATTGTCTGAGAGTGAGCCGGGAGCCAGCGGTTTCACCTCCCGGGCAGGGCATTGTAAGATTGATGCGGGGTGTCACTGGTAGGAAGTATGTACAGCTAGGCCTCATTGCAATTCATGTCCTTGTGCGCAGGGCTCGGTTGGACGCCGCATAGTTTGGCAGGCAGTATTCAGAGGGGAAGAGCTTTAATGATGAGAACCAATGCCACAGTAAAGATTTTCCCATCATGCCTGAAGACCAGTCGTCTCCTCAGACATGGAGGATCTGTTCTGTTCTCAAGAATACAGGAACAAACTGCATCTGGTTGCAAAGAAAGCAGAATGTGCTATAAACGAAAAGAGAAAGTCTGCTCTCAGAGTGAGCTCAGTGAGAGATCTACAGGCGAGGTTATCTACAGAAGCTACATTTCACCATACAACACTTACTCAATATTACACCATAATTATTTCCACATAAAGTCATTTCCTCTTCCTTTGACTGGAATACTTGATTCTGATTGGTCACTCACACCATTTTGTGGTCATGTTTTTTTCGCAAAATGACCACCAATTTCCTACTGCGCTGGTTTCATTTCCACACATCACATTCAGGCTTCAACATTCTATTAACTAAATGTAGACTTATTTTCGTTTTGTTGGACTAGTCAAACAAAATTGCTTTTTACTTTTTTTAACCTTTTTTATTTTTTTTTGGCAGCACAAGAATTGGAAACGTCATGACATTTCCATTACAAATCATTAATTACAATACATTTACTAATATTAAAATAAAGAAAACAGGGTTTAGGGCCTCAGTCAGATGTGCTTCAAAACATGGCTAATAAATTCTGGTAGAAACACAAAGAACAGAATCAAAGGTACAAACTCTCAAAGGTTACATCAGGTGACATTGCTAACTAGAGATATGAACTGGGTGAGAGGTTCTACCGGCCAAGTGTTAGACAAACATTTTACCAAAGTCTGCTATACTCACCTTGTGTTAAAACCAAATATAACAAAAACTCAACAAAATCCAGACACAAACTACACGCCAATGACAACACAATCTAATGTGTTTTTAATGTGTTAAACATTTGCCCAATCCGGAAACCTAATTTAAAAACACTAAGAGTGACCAACTTTTCATCACATGCATTGAAAAACATGCATTCTTCCTTTTCATCCAACAAAAAAGCTCCAGTATCCCACTCCTGTGCCGCCCTCAGATTCGATCACGCAATGGCACATTTCTCAATGAACTACTGAGCCTCAGCGCTTCAAGAGGCCGCGTGCCATGTCACTCAGCTTATCAATGAACTGTGAATGACTGGGCCGAGTGGACAAGTTGTCAGCTAACAGGAGATGCCAACACAAACAGTCGGCTAAGGCAACCCAAGCCAAGCCTGTCACCACAATACTCCAGAGTGTCTTCACTCGTAGCTGAAAACTCCTGCTGAAAATGGTTCTTAAAGGGACAGTGCACGTTGGGCAGCGTGTAGATTTTGAGTTAAAAAGGTGTATGCTCAAAGAACGTTGGAGGAAAAACATCTCTAGATCTTCTACAATGTGAAAGCATGGACCTCCAGCCATGGAAGGTTCACCTGATCAGATAAAACTGTTAGCTATGTTAGCATAATGGAATGCGGTAACATACTGTACTGCAGCTTACAGTAACCGCAGTTCACACCCATGTACACAGCATATGGAGGTGGCAGACTTCTATCCAGCAGGGCCGCGAAAACTTCGACACAGCAAGACACATCCCTCAGACAGGCTCAGTCCGGTCAGTCCTCAGTCCTCGTCCAACACTTACAAACACACACGCCTACAGAAACAAGTGGCTGATTTGCTGGACATTGTTGATATTATTTCAGCGTCTCAGGGGTGCTCGTGTTCAGCCTGTGCTCCACATCCTGACCGGCTCGATTCTTTTGTATGCCCTCCAACCTGCAGGCTGGGGACTTCCAGAGGCAGCGAAGATTTATGAAGCCCCCGTGGCCTGGGGTTAACCCCAGCCACCTTCCACCAAGAGTATTCCTTTTCCAAACAATAACATCCAGGCCGGGCCTCCTCTGGGACAACCTGCAGCGGTGTTGATGCGATCCGTTTGCATTGACGACTGCTGCTGTCTGTAGAAACGCTAGATGTACACGACCATCACCTCTTTAGCGGCCAACATTGAGGGGTTCCGTATGTAAACACTCATGCTACTGCAAACTCTTGCTACTGAGTAAGACTTTCGCTCTGCTTCCGAGCTAGCAGAGAACGTTCTCCGGCTAATGTTCTCTAAAATTGTTCACTTGGCTTTTAGCTGGATTTTTGTTATAGCTTCTCTCATATTTATGAATACAAAACTTACAGAAGTTACTCTAGTTTCACCAGGTCTCTGTACAATTCTCTTCTGTACGTCTTTACAAGGTTCCATCAGATGGAACATTTACTTAGTTTGCAACCAACGCTCCCAATAATCAAAAATATTCCAGAAAATGTCATTTCAACATGATGAAAGTCTACTTTTAAACACCATGGCCCAAGGTTCATAAACAGCTTTCCCACAGAATAACACTGAACAGAGTGAAATGACATGTATGTAACATTACACATTCCTTAACTTCTCCATAGTTTTAATACCTTCACTGCCCACTTCTACACTTTATAAGGTGGTCCACAACATCATAGAAGAACATTTTTGGTTGTATTGTTGCATAAAGAACCTTTAACATCCTCAAAACGTATGTGTCAAAAAGTTCTCTGTAGAGGAAAACGTTCTTTAGACTATAGAAAGATAAGACACAAGGTTCTTTTAACAATATTTAACAGAATGGTTCTTTGGGGAACCAAAAACGGTTCTTCTATGGCATCACTGAGAAGAATCTTCCAAGTGTAAACCTAAAACATCCAACCTCATCAAGAACTCTGAGTAAAAGAATGGGACTTTATGACACTGCTGCTGGACTGCTCACCGGGGTTAATTTAGGCAGAATTTATCTTAGAAACCCAAATAACATTCTCATTGAAACAAATTTTCCCATGTTGTAGAAATGTGTCTGTGACGGAAGAGGAGAGGGAATTAGGGATTTACAGGGGTTGAAGTGTATGTTGTCTGATCCAAAGACCTGCAGGACATGCAATTAATCTAAAGACGTCACACATCTCAAGAGTAACAGGATGCAGCCTTAAGCCAAACTAATCACCTCAGAGCTAATGATATGCAGGTGAATCAGCTGAAAGCAGAAAAACTTCCTTACAGAGTTACTGTAAGAACATCAGTCTGAGAAAACCTCAGAGGATTAAATAAAACAGCTATTTAAAACATACACAAAATGAATTTACAGACTAAAAAAACCTTCTGTTTACCATCTGATACATTTCTTTTAAAAGCTGCAATCTGTAACTTCTGCCATTACCACCATCTCTGTTTGAAACAAAAAATTGCAGGTTACTTTATGTACTTCTCTTTACATATGTTGAAGTGAAATAAAGCCAAACGGACATTTCTCAGGAAATCAGACCTGGCAGCTCAAATTAAAAATCATTATTAGAAACGTATCGTTGGGAAGCAGGGTAAGGAGACTGTGTTAAACACTGCTCTTATGTACTTGATTATTTAATGATTTTTGTTTATTTCTAACCCAAACGTTACAGGCTGCAGCTTTAAATTACATTTTGAATCTCAGATTTTGAATGTAGTCTCTGACATCTGGAACCCACTGTGCTGTACATTTACTGTAAATCAATCACATCTCATATGTCTGACAAATGTAGCAGCAGTCTGCTGTCAGAAGTCCAGCGGCTGCTTCAGAGCTGGTGAATGGAGGGTTGAACTGAGGTTTTGGTGGAGCTCGTTGGAAACAGCAGCATATGGGGACCAGAGTCACTGTTTGTCTGTGTGAACGCGGGACAGAAAGCAAACAGATTTACCACTGCTGTCAGCGAGCTGGCCACAGCTAATCTTTCTCTTACCAACTTCACAAACAACAACACCAGTGTGTGTGGTGTCTCAGATTATGTTTACAGAGTGTACGCTAGCGACAATACACCATTATCAAACAAATCTCATGAAATCAGATCACGACTGTACAGTGATGAGTTCCAGTCCAAATCAACAACATTTAAATATCAGATGTGTAACCAAAACGGTTCTCTGACGGTTCTAATGCACAGGCATCATGCAGACAGTGTCTTACTCCTTAAATTGCCCGTCGGGGACCGCAGCTATTTTAATACACTGCTCTGACTACAGTAAAAAACATCTTGATGCGTAAAAGGATCGAGAAGGCCATTAACCTAGTCCAGGCTAAACCATAAACCTCGTCTGGCCAACGGTGCCAAACCCGAGCGAGTGTGCGGTCGGAAAGGCAGCCTGGCTACAGTGGAGTGTGGCATCACTGTAGAGGAAGACATGGAAAGACCAATTACCACCAAGTGCTGCAATAAAGGTTTGCGAGCAACTGGAAAATAAGGCAACGTGGAAAAAATGCGACAGAGGATGACAGAAGAGGGTTGACTGGACGCATGCAAATAGCTGCAGCAGAAGCAGAACTCTGGGCAACATCAAAAGTCTCTCAAAACCAAACACTGACTTTGATTTATGTGGATATGAATTTCCAACAATATTAACCAGATACATCAGTGAAAAACACTTCCTTTACAAACAGGTCTTAAAATTAATCTTCGATGTTTTGATGTCATTCTGTGGTCAACTGCTAAAAACGGTTGCATACATACTCCAAAATATGTTCTGAGTAAAACTGCTCAACAGAGCTGATTTTTAACATGCTGGCAGTATCAGTACGCTTTTTTTCCTAAAAGTTCTTGACCTGCGGAGGGAAAAATGAATTTCATAAAGATGATCAAAAAATTGTTCCGCTTTACAATGGCACTAATTAGGGGCAGTATAGTTTTATGGTGGTCATTTATGGAGATTTGTGACAGAAATTGTTTTATTCAGGTTAAAATAAAGATTTATGGTTTATAAGCCCCACAAGAATAGATCTTTAGATAAAAGCTTGCCTGCTCCAAATGAACCAAAACAGAGTAAGAAAACTTGGCAATCATTAGCTAAGGCCTATGAAAGTAGAGTTCAGTCAGTGGTCAGTTATGAGGACTAAAATAACAAAGAATGGCATGTGGTTTAATAACAGAATTGTGTTCATTGCTTTCTGGACATTGAAAACTGTCAATATTATCACAGAATAATATCTGTTATTCTCTGTATATTCCACATGCATGAAAATATGATTAAAGTAATGGTGAGTCTTTATGTTTTTGTGATGGTGCAGTTTCAGAGACAGAAACTCATCTCATGTGTAAATGTCAAACAATGACCTGCCTTGTTTGTCATAAATACGCAAAGCAAAACAACTAAAACAGTTTCATGGTCAATATGAAATGAATTTTCAATTTAATTTCTTAATTTGTTAATTTATAAATATTAATTTATTAAAACTTATCAGAATCTTTGAGTGAATATCAGCTTCTGATGGCAAAAGCACACAAGCTAATGTCCTGTAACCACTACACACTCTTTAAAAAAGAAAATCTTTATGTTTAATGTAAATCTTTAGTTATAACCATGCTCTGTCTGAGAAAATCACAACAGAACAGAAAACTAGACAAATAAGTTCAAAAAAAACACACTGGACACAGGAGAACCTCTGACATAAATGACATGTCACACTTTCTGAGAAGGAAGAGACAAAATTTAAAATGGCCTGCCATCATATCAACATTAAATCTCAAATGGATGGAATTGGTGTGGCATATGGCAAACATACATACAGAGGCGTACACCACAAGCCTTTTTATATGTTTACTCCACAGACCTGAAGTCCACTGCCCGGCCTATGACACAGTAGTGTGCTTGTTTACTTGTGTAACTAAAGAGTGCAGGGGCCACAGTGTTGTGCAATAAGCAACCCAGACAACATGTTATCTTGATGTTTGAGATGTGTCTGTGTAGTCAGGCTTGTAACACTGTGTTTTGGTTAATAAAAACTGCAGGAATCAACTTTAAAAAAGGTTATGCTTTCTTATTTTCCAACATACCAGAGATCTGCTTCCAACAGTCTTATAATCCATCATCTGAAGAGAGCGAGAGCTGTTGAGAAGCAGATTTACAATCTACAGGAACACAGTATGTTTACCGGCTGCGCTGTTTTGCGACAGCCGCTGTTGAAAGAGAAACAGCACAGCACTCAAAAATTACAGCTGGGACAGTGTTATCATCGGTTTGAACGCATGTCTTACAACTCTCAGCCTGGATTCTCAGGCTACACAAACACATGCGTGTTCTGCAATTTCCTACATCTTGACAGACTGATATTTTTGTTGAATGCTGCGTGATAAGAGAGTGTTTTACGCACGACAGATGCGATTTCCACATCTGGAGATCTGACAGAATCATACCCAACTAACAGGGAACATTCTCAGAACGTTCTCTAAAAGCTCTCTCAAGGTTATAAACAACGTTCATTCAGTAACTTCATACAACATTTTTTATGTTTTTTTATGTTAAATCGTATACATTAATAAAGTGGTTAGTGAAAAGTTTTAAAAATTTTACAGAATTAAAAAGTGTACGACTAATGTTCTTCTAACCAAGCAATCACTTTATCTAAAAAAAATGGATGTTTCGAACGTTACTAGAACTAAAATAACATTTTTAATGTTTTTGTTACTTTACGGAAACGTTAGGAAAATGTTCTTACAACCTTAACTTGTTAGCTGGGTATGACCTTGTTAATTTCTAGAAATCCTTGCTTTTAGAAGACATAAAAGAGTGAATGTAGCTAGATGATTCTTGAAGTCACAAAGGATGAAAAGCCAAAAAATGTGCTTATTTTACACATAAAGAAACATAAAGCCCCACATCTGATTTAAAAGGGAACATTATGTTTTTTTCATTGAGTGGGCTGCTTTACAGCAGTGGGACAGATATAATAACGGTACATTTGGCAGGATATTCACATACCGTGGGCGAATCGATGAAACCAGTAGTATCCCATATCCACACCGAGAAACGTAAGCCACCATGTCCAGGCTGAATCCCAGGGAAGCTCCAATATATGGAAGCTGTTCCAGACATAGATATAAACTGACAGCTCCAAACTTCTCAAAAACAGCCTGAGAAACAGATCCAAAGAGTCGGGTTCACTTAAATACACTGTGAGGTAACCAGCAACTGCTGGATAATTCATGAGGGCAAAATAAAATAATACTGATTTTGTTCTGCTCTTGTTACTTTACATAGTAAGACATACTTTCTTTTCAAAGGTTGTGCAACATAACTATAACGATTATAACTAGTTGTATGGATTGCAAGGTTAGAAGAGTTTAGTTAGTGAAGGTTTGATTGACTCACTGAGGGAGACGTGACATCATCCCCGCTGACACAGATGTGATGAAGTCGTTGATCTTCATGTGAGGGCGGCCCGTTTTTAACAAACCCAACACCATCTCCAACAGCATCAGCCCAATGAAATACGGCGTGGCCTAGCACAGACAGACAGACAGACAGTGTAAAACCAGCTGTGAATAAAACCAGCAAAATTGGGCATCCCTTCTTGTAACAGCCTAAACAAATGTATGTCAAACTAAGTGTAAAAAGTCAACACACTAGAGGCCAAGAGATCAGACTGTTTCTTTTCTTTTAACTATTTTTCTGTGCAATGCTGTAAGTAATAAATGCATCAGTGATGCATCCTACAACATACTCCAAACCCCTCGGGACCATCAGAAAAACCCTTCTTCGGTTTAATGATTCTACATTTAGGTGAATGTATTAGGACACTGATGTGGTAATGTAGCAGCAGATTTGGATCTAAAAGACGTTTTTAGGAACTCTTAAACTTGGATTACGCATCAAAACCTGGAACAAATCACAGACCAATCAAATGTCTAACAGAGGTGGTGCTGCTTAACATTAAAGCCTATTAGGTCCTTCTGTACAGTGTGAAACTAGAGACTCACTTTCACACACATAAACACACACAAACGCACACGCACTGAACTTGGTTGGAAATTGGAAATGTGTGTGTGTACATGTGAACAGAGGCAGGACAGATCACGTAGCAACCCATAACCTGGTCACATCTGCTTGCTTTCTATATACTGCTAACTGTTAGAACTATGAAAACTACAACAACAACAACTGAAATCTGGAAGTGAATTGTTCAGAGTTTTATTGAGCTCTGAAGATGATTTCTGCGTTTTAAACCAAACAAAAAGAAAGAGCTATTAGCTGCGCAGTAACATATTTGGGGCTTGTGAAAGCTGTCAAGGGACTCTTAATAGTTGTATATAAAGCTGTTTTGTGCACTTAGATCTCACCAGAAAAAATAAATGACATTTGTGAAACAGATGTTAGTTTTTTTCTAGCTTCGTTGGCCAGCTTCAGGATTTTTTTATTTAAACTTTTGTTTAATTGGAACGTACAGTAAACTTTTCGTTGAGTTGAACTATATTAATATGAATTAATGATAGAAATGTATCAAATGTTAAAGGACAGATCACAGAGAATGCCGACCCAGCTAACAGGGAACATTCTCAGAATGTCGGCTAACGTTCTGTAAAAGTACGTCATACATATCAAAAATGTTATTCTTAGGTTGTTAATGGAACATTTTATAAATGTTACAGAATTAAAAAATGTTTCAATAACTTAAGCAATAATGTTAATGTCTAAAAACTGAACGCTCTGAATGTTCCTAAAACTTTTTGTTACTTAAAGGAAATGTTAGGGAAACGTTCTTACAACCTTAAATTGTTGGCTGGGTATTGTCTTACCCACACATATGCAGAGAAGAAACTTCAGACTAAGTTCTGCAGGACTGATGAGGGAGGCAGTTTAACAAGTGTGTGTTTGGGACAGAATTACAACAATTAGGATTCCTGCTGTGTGGGTAATTGAAATTTCTCGATTCATGTGTTTATGGAGGCCTGTTAAACTGCGAGTGCTTCACCTCAAATAACAAACGTGTGTTGACTCTAGGGCAGCCAACCAAACACACACATGGGTCTGATAAAACGTGAGGACCTCTAGCACCCCACCAAAGGGCTTAAGACCTGAGCGGGTGGTAGACTAATTTAGGAGTAATGTCCAGTGTTTACGCAGTGATAAAAATGAAGACACCGCACTATTAAAGGTGCAATTACAGCATCACTTACAGTAAACCCCAGCATTAATTTGTTTTCAGAAAACAGGGGTGGGGTTAACACTCATTTAGATGAGCTTTATTACAGAATGCAGTTTATCAAAACCGTACCAGGGCCACAATCACAAATGTTTTGTCTCAGTGCACTGAATATATGAAGGATGATCAACAGGAATCAGTGAGAAACAGTGACTGCACTTTTCAAACAGTACAATGCATTAATACTGGAGTTTATTATATATATTAACTATATAGTACAATGCATTAATACTGGAGTTTATTATATATATTAACTATATAGTACAATGCATTAATACTGGAGTTTATTATATATATTAACTATATAGTACAATGCATTAATACTGGAGTTTATTATATATATTAACTATATAGTACAATGCATTAATACTGGAGTTTATAATATATATTAACTATATAGTACAATGCATTAATACTGGAGTTTATTATATATATTAACTATATAGTACAATGCATTAATACTGGAGTTTATTATATATATTAACTATATAGTACAATGCATTAATACTGGAGTTTATTATATATATTAACTATATAGTACAATGCATTAATACTGGAGTTTATTATATATATTAACTATATAGTACAATGCATTAATACTGGAGTTTATAATATATATTAACTATATAGTACAATGCATTAATACTGGAGTTTATTATATATATTAACTATATAGTACAATGCATTAATACTGGAGTTTATTATATATATTAACTATATAGTACAATGCATTAATACTGGAGTTTATTATATATATTAACTATATAGTACAATGCATTAATACTGGAGTTTATTATATATATTAACTATATAGTACAATGCATTAATACTGGAGTTTATTATATATATTAACTATATAGTACAATGCATTAATACTGGAGTTTATAATATATATTAACTATATAGTACAATGCATTAATACTGGAGTTTATTATATATATTAACTATATAGTACAATGCATTAATACTGGAGTTTATTATATATATTAACTATATAGTACAATGCATTAATACTGGAGTTTATTATATATATTAACTATATAGTACAATGCAGTTTTGTGGGCACTTTTTAACACATGATTTTAAGACCTGACATATATTTAAAATATCTACAGTGACAAGCAAAGAGGAGAAGTGAAAGTGAAAGATGAAGACATCCCAATTCTCTCTCACAGTTAGTTCATGAGCTGTGACACTTTCTGAAGACTTTATTACGTGTTTCTCATTCATCACGACTGTGTGCTGTGTGGTGTGACGTCACACTCACCTGGGTAACATATCTGGGCACTTCTTCAATAGTGGCGAATGACGATTCATTTGGCGTCATCAGACTGAACATCATACGGACGCCTTGGGAAACGGTGACATTGTTCACTTCCCCTCCGTCCATTGTGTGTGTAAAGGTGTCGGAAACTGTACGATGTCCGATTAAACAGATGCTGTTTGTTTCCAGCCCTTGCGAAGGCGTTTGGACCTTGATCTGCTCACTGTGACGCAATGGTGAGGATGATGACGCCATCACATGACGCGTAACACATGACACGGTGTCATTTATGCGCTTGTTTGCTTGCTTTGGATTTCTTGCTGCTTTTAAAAAACTTCCACAACAGCAATGTGATGTAAAACACAAATGTTTTCCAATATTTACCTGTCTGAATAACATCATCACAACAGCCAATAAGGTAATTTATCCTAATCAGTTTATATCTTATTTCAGCATTTACTAATGCATTTTGAAAACCAGCTGTTTTTCATATTTATTAATATTAGTTAATGAACATGAATATAATATAATCAATATATATATATATATATATAATGTTACTGAATGTATTTTTATTGTAAAGTGTTAATCATTAGCAGTAATAAAACAAATAAAACGGAAAGGCTGTTTATGGTTATCAAGTAACATAGCTCATCCATACTGAAAATTGTATTGAATTGTGGTTTTTCTTGTCCAGTGCAAGTTCAGTACAATTGTGCAAGAAGGTTCAGAAATCTTCTTGGTTAACACCAAATATTTCTGTGTTTTCTTTAATCAAAGCGAGTTTAAGCACGTGATTGTTTTGGCCTCACTCTCAGAATCACTCTTCGTGGGCTTTCATTACAATTACAATGCACGCTCACTCCACAGCGAAGGCAAGAATGAGCACTAACAATGTTTCAGACGTGATTTTGTAATAGAAAATGATCCGTCTGCTCCTTCACCTCTCAGACGTGAGGCAGAAGTCCTGACCCTGCCTGGAGGAGAAGCTGAAGTTAACATATCCAGCACCCTGCCCCTCACGTAATGACTTATTCACAGAAGCCCTGGCACATTTGAACCTCATAATCATGGTGATAAGTCGCAGACACTCTATAGGAACATTCATCTTAAGTGATTTAAACGTGCTGAGAGGACGAAAATGTTCTTGACAAATTAGAAAAACAGCTGAACACATGTGAGCAGTTGTGAGAGGGTGAATAAGAAAGCGAGACTGCACTCTTGAAAAAAAAGTGCTTCACAATGCCATAGTAGAACCATTGTTGGCTGTATGGTTCCATAAAGAACCTTTAACATCCTTTAAACCTTTCTGTTTCTTTGTAGTGGATAGTGGTTCTTCAGACTATAAAAAGAAAGAAATAGTTCTTTTAAGAACCTTTGACTGAATGGTTCTTCTGTGACTACTGTGAAGAACCTTTTATTGAGTGTGGGAGACGATCACCTATATGCATCAGTATGAGAGCAGATACCGGCTCTGTTCCAAAACCTGCATGTGGCCTAAAGGGGCAGCTTTTTAAGGTATGAAGCCTATCAACCTTGACACTTAATTTAGGATGATTATGTCAGATTACTAAGGCTTAAAGCCAGAGAGAATAAAGATTTCAATAGTCATATGCAGTAGAAGCATTTGGTAATCAAAAGCCAGCTGCTTTAATAAAATAATTCTACAAAGAATGTCTAACTGTACATCAGCTCAGCCAGGAGAAAGAATCATCCATTGTAACCAAAAACCAATAAAAATAAGAAAAGTTTATTGTTGAAGCATGTGGTACTGTGTGCATATGAAAGAGCCGCGAGATTTTGGAACGTATGAATACTGATATGTACATGACATGAAGTTATCGGAAATGTTTTTGACTCTTCTGCACACTGGATTGATTTATTTCAATCACAGAATTATACAAAAACATACAGCAGAAATCAATTAAGGCACAGAATTCAACAGTGCAAACTGTAACACACTTTTGTTCAATCTGATGCAGGATCAGAATGGAATGTTTTTGACCCGATTTCACCGTCACCTTTGATCAGATTTAACGCCTCTAGATTCCACCTTTGAAGCAAAACAACAGTGGAAAGGCATTTTAAAGGTTTTATTTAATGGAATAGCATGCAGAGCATATCCATACCTGACAGATATCACGTGTGTCTCTTACAGAGCCCCAGACGTATCACTTCTGGTTAAGCCCTCCAAAAGATTCTGTGGTTCTGTGTTCATCAGTCATTGTTAGCGTTTGTGATTTTGAAACCCTCGGTGCAGCTACATTTGAACATTCGTGTAAACATTTTTTGCAACCTGTGTGAATACTAGCAGTCACTTTCTCTGTGAATCTTCATGGCAGATTTCCTGTATCATCCAAATACATAAACAATGCATTCCTGTGTACGTCTGAACATGTTTATTGAGCTCTGTCACTGTTTTGGGACTCATTATGAAGGGAATGTGCCTCCATATTTCCATATTTGTGCACTCCTTTTCTTATTTGTTTTCTCAGTTTGTAGTGTCCCTCACATAATCCCTAACTAAATCTGACCTCAGAACAGTATTAAATGGCTAATTGCATCTCCAGGTATCATAAGTGAGCGTGTTCAGAGCTCTGGTCGCTGTCGTGGCTGTCCTCGTTCATGAGTGAGTCCGGCGTGTGGTGGTACCCAGCGAGGTGTGAAAACTCGGAGGGCAGTAACGTCCCCTTTTTAACATTCACCAGCTCTTTTTCTCTCGCTACCGCCCCCTGCTGGCCCCCTTTCACACGCTTCCACTTCATTCGTCGGTTCTGAAACCACACCTTCACCTATTGAAAAAAGAAAGATGTACAAGTTATGCACACAGCCAAAGAGAGACAGATGATACGTCTTTGGCCAATTAGTTTGTATGCACACCCTGCTGGAGCACATGATCTGTTTACACTGGTTGTTGGCAGGGGTTCGAGAGAGGTTGATGGAGCCATGACTCACCAAACTCCAGTAAGCCAATATCCCTCTATCGGGTGCTATTCTAAGGCAGGGTCCACATTTTGGAATTATGTTTCTCTGAAGAATTTTGGGAAATAAGTGGCAACATGGCTTCCAATAGTCCAATATATAATAGTCCTTCCAATATAGCTATTTCCAGATCAGCAATAACGGGCTGAAAAACTGGCCCCAACTTCTCTGTGGCATCACAAATGTTTCTGTATTTTCCTCACAAGTTCAGTCAGAGCCGGCATTAACGTTTCCCAGAATGATGATTTAGCTGTTTCTTAAACAGTCATTGCAGTGCAAGACCTTCTGAGGAACTGGGCCATCATAAGCTTCAGTTTATTTCTGGCTGAGTATAATGTTGTAGATGAGCGCAAGTGTGTGCCAGCTAACCGGGAACATTCTCTGAACGTTGGCTAGAATTTTTAAAATAACATTTTTAATGTTTTTGTTATTTAATGGAAACATTAGGGAACCGTTCGTATAACCTGAAATTGTTAGTTGGTTCTCTGAAATTCATAACACTGTCAGACTTAAACACCAGGCTGAATAGAAGCAATTTTGCTCACATTAGTAAAACAATGTAATTTTTCTAACGTAGATGTTTGATACAAATGCCTTGCATCAGGTTTTTTGTTTTTAAATGACAGACTTTGCAGGCACAATAACTAGTTTAAATCACTCACAGTAAACAGTCACAGGACTTTGGTAGGTAATTGTATTGTGAGATCTCTCTATGGTGAAACATTATTCATTTGGCCACCCACGATCATAACTGTCAGCGCTGTCAGACTGCCGTCCCCAAAAATATATCTGCAACGCTTGCAAATCTCATCTCAGCATGAAGATACACACCTGCATGTAACTTAACTCAAAAGCTACAGTTTCTTGTCATTGGACTTACATTTGACAAAATATAAAAACTATACATAAACAAAATTAGCATTCGTCTCGGTGTAAAGGAAATACAGCTGCTTATATTTTGACCACTAAGTATTCAAGTATTCTGTTAATGTAAGTCAAAGCACACTTCAGTCTTACATTTTACAAGAACCAGAAAAGGAAGCACACACCAAGGTGCAAATTATCTACAAAACAAACATTAACTGAATTCGAGGAGTGAATTAATCGCATAACTTTAAGTCTTAAGAGTTCAGAACTAACCTTCAATGACAGTGTTTGAGGAATATTAATATAGTGTGTCGTGTGTGAGCAAAAGATATAAACAAACGGCTATTTATATGCATTAGGCTTTGCAGCTTCACTATGGCAATATTATCAGACCTCATGAAGGTCCAGATCTCCAGAAGGTTCACACACAGATCACATTACAGGAGACGGTTTCATTTACTTGTCGTGTGGCGAGGTTTTTAATTCTAAGCCTAGGAAATGTGTCCCCGAGAATGCATTATAACTTAAAGCCACAGATGTCACTGTCCTGAGTGATACCTCAAAACCGCAAAACCAATGTGATCATTAAAAGAATGTTGGCCAATGTTCTCTAAATGTTCTCAAAAGTCATCGAAAACGTTTTTGCAGCAACGGTAGTAGAACTTTTTTAACATTATGTGCCATACAAAAAACGTTATTCTTAAGTTGTTAGTGGAACATTTTAAAAACGTTACAATTTAAAAAATGTTTGACCAAGCATTAACGTTAACTCAACATCTAAAACTGAACGTTCCTGGAACATTGAAAATAACATTTCTAACGTTTTGTGTTACTTAATGGAAATGTTGGGGAACGTTCCCACAACCTAAAACTGTTAGCTGGGACATTATTTCACACACAGCAGGTCAGGTCTTCACATTTGTAGTATCTAATGGTTTAATAGGATTAAATAATACAGTTAATATATATAATAATATAATAAGTCATGAATTAATAATTAATAGATATTAATATAGTTGTTCTTAAAAAAGTCATGTGATTTCTTTCCCACGTGTCTACAGCCAGACAGACATCTGGAAAACAAAGTCCCACAGCCACAGCCAGACAGAAAAGCACGGAGGGTGAATGACTGATGACAGAGTGACTGATGACAGAGTGACTGATGACAGAGTGACTGATGCACGGGTGTGAGGTCGCCCGGCTCACCTGGCGCTCCGTGAGGTCCAGGTTTACGGCGATTTCATAGCGCCGCAGTCTGGTCAGATAGTTGTGATGGGCGAACTCGGCCTCCAGTTCTCGGATCTGCTCTTTGGTGAACGCCGTCCGCTCCTTCCTGGGCTTGTTGCTCACGTCAGACTTGTAATTTCCATCGTGGGACTCTTAGAAAGAAAGAAAGAAAGAAAGAAAGAAAGAAAGAAAGAAAGAAAGAAAGAAAGAAAGAAAGAAAAAAAAAAAACATTTTTACGCATAATGGTCAGCAGGCACGCAACGCATGAGCGTCTCATTGCGCAACCAATCTGCGCAGGTTTAATTCAGTGGCATCTGTCCCATTAAAAACTATGAAGTGAAAAGTGCAGAGATGTCAAAGAGGAGAGAGAAAACCTGCCTAGATATTTACTACACAGCTATTTATGTGCTTACAGTTGTATGCATTTACACAATGAGTTTTCTTTCTCTTTCCAAAGAGTTCACTGAAACTTTTTATCTTTATAGTTTTATTTTTTAATTTATAGCAAAAAGTTTTAATATGGAACAAAACAGTACCGGAGGATGTGTAAACTTCATGTCTTCAGTTTATTTACCTCAAACGTTTTACAAGCGTCTTCACTCGAACGCTGCCAACTCGCAACTATTTTCACTGGAGTGTTTCTATTTCCCCCTTTCTCTGTCAATTATACTGAATTGCTTTGTCTTTAGTTTTATATTTCTTTGGTGTGTGACAGAACATGGATGCATTAAAGCACATATACAGTTACATGTGGTTATTGCAAGTGTTGGACGGGAGCTCAATTGTGTCAAGTTGAATGGGAAACACCAAAGGTCAGCGAGGAAACGTCAGCTTAGACGGCAATGCATCCTACCCTACCAACATTCCCCAAAACCACATTTGCCTTGTTGTTTTGACACACCAGGAAGGAAGTTTTCTTCCTTTTTGAAATGAAGACAAATGTACGCCTTGCTCATGATTCAGAAGAAGTTAGATTTTAAGGCCGTGCCTGACTGGAAAATAACAGTGTAGGGGAGGAAAGCTTTTGGGTTAATTTTTCATTGGGTGTGCAGTAAAGCGCTAATCCGACTGCAGATCAGAAACCCAGCAGATCGAGATTTCTTAATGAAGCCCTATATGCACGTGGAGAGAGAGGCCAGCTCTTACCAAACCAATGTGATACTTCTAAAAAGGAATATGTAAACACCAAAGAGTGCAAGTCACACTCTTGGTGGACGTTCAGATGAAGTGTCAAATTGTTGCTGTCTCTAATGGCCATAAACACATGCCAGACTGATATTATGTGGCATCGTTTCCAGATTTACCCAGGCCCACCGCAGGTGATGGTGACTTTGGGAGTCTAAAAATCTGAAACTACGCTGAAAAACTGGAATTTAAAATCTAATTTAAAACAAATAAACACTGTGACTTAAAAATGATGAAGACATGTTTAAGATTCTGCAGATTTCAAGATCGCGTAAAAATCGAAGCAAGTCTTTGACAATGAACATATGAAAATCTTTGGAAGAAGTCAGGCTGGGACAACAGATCAACAGGTTCTGCAGAAACGTGTGGAGTCCATGATAAATACTAAAGGTAATACTGAGAAATTATTAGATTTATGTTAAACTCAAAATTTCATGTAGTCACGCTTATTTCATAATTTCCTAAATATTAATCCAGATTTGAACTACATTGTATATCAGAACAGCAATATTTTTGTGTGCATTTGTTGGATATAAATTTAACACAGAAATCACACTCAGTTGTGGCACTAAACAGCAGCTTATGAAGATCTCTTCTTTATGAAGAGATTATTAACCCTCAATTGATTTCTACTGAGTAAACCTTCAAAGATGTTTTGTGAATCACGCTGTAATGAGATTCACTAAATGTGGGTCTGATTAAAACAAACTCAGAAAGGCATGTTTACTGCGGGCTGAACACAGCCATTGTGGAGTAAGAGAAACCAACTCAAGCAACTTTTAGTGTTTTAGACTTTTAGTAGAGTTAAGTCAGCTTTTCCCGACTTCTCTGCATGGCGGTTACACCACAGAAATTAGGCCTGCGCTCTAACTTTTATCTGTCGTGAAAAAGCAAAGTACTGGAAAAAACAAGTGGAACGGCCTCAGCTTTCCAAGATGATTTTAAATGCTACAGTTACAATGAAAACTCAGACATTTACTTTGGGATTGTAGTTACACACCGTGGTTGTGCTTTTATTGGTGAAACAAAAGAAAAAACGACGTGACTACCACGCAAGCCCACGTGAAATAACACGCTAGACTGCTGTCTTCTGTCCAAACCGGCCATGTGTTGATTTATTAGATATGCAAGCAAGTGCATTCGAGTGGGTTTCCATGCACGTTGCAAATAAATCAACAAGATCATTCATAATAATGCTGACATTTCAATCACCCCCCCACTGACTGATGCATATTTAAATGGTAAAAACATAAATCCGAATCTTTTATATTAGTTACAGCTTTAAAGTGACTTACGGTTATAAAGTGACTGTGTGTCTTAACAGAAAAATTGTGGCACATCGTTAATGAATTTGAGTACTTAAAAATATTGAAAAGCTAAAATAGTTTAAAAGGCTTGAACGTTTACATTTTGGGGGGATTTTTTCAAATCCTTTATGAAAATGTTAGCAGTTTTGTGGGTTTGCAGAGCTAGCAGTAGTGTTAACAGCTACAAACTTTAGTTAGAGTTTCAGCTCTGTTTAAACTCCACAACCACAGTGACAAAACTGAGACAAACAGCTTACATACAAAGCTGATGAAGTAAACCCTTAAAAATAAATTTTATATATATATGAAAGTTAGTTATTTCACTGTCATCAGACTGTCTTAGGAAACACACATCTGACCGCTTTGTGTGCGAGTTCACATGTAAACTTATGTGCACTTATTCAATTGTTTGATCGCATTTGTAAAAAACTCTGAGATCTACGTGAGGTGTTAAATGTTGCAGTTTTTTAGGCAACATTATTAAACAAATACTGATTTTGCATTAAATGAAAACTTCTCCTGATCACGTTACAGACAAGCAAATGTTTCGTTTTTTTAGAGCAGAGTGGCCCGTCTAGACGAAGCAGACATCATTCCAGACTGATGTTGTTTTTGTGTCATAAGAATTTAGTTTTATTTACAGTCATTTTCTAACAGTAATTATTTTCATCTTATTTTCATGGCACTCAACATCTCTGGATTAAAGAAAGAAAACAGTAAATTTTGGGTTGGCACAAATGAAGACAGCTCAACATCTGTATTCAGCCTGAACTGTGGCTCTCGTGTGGACCCAAACTTTGTTTTAAAGGGTTGAATGTAGTTAAAATTTCCTTTGAACTAACAAGCTCATAAAAGTCCATTTTACGATGCATTTTATGCAGTGTTTAATTGATTTTTGACAGTAGTGGCAACTACTCCAGAGAAAACCAAAAGAAAATGTGTGTATTTTTTAATGCCCATCAGATTACACATCCCACTTTTTTGCAGTGAATTTGAAACCCTTTAATTAACCCTTTTTAGCAAAGTATAAAATAAAGTTACTCTGTTTTTCCTATTTTACTTCAATTTTCATTCTAATTTAAACATGAAAAATGATAAAAGCTGCCATGCACAGACATCTAATGTATTTCTTTTGGTGTTTAATACCAACACAGGCGCCCGTGTCCTAATTCTCAGACCACGGCTTCATTATTTCACCACAAGCCTTTTTCTACTTGCCAAAAAAAGAGGAGATGAAACTCCGTATGAGGCTGAATGTAAATCATGCATGCGGTTAAATGGCCACACAAGAGTTACAATCTGCCCTTTGCTAGCAGAAAAAAACTCATCTGTGCGTGTTAGCCAACACCTACAGAAAACTCTCACGCGTGAGGAAACACCAAACGGTGAGAGAATAATTTTCCAGAAACTCAGTCTGATTGTGAAGGTGATTAAATGGAAGGTGCCTCATTAATCATCTCTTTTAAATACACTGCAAACAAACTTAACAAAAACATTTTGTTTTTCTCAAGGAAAGGAAAAGTCAAACATGGCAAAACAAGCCATATTCTGTAAATGTATTATGTAATGTGCTGTTTAATATAATGCAATAAGGGCATCAAAACACCACATTCTTACCAGAGCTGTCACTTCTCCGTTTGCTGTTCCTTTTCTCCGCCTCGGCTGGGGACATAGTGTGACGCCCAAAATCCGCACCAGGCACACACGAGGCCCCTGAGGGCACCCCTTCACCAATACTTGGCGTGCTGGCACGAAGGCTCAGGCCCCCGGGCCCCATGTCTGAAGAGCCTGAATCAGGGGCCGAGATGCCCAGTCCTAGTCGGCAACTGATGGGTGAGGCATTGGGCGTCTGGGGTATGTGCCAGCCTGTCTGCTGTGGTTGGGGAAGATGATGGTGTTGCTGAGAGATGTGTGGCCCCCGCTGGGGCCCATGTCCCCCAAAGAGCCCGCCCTCCTCACCTGGGTAACCACTCACTATGCAGGTAGAAGAAGCAGAGCTGATGGAGATGTCATTGTAGCTGGAATGGGTCTCAGAGCGTCCGTGAAATGTATAGGAGGGATGCAGGGCCTGTGGAGGGGCGTGGGGGCTGCGCAGACAGCCGAACAGAGTGTGATCCATTGCATGAAAGAAACCAATGCGACACGCAGCAAAAACCACAACGGCAAAGAAACTTCCTGAAGAAAATGTAGAACGGAAACAAACCACCAAAAACAAACAACACAAATTCCATAAAAAGTTTCTGGTCTTCTTTCTTCACAAAGATTTTAAAAAAGCAATGCTAGGAGAAAAACGTTCTGTCTGTACACGTGTGTGTGATAATCCCGTGAGTGCAAAAAAACAGGATCTGCCAGGCAGCGCTAAACACAGGAGCCGCACAGCCCAGCGGCAGCTGAATCCCAGCTGACAGTCTAGCATAGACTGCGGCCCAGCTGAGAGGGACGGTGCTTCCTAACAGTGTCCGGGGATTGGGGCGATGGGCTGGGACTGTAGAGGGGAGTCTGTGGAGCGATGAGGGGTGGGAAGTGTTATAAATAGGGCAGTAATATGAGAGGGAGGCTGGATCACAGATCCCATCCACATACATAGAATCTAGAGAGTCCAGTCCAACAGCTTCATAAACCTAAACCAATAAATGCCCATGTCAAGAATTAATAACAGATATACGTAGATAACAGATGCTTTTTTAATTTTGTCCCTCTAAATATCAGTTGACAGGGAACGTTCTCAGAACATAATGTTAATGTATAAAAGTTAAAAAAGTTAAAAGTTCTCTCAACGTTATCAAAAATGTTCTTGCAGTAATTTTATACAAATTTTTTAACGTGATGGATATCAAAAACATTATTCTTAAGCTGTTGGTGAAATGTTTTAAAACAAAACGCACAAAATTTAAAAAGTCTGAATAATGTTCTTATAACCAAACAACATTAGTACAACGTCTAAAAATCTGAATGTTTTAAACATTCCTAGAACGTTCATATTAACATTTTTTATGTTTTTGTTACTAATGGAAATGTTAGGGAAACGTTCTTACAACCTAGAATAGTTAGCTGGGATATCATATGAATCATACTTGCTGATGTTTTATGTGTTTGCTCTGTGTTTTTCATTATTGTCTCTTTTGTCTGGTGTCAAAAGACAACCCGGATGTTATAGTACTTCAGAAGTAGGTAATGGATTGTTGATCCTCAACACTTTCTCCACTGTTTGTTTTAAAGCACATTGGCTGTAGATCTTAAAATGGGAGTATGAGAACGATCATAACATGACTGCAGTATTATTGGTGCAGTCCAAACCTTACAGCATTTAACATGCGATAAATATAAAGTGTAAAATGATTCAAAATTACTTGGTTTCACCTGTAACTTAATCTTGTTTATGACACAGATGTGCAAATTAAGAATAAATTGTGAAATAGAAACTCAACTTAAAACTTGTATTATTTCTTTTCTAAGCTACCAATCAGAATTATGATGGCTTATTTAATATCAAAAAACGTAATAAACAAAATGAATGTAATGGTAATCATCATTTAAAACTTTGAAAAAGTAAAATATGTAACAGTACTTAGTCTTAACCTTTTTTAAATCGCCTTAAACACCAACACAGTTAACCTTAAAAAAGTCTTTCACAACTTTGCACTAAATTTCAGAACAGAATTTTAATGAATTAAATGTATCCAACAACTTCCCAGTGAAGTCATATAGAATCAAAGAGTCTCTATGGAATGAACATTAGCTGTTGTTCTGCTGTATCGTTGTTCTAACACATATAACAGAGATGATCCCGGCCCACAGCAGAACTCCAGCACCCTTCAACACGACCCAAACGCTTCACCCACAGATACGATGGTAACAGCTCAGAGAGCAGAGGCCTTTCCCTGCTCAGGGGTATAAGAGATCGGATGCCTTGTTGGGGGAAATAGCTTTAACAGATGGGGGAAAGAGTCGGGAGTCAGGGCTTTATTTAGAGAGCGAGACGTGGAGAGATGGTCACTCTCATCTGTCAGAATTTGGTGCCTTGCGGTCGACGTCTCAGTGAGTACCCTCAAATTCTCTGTTTATCTTGCTAATTAGTTGAAGAGGTTGTTATATTAAAAGACTGCATGGTCGGAGGTGTGTGGGTGCTGTTATTTTTGTGGTCTTCACTTTTTCTTTATCCGTCACACCCTCTCGCGTACAGAAGTGCTCACCCACACAGTTTACTGAAGCCTGACTGGATCTCACACTGAACTGAAAAAAAACTTTCTGAACTTACGAAATCTCAGATTTGAAGGTTTGTTGATTTGTGTAATGACAACAGAAAAACGAATAAAGAAATCGATTAAATGCAAAGATAACAAAGAATATTTCCATGTCAAGTTTTTGAATTGGACGTGTGGAATAAATTAGCCACACTGCAAACTGTGGACTGACATATTTAAAGGATGATTGTGTAAATATATTAGCTCTGTACCTTAATGTGAGGTAAAAATATACTAAAATTATTCATAAACAATGTTTCAGTGTTGTTAATTTAAACATTAATTAAAATATCAAGTATATGTTAATAGATTAAAATGAGATATTTTTTGTAATTGTGCTGCTCTGTTTCAGTAAACAGTGAATATGTAATATGATTTAGACAGTTACCTGCTCTGTGAGATCTGAAATACTGAGTGTTACAGATGAACTTTATTCACAAATGAGATATTTAATATTTATTTACATATAGTAACAAGTCTGTACAATTTTTACTATCACGCTGAGCTGTGGACTTCATGAACTACAGAAATTTAGCAACACTAATACAAACGTATTATTTATGTTATTTGCTCAACGGTTAACTATGACCAATAACTAATTAATTGCTTTAAATTGCTAATTATGAAATGATCACAAACTACAAATTGTACCTGTTTCAGTTTTGTATGCACTGTTTGACAGATGAAACTCAGCTGGCTCTCATAAAGGTGTTGCTTAAAACTAGTCTGATTTCTCTCAAGCTGCAGGCCAGCAGGATGTAATTCCAATAGCGTGATTACATTTCTATTTAATAAACGTTGTAAACTGTATAAACCACAGAATAAGTGTTTTTTTGTCTTTAAATTACAGTACATCATTTCAAACAAGAGCTCTAACAGCACAGTGGAAACAGTTTAGATATTGTAGGAACAAATACTGGATTTGTTAAGTTTCGTATACACAGTAAAGCAGGTTACACAGTTACAGAACGTTTTGTGTTTGATGTATCACACATTTACTCACTGTATGACTATAGACTGTGAATAAACAGGACCTGTTATTCAGTCCTGTTAAAGCGTCACAGCAGTTCAAGCTACACGACTGTCCCTTCTTAGTTTAAAACAACTGTTTGGTACTGCCTGTCGTCTTTTTGCTTCTTGGTCTGGAAAACGTTTTGGACTGTTGAAGTAAAGTTTCTCTTTATTTATTCAGAGAACAAGAACTACCTGACAATGTGATGCTGAAACGTTTTGTAGGTTACTTTATGGCACACAAATTTTCCTTTATTTTGCATTATAATTTTAACGAAACCCGCTGACCAACCATACAAATATATCTGGACTGGAGTAAGTCTGAATTTAAATAAATCATATTTTAATTCATTCTATATAAATTAAACAAAATGTATATAATGAATTTTGAATGCATTATTGAAATTAAGTGGGAAATTAATCCCACTTATCTCCATCTCCAAGTGTGTGTGTATTTACCATTTCTACAACACTGATTTTTAAGAGGTGTGGTTTATAATGAACTGTTTTCTTTCTCTGAATGAATGCAGTCATACTAGTCTTTGTGTTGGTGGTACAGTTTGTGTGTAATAAATCGTAACTGGTTTTGACTGTAAAGGTCGTCTCTTTCTGCCGTTTGTCACGCGGTGCAATTCCTGTCGTCACGCTCACATGCTTCTCTGTATGAAAACTGTAACAGCCAGCTGTATCACTAAAAGTCTTTTGTTTCTCCAGGTCCAACAGACTGTTTTAATAAATCCTTTCATTTCAGTGAAATCAACATTTTTTGATCTAATGGCTTCCTTCCCAGCTAACAGAGAACACTCAGAACATTGGCTAACGTTCCCTAAAAGTTCTCTCAAAGTTATCAAAAACATTCTTCCAGTAGCATTAGCATATACCATCAATATCAAAAATGTTATTCTTAAGAAGTTAGTAAAATGTTTTAAAAATGTTTAAACAATGCTCTTTTAACCAAGCAATAATGTTAATATAGCATCTAAAAAACGAAATGTTCCTAAAACGTTCAAAATAACGTTTGTAATGTTTTTTGTTAATTAATAGAAATGTTAGGGAAACATTCTTACAACCTAAAATTGTTAGCTGGGTTCTCACTCTTCGTGTCAATGAAGGACAGACTCAAAATCTCTCCGTTTAAAGAGTTTATAATTCAGATGTGTGATGAATATGAATCTATATGAGGTCTTTGTTAACCAGAATCAGCTGAAGAAGGTGTAAATGAACTGACCTCTACTGGTGTGTTGCTGGTCTGAATGCAGATTAACCCGGTAAATTTGCTGAGCTAACCAGGACATTTTCTAACAATTAAAAAATTGAAATGACAGAAAATGCATGATGTCCAATGAAGAAAAACTGAAGTTCTGCAATATCTCTTCTGTACAATGATCATGTTTTCTTTTTCAACTCATTTAAAATATTATCATGCCATTAATAAAATCGTAATGAAAAAATTTCATTAGAAAAATTAGAAGCATTTTTTTTTACTCGCAGCTTTGACACTTGGCACCAATGTATATAAAATTTTAGATATTAAAATGAATGTTTCAGTTTTCTGTTGTCTTTCTTTACATATATCTTATGTGTTTATCATCTTTCATTAACACAATAAATGTAGTTTGTGTTTGTGTAGTTTTGTACATTTTATGGTTCTTACAATCAGTTTTATTTTAAACTATGATAAAGAAAAGATCTAAATATGACAACATAATTATGTTTGTCCAAAGCGGTGAATATAGTAACACTAAAAGTCTCTTTGGTATGGCAAACATAATTTCCATTAAACAGACATGTAATCACTCGTGAGAAGAGAGCCATGTTAAAATGGCTGCTTTTACCTCTGTGTGCTGTCAGTAATATTTTGATCCGGCCCTGCAGAACTCAGTGACCCCTGCATATTTTACACTCACTGGGGTCAAACATACACACATACACACAGGCGTCCTCCAGGGAGCTGTTGGCTGTGCTTGTCTAAGAGTGGGAAGTGAAGCTCTTCAGCATTTCCCCGTTTCACTGCAGGACAATCCCAGCAGCCTCTAATCAAGCCCTGCTTCGGTAGCTCCATCTCTCTTCCATCTTCATCCTCATGCAGGGGTCATGACGCAGGCCCGGGACAATGGAAGGATATTGAAACACTTCGGCATCCACCTGAAAGCCCCCATCTTCTCTGCCAGATCATTCATTAGGGCAAACGCTCAGCCTGTGTCACCTTCATGTTCTGTGTGTGTGTGTACCTGCACACACACATTAAATAAGATATAACCCAAAAATTAAACTTCTGTTATTGTTTTTCTCACTTTCAAATAGTTTTGAACCTGTATGATTTCTTAAAGTTAAACAAACAAGGTGGATTTTTCTCACACACTCAATAAACCAATCACAGAGGTTAAAAATTCACTGGAAGACAAGACTGACAGTAAATAATGACCTCATTTATATTTCAAGCAAATAGTTATTAACCACTGAAGACAGTTGATTCATATTCATTTTAAAATGATCACACCATTGGCTGGTCTGTTATGACTGTTTACACATGATTAGTTTCAGTCTAGTTTCACTCTGACTGTATGAGACTTACGTAAGCAGGGCAGGATGTAGCGTAAGGTTTAAATGGATGAGACAGGTCCAGGTTCAGCCCTCATCCAGACCCTCCCAAGGGATTCATTACAGACACACAGCTAAAGGAAGAAACTTCCAATATGATCCAACATCTGCCTGGCTGATGAGAGAGAAAAATCGGGAGATACGAAATATCTTTGGAATAAGAATGTACATAATCGGTCATTTCCTGTATCGCTGATGTCCAAAGACGATCTATTGTGCACAAATTATTCAGAAAAACTGAGATGTCTGTCATACTTGAGTTATTTGGTAGAGTTTTAATATAAGTCATGATTAAGGGAACAACAGAAAGTTTTGTCAGACAGACGGGGTTGTACAATATCTTCTCAGCAAAGAGCAAAGCGTACGCCCATCTTAAAGGGCCGCAAATGTGCTTCACTAGAAACGCATTATTAAACAATGAAACACGATTTCTCTCTGTGGCTGGAGTGTGGACATCTGAACGGACGTTTGCCAGGCATGTGCTAGTCCTTTTTCCACAGGAGAACAAAGAGAAATCCAAGACATTTGCCAGGAAATGGACTTAACCACACATACACAAGAAGGAAGTGCTGAAGATCGTAGGGTGTGAGAGGAAGAAGTGAGAAGAATCTTTAAAGGTACGCCTGGCAAGCAGTCTGTAAATCTGAAGCCAGAAGAAATAGGTTAAGATCTCTTGTGACATGGCCATGATAAGATCTACAGAAACCCCATTAGATCCCAAAAGACTTGGAAGTGAAACTAAGAACCAGAGCTCAGAGCAGGAGTTTAACTTAAGAAGTATTGTAAACTGCATCAGAGCTGTGGCCCAGTGGTTACCCAGCTAACAATTTTAGGTTGTAAGAACGTTTCCCTAACATTTCCATTAAGTAATAAATACTTTAAACATGCTGTTTTTAATGTTTTATAAACTTGTATTTGTGATATATAAACACTGGTTTAAATTAGATTAAACATTTAATTAAATTGAATTAAGATGTTTTTAATTCTGTAACATTTTTAATACGTTCCACTATCAATTTAGGAATAACTTTTAGGATAAATTATATATACCATTAAAAAAACTTTCTACTAAGGTGTTGCAAGAACTTTCTTGGATAAGAAGTTTTAGAAAATGTTAGCCAGGTAGTTCATGGCTTTAGATTAAAATAAAAACTAAAATAAAAATGTTACTAATAACTGATCTAGACAAAAACCTTTACCACAGAATGACAGCTGTGAATTTTACGTTCTGCCCCAAATCTGGTGTTCTGTGCCTGAGAAAAACAAACTGTACTGACAGTGTCACAAATGATGCGGTTATTTTCGGCACCATAGACTCTCTCACGTCCATATCAATCACACAGCACACAAAGACTGTAATCAAGACATCATTATCTTCACATCTCCATAAATACTGTTTAAACCCACATGCAGAAGCAGATAATAAAGCGCTGTCTCCGAGCGTGTGTATCCAAGAGTGCCAAGACCTGAAGACTTCTGAAACTCACGATGTTCCTAATACACTGGTGGCCAATTGTGTAAATAATGTTGATTAAACGGCCCACTGTGAGCTATTTTCTCTCTAAATGGGCTGTATCACATCATTTAGGTCTGTTTATCTTTACACTGACAGAACCTCTTTTTTGATTACTCAAGATGAAATGTGCTTATCACAGATTGAGCTATAGTTTAGCTAAACGTTAGCAGGCCCTGATTCTGATTAAACTTGTGCTGGCAAAAATCAGCAAGCTTTTTCTTTCATTTGTGGTTGTTTTTCCTAATTTAATTACTAAGATGATCAGGAAACTGGGAGTCGGACGCAGGTCAGATTCAGACCTGAATTTCCCACATCAGCACCACATTCTCCTGACTCCTGATCATTTAAAAGCAGATCACCAAAAAAACACAATGCACAGATGCCTCTACAACAAATTTCAGCTAAAGAAAACAATGTCCTTTCCTGCTCAGATAATATCCTAAAGGACAAAAACCAAAATTATTGGTTTTGACATTGTGTAGCGGGAATCCAAGCTTCTGAGGTTGAGGCAGGAAAAGAGGCGGAGCCTGTCCTATGTTTTACAGCCTGTGTGATTCAGACTTTGGGTTTATTTTAGTTTCTCAAAAGCAGGACATAAATCATTCCTGTCTCAACCTCTCCTCCTCCTTTACTGTATTTACGTATAATTTCTTCTCTTTCTCTTTTGTAGACTACCTCCTCCTCTTTTTCCAGCATAACTCAATCATTTTGACAGGACAAGACTAACCCACTCTGTAAAGGTTTGTTCATTCAGTGTGTTATCAGAGCATAAGGTGTGGCTGACCCCTCCAGGAAAGTTGCTGTTTTTCCTCGTGCGGAAGAATTAACCTCTCAAAACACTACCGCAGCGCAGCCTGCAGCATACAGTTTTCAGGCGAGAGTTTCCCTGCTTCACCGCAGCCTGTGGCCCCGTGGGGCCCCATCCTGCCCTCTAATTAGATTACCCAACGCTCCCAATTCACCAGGCCCTGCTCTAGGCAGCCCGTACCTTCAGGGAGCTGTAATATGGGGTCTTAACAGGAGGAAATGACTTGGCTGTCAGACAGGGTTCTGTTACGCCCAATGGTGTGCTGACAAAATGGGTTCTGTGATGTCACTGACCTGCATCAGAAATTACAACCCAGAGAAAAGTGATCAACGGAATGGTGGTTCTGTACGGAACCATGCTGAAGGACGTCACTGGCGGGTTTGGGCCAGAGAAACCAATTAGAAACAGAACCACTGAATGATCAAGCACTGGACTGCTGTCAGATTCATTTCTACAGTATCGATTTTGGATCAGATTCTCTGGGAAAGTCTGGAAGTTTCTGGGCCAAGAGTTCAGCGTCCCCAGATGTCTCTCAACAAAAACATCATGGTGGCATTGAGGAAATTTAGGAAGCTAGAGTGATGCACTGGCCTGCATTCAAAGACACGCACTTATAAACAGAGTCATTTTCAACGCAGCATTCATTGTAATCAAAAGTCTTTATCAAATTAAAATTACAAACACACTTTGTGGAGGTGTGTGACAGCAAATGTTTGCAGCTCAAGCATCACTGCACTCTGAAACAAAAGACAGACAGAGTTAAGGTGTACTATCTGATTTTAAGATCAGATAAATTACGTTAAAAAAATGACTACTCAATGTATAGGCTTACTCTGTTACTTTATTATATTATACATTTTTATAATAAAGCAAATCATTTTTTGGCACTCACTTTAATGAGGTCTGAGTCCGTATGTCGTCCTGCAGTTTGAACACTCACGTCTCATCGCTGCTGCATTCATTTAGTTTCTTCAGCAATGTACAGGAGTGTAATCACTGCATCACAATCACAACAATATTTAACATCATATTGTAAGCACAAGAGAAGCTGCGTATTTTATACACTACAAAAATATAAAAATGTTAACATATCATATCACTAAGATGATTACAAGCCACATCCCTCATGACCCCATTTCCAATTCTGGCAACCCCACGCAGAGTCATGACCTCAAGGTTAAGTACCTCTGGTGTAGAGTCTGTTGCTGGCCTAAGAGCTAAGCAAGCAGTGTAAAAACTGAAGTGGTGTCAACACAGACATGAGAGACTTCTTAAAGTCAAAACAACTCAACATGCATTAAAAAAATAAAATCACCGTACTGCCCATATAAAAAAGTGATAAACCTACTAGTTCATTTAAACTAAGTGAACTTAAACTTAATAAGAATCTCTGTAGCATTCCACAAGGTTTACATAAGGAAACCATCAGTAAACTTGAGCATCATTTTCTCATGGTTTTGTATAAAATCAGATGAAACAACTTTTAATTTCGATGAGTCTTCATCTAGATATGAAGCAGGCCTGGGAAACAACAAACAACAGTGAAATATTAAACATGGCCAAAACAAACAGCTGAAAGCATGTGGCTTCACGGGTTCATGAATGTATGTGTGGGGGTGTGAGACGATGCAGAAGAAAACCATGAAGCTCTTTGATTTCACAGGGCAGAGGTTGTGAATCTGAGTGACGTATGATCATTAATCATTTCTACAGCACAGTAGGAGGCAACTGAACACAGAGCACAATGTTCATGAGATGTTCAGGAGAAAGAGCCTCCTTCAGAAACGTCTCTCAGCACGCGCTCACCTTACTTGCTGTTAACGTGTCACTGTGCTGTTAAAAAAAAAGTGCCTTAGACCAAATGCCATGAAATATGTGTAGATAAATGTTCGAATTAAAGCTCACAACCTTTAGTTTTACTCTGTATTTAGTTGCAATTAAAATACCAATTGCAGGCTACTATAGGTCAGAGCTGTGGTGCAGTAGTATGAATGCTCACAGAGGTTTGAGTCTGGCTTCTTCCACCACTTTCCTCTCTTTCAGCAGTCCTTTAAAACAAAAAACACACACGCAAGTTAAAAGTAAACAGAAAGCAAAGACTTTTCACATGCAACGCTTGTTTTCTTACAATTTTGGGACAAGTTTTATATTATTTTCGGTTCAGAGTGAACTTCCTCTACCATCTCATCTGTAACTGTGTTTTTGGGTATGCACCTGACTTGACCTCTGGAATCAATAAAACACAACCATAGATCCATCTGTGACACTACAAAGGCTAACGGCAACCTGTAAAATTGCATTTTAAGATTGTAAACGTTTTTCACAGCATTTTTACCTACAATGCTATCAAAACATGAGGGAGGAATTTGTCTTCTGTCGACAATCCTCTGAGATTTTACTGTAAGAGACGAGCCATTCCCAGCTAACAATTTAGGTTGTAAGAACATTTCTGTAACATTGTCATTAAGAAAAAAATGTATTAGGAAAGTTCTAGAAATGTTAACAACATCCAGTTTTTTAGACATTGTATTATATTGTATTATATATATATATATATATATATATATATATATATATATATATATATTAGCATTAAAAAGTTCTAATATCATTACTACAATAATGTTTTTGATAACTGAGGGAACTTTCAGAGATTGTTAGCCAATGTTCTGACAATGTTCCCTGTTAGCTGGGTCTGAGGGAACTAAAATTCATGGTTGAATCATAAGGATCATGAAGCAGAATCGTGCGTCAGGCTGCATCCTTACTGCTGCATGCATTTCATGCAGTTCTGCTGCAGCGTGAGAGATGAGGGACCTTCTCTCATGCATCAACACTTACTCGACCATTTCACAGCTGTTCTTGGTTATGGTTTTTCTCACAACGTTTCACGCAAACTCTCAAAGCTGCAGGAGCAAATGAACATGAATCATATTTATCTAAAACTAATCCAGACATCTCATTATATTTCCAGCCTCAGAGGATGACCGTATGGAGGCTGTGGAAATGATGTCCTACACACAGATAAACTCAAAAGCACTCAAGTGGAGAAACAATATTTGATGGTGACATTCCAGGACAATTTATGCCTTCAACAGCAGTTACGGTTTCTGTCATACTGAAAACAATAACGTCCAAAACAATGGACATCATCCAGAAATATTGATCTGATCAGGTCCGTTTAATCACATTCTGCAGGGTAACGTGTGTAAATCAGATCCTGACATTCTTCCATCTCAAGTGTTTCCAGAAAGGTCCATGAGATGTTGCTGCTCTTCTGAAGATTAATCCATCTTCATCATCACCGGCAGCTTCACGTGGAGAAGCTCTCATTCCCACTCGCACTCTCCCGCGGTCGTTCAAACGTACACATCTGAAGATGAAATGTGCAATAAATTAAACAAACAATGAACCTGCAAAAATCCAACCAACAATTTTAGCTTATAAGAATATAATATATATATATATATGTATGTATTATATACATACTCTATATAACCTATATATAACCTATATATAGCCTGTATATAACTTTTGAGGTTATATACATACTGTATATAACCTATATATAACCTGTATATAACTTTTGAGGTTATACACATACTGTATACATACTGTATATATATGGTGGATGTACTCAATAAGATTCAATTAAATGTTATTTCTATAGCGGAGTACATTTTGTAGTAGATTTACTACAGATTTACTACAATTTATATAGCGCTTTTTACCACGTTACATTGAAACAAAGCAACTTTACATATAATTAAAAAGAATAATATTAACACTAAAACACAGAACAAATGTCATGTTCAACATTTTCAACAAAGAATACATGGTATTATTGCAAATAATATTTGTGAGATGTATATGAATAAAACTAATTAGGCAAAAGATTATGAACTATTATATAAAAAGATACTATTATCTTATGGGACAGGGATATAAGGGATTTGCAATAGTACCATGAAATATGTGACTGCAAGCTACATTAAAGAAATCAAAGAAAATTTCTATAAGGATTTATAGTTGCAAATGTCACATCCACTTTTAATACACAACAGGGCACTTTCATACCCCACCACAAGATGGCAGCATTTCATTAAATATACAGACAGTCTCAATGTGAGATTGTGTGTTCCAGGGGACATGATTATGATAAAAAAAACTGTAAAAAAAAACCTGTGCTTTTAATGTGTATTATAAAACAGTTCCTGTGCTGGATGCTGATTGGTCAATGCAGCATACAAACTAATATCCATGGTTTCAGAAAGTGCATGTGGATCTGTGTTGTTGATGTTCATGAGCATAGACAAATAAGGCCAAATTAATAATCATCTTACAAATGAAACCAACTGATAAACTAAACAGACAGACTGAACAAATACACACACATACAACAAATCAGAATATAATCCACCATTTCTAAACATTGACTGATCAAAAACACTTACTGCCTTTACCTTGAAATGCTTTTGCTTCAAAGTTTCCTCGACCGTTAACTTTATTATTCTGCATACCGGTTGCTCCTCTACTGTACAGCATCATCTGGTCAGCTTGAAGCAGCTGAATGAAGCAGGTGACCAATGGGAGCTGGGTTTCTGTTTCTGATAAGAGCAAGTGTGATGTCGGTGAGTCCCTTACACCTCTATCCCACTCCTCTGACACCTGCAAGAACACACAAACGTATAGAAATACACTGAAACCGACAAACACAAACTGATCTAAACAAACAAACACGAGTGGCTCTGTGCTTCCGAGAGTTTTCCGGTTCCACAGTGAAAACACACTCTCATTCTCAGCATGAGCACAAAAACATTCTTGATTGTTTACCGGCTGTGATATTTAGCAGACCGTAAAAACAATGGCAATGCCTCAGTGCTAACAGGAAAGTTCTCAGAACGTTGGTAAATGTTCTATAGAAGTTCTGAAGTTTTTTTGTTCATGGAAACGTTATGGAAACATTCTTGCCTAAAAATGTTAGCTGGGAAGGTTTCAGGTTTGTTTTTCCAAGTATTTTGACAAAGATTTCGGGACCTGTTCTTATAATGGCTTGCTGTCGCTGAGGTTTCATTCCCTTTATATCAGTGATTAATTGCTACACAGCTCAAAGCGGCTCTCCTGGTCTTCTCATTTCCCTGGAAATGGAGAGTGTTCACATTTATAAACTGCTTTAGACAATGGAAATGACAAGGTGAACTGCAGAAATCTGTACTTTTCTGTTTATGTTGGACCTACGTTTTTACAGCTGTCTTAATCTTTTGTTACACAGACATTTTTATATGTACAATATGCTTTTGATATTTTGTGCCAACACAAACTGGTCTTGAATGCAGACAAAAAATTAAATTAATGGTTTTCACAAATGCCAAATTCTGCCATTAAACCTTCCAGATGTAATACATTTTCAATGCAGTACATCTGAACCTGCCAAATATACAAATGCAGGTATTGTACTTGATAACCAGCTGTCAATCAAGTGTCAGATGGATAACCTTATTTTTAAAACTTAAACTAAATATGTTTATAGTGCAGAAACAAATCTTACTGCTCTGTCAGTGCCAGAAAATATCTGATATCTCACGTCTGTCTCTCCTCAAACAATCATTACAATTCTCATCTACAATTTGTCTCTTTGACAGCTGATTTGCAGATACTTGTGTGTCTTACTAAGTCCTTCATTTTATTTGTTTTTGTTTACTTCTTTCAACTGATTTGCCAGTTTTATGATACTTGATAGGCTGGTGGTGATCGGTTGATAAACTTACTAAATTTTGGTTTCTTTAATAACCTATAAAGTGTGCTTTAAATTAACTTTAAAATAAATGTGTCACTCTGTTTTTCTCCCATCTCATGGGAGCTCCTCTCGACCACTTTCACTTCTCAATCTCTCAAATCTGTGAATAAAAAGCTCTTAAACTTGTGTCATTACACACATTTTCCACAGAAGATTCCACACGTTTCCATTTAAAAGTTGGCGGATTAAACAAACTGAAATCTTGTGATTAAAGAAATTCAATTTGCGGAAATTCCAAAATCATGATAAACGACAGAATTGCGAGAGCTGATGACTTTCTTTTGCAAAGTGTCATGCTGCTTTTAATCTTCATTTGGTGTCAGAGGAAAAGAACAACAATAAATGAAAGAAAAGAGGAGATTTCTTGGGTTTCTTTCTCTGTGTAATGATTCACTGTTCTTTTTCTTAATTATGGGTACAAAACTCTGGGTGAGGAGCCAAAACATCTGCAAGTGGTCAACAGAAATGACTAGAACCTCCATTACCTCTGAAATCCTGCGGCGAATTTCGCAAGATTTCTCACAAAAATTCAAATATAGCGAAGTTTACGGCACAAATTCCGCTATCGGTGTATCATCAGACAACACAACATAATGAAGTTTAAAGAATGAAAATTGACCTCCGTGTTTTTGTTTAGTCAGAAAATCAGAAACAAATGGGCTCAACTTGACTGCCACCCACAATCCTTTGGGTTCATGGAAAATAGCACAATGTTTTTGGAATATACACACATGCAAAAAGACGAAGAGCGTTGCCTACTTGACCACAGTTAATGACGAGCTCACTCATGTGGCCTGTTTTGTTATTGCTGTGACACGACAGGGAAAATAATATATGAGCTTTTTCTTTTTTAAGCAGAAGATCACCAAGGAGGATCAAAGTATTAAGGGTGCATGAAGCTCACACTGCCCTGTTTCCAATGAGAAATATGAATCACATGTAATAAGACAGCAGTGGATCGTCCTCTTATTTCCTGGCTGGGACAGATTCAAGCTTGTCAATTCAAGCCAACAAAACACACTGAAAAGTCACAGTGACAAAAACAAGATAATGACACTGTTCTGCTCAACACACTGCAAATGAACATTTAACATCTTACTCACGACTGTGGTGATGGAAGCCATGCAAAGATATAAAAGAAAAGTTCAATCAGTACACTGAACATTACAGTCTGTCTGGTATGGATTATTAGTTTCATGCAAAAATATGCATATTATATATATATATTATATATTACATATGCATATATGCAACATTTGGAAAGATAAATTAGTACAGAAGGTAGGCCTCAACCCTGTTACTATCATAAACAATTTTACAGTATGATCTCTCTTTTAAATATAAGGTCCATTTAATTAAAAATGTCATTTCCTTCCATTCAACTTTATTCTGTAAAAATGACATCATTATCCTTTCAGGAGAGCTTGGTTTACATTGTCAACCCTGTTACTACAAATCTGTGCAGCAAAGAACTGATTTTTAAAAAGTGCATATTTGTAGAAAGATCAGAATCATAACCTTGAGTACAAAGCTAGTGACGGCTAACTAAACTGCACGACTGTTATCATCAACCGTGTTAAATACAGTAGAGAGTTCAACATATACTCTGTTAATATAGCTTAAGATGGCCAAACGCCATTTAACTGTCAAAAGAGAATCAGAAGTCTGAATACTTTACAGAAATGCACTAAAATCACTTTTTAAAAAAGGTCAAACTGGAAAAATCGTCCTGGCATTCAGTGGTGTATTTAAAGTCAAAGATTCGACAATGTAATGTTTTATCGACTGTGACCTGGAAGTGGGTCACTCAATCAAATTGTGATACATTGCAAAAAATATGATTTTCTTGAAAGGACATAAAAGTCTCACAGTCTTAAATGATTTATGACCTTAACTTTACATTTCAAACCACTAAGATTGCATTAGAAGACAAACGGAAAATAACCAATATTTAATGAGTATAATTTTTCATAATATTACATCACTTTTCCATTTCTGACAGCAGAAGTTTTACTAATGAGCTCTGTTCTGTCCCATTGTCATGGCCAACATTTAAAGCACACATGGAACAGGAAATTCAACACTTGGGATTTTAATTTCTTGAAGTCTCTGTGCAGTCAGATGGAATTGCTCGTCTTTTGTGACTGTGGGGATTTTCCAGGCTTTTATGTGATGGATAAAACATTAACTGAGGCTGCAGGCCAGTTCATTTCTTCTAAAAGGAGGTTGATGACACAGAGATGCTGTTTATTGCTTCACTAATTGCACAATCCAAAGTTTTGAGTCGTCCTTGCTAATCCAACAGGTTCCCTTAGATTGTAAGAACCTGACTGGTCTCCTGATATCCAATCTTTCACAATAAAATACAATAGATCATGAATTATGTAAATCCAAAATCAAAGAAGAAAACCCTCTAAAATACATGATAAACAGACCAAGAGAAAAAAGGGTCACTCAGTAATCTTACAATAAGATGCATGGTCGCTCAAAACAATTTTAAAAGCAATTTAAAAGGCAAAAGTTTTCGAAACAGAGATTAAATCAGATCATGCACACCAGATGAGTGTTTCCACTGTTAAATCCCTTCTTTTCTTTCATTTTCTTCTTCCTAATGAAGGTACCATTAATGGAAAACAGCTCTTTAAATGAAGGTCAGTCAGATTCATGTTAACCTGAAATTGGCAGAACTAATGAAATTCTCTCTACAGCCGCGGGTTCCTGTGAGACAGACTCTTGACAAGCTTTCCACCATCTCTGAACTCTAGCTGATGTCATGTAGCATACCAAGATGCTTTTGAAATCAGCTATATCGCTGACAAATGCCCCTCTTACCCATCTGAAACAAAACCAGTTCTGCACAGCCCTGAAACTTGATAGTCTTGAACCAGGAACCGATAACGTCAAAGCTGGTTCCAAAATTACAGCACAAACTCATTGTTTGTTGTTTTTCATGACAGTAATTTAGGTATATTACATATCCTGGTACCACTTAGCCAGTCGTTAAAATATACGGACCAATTTTCTGGTATTTTTCTCAATTAAAAACAAAAACAGACTCCTGAAGTCATTAAAAACAGCAGCTACCTCGCTAACAATTTTAGGTTGTAAGACTGTTTCTGTAACGTTTCCATTAAGCGACAAAAATGTAAAAAGGTTATTCTGAAAGCTTTAGGAATATTTTCCAAACTTCCAGTTCTTAAGACGTGTATTAATGTTACTGCTTGAGTGTAAGGATGTAATGCAAACATGTTTTAATTCTGTGATGTTTTTAAAACAATGTATGGTCTATAACACTAAAGAAACATTCGACTAACGTCACTGCAAGAACATTTTTTAATAACTTGGAGAGAACTTTTAGAGAACATTAGCCAGTGTTCTGAGAACGTTCCCTGTTAGCTGGGTAGTACAGAAGACCACACAGCGAGTCTGAAACTTTCCATCAGCACCTCACACCGGTGCGGCCCTTTCAAGACGAGGCCTCAGCAATTAGGAATTTAACAATGACAGTTCACACCCTTCACTCTTGCTTTTTCCAGACAGACGGCTCATTTCTCTACAGTTCTGCCAGTGTCTGAGCTATAATGACCTTTGCAAAGGTTTCAAAGCTTTATTTCCAGCTGAGATGGAAGGAAAACTCAACAGCGTTGATGCCAAATCAATATGACAACTGCTAGAGTTTTACTACCAACACATGCGGCCAAAGCCAAGTGCGTTTCCAAAGTGAACTGCTTGCTAATGCGGGAGTCCGCCACAAAGGGGCAGCACAACATGAAAGGACTAAAGCAGGATTTAAATAAGAACTTATTAACCTATTATTAACTTATTAACATCAAATTATAAACATCAAACTGAAAGGGGAAATCTTTGTCTCTGGCACCAGTGTGTAGTACTGAGGATGGGAAAACGTGGTATGACATTTCTTACTCACATTGTGCATTATAATCAGCCAGAGGCAAAGAGCTGGATGGAGACACTGAGCCCAAGTTACTGTCGGCTTCAGAGATGTGATACGGAGCTGAACTCTGGGTCACCTGCCTCAGCTGAAACTGTATCCAGGGTGACATTTTTATGATAGACTAGTTTATTGTATAAATGCAAGTCAGGAGGGAGGTATGGGTTAAACCGAGTAGGATTTGGGGTTCAAAAACACTTTCGGGATGGACAGCAGATGCCAGCTAAATGTAGTCTGTTTATTAAAAGTTTATTAAAACCAACAGATAAATTGTGTTTCGCAGACGAAATGTGAGTTAAATGGAAACCTCTGATTACACAAAACATCCTAACATACACAAAGCACTAACTAACAAACTCTGTAAATAAACTTGATCAGTTTAATGAAACTTAATCACTACGTCAGAATAGGGAAACATGGTGTTAAGCCCAAACTGTGGTTAACTTATCGTTAAAAAACCTTATCTCAGATATTAACATTAACAGTGTGCGTGCAAAACGTTCAGTTTCACATTATAATACTGCACTGTAAAAAAACCTTTGCTGCCTTAAATTTTTATGTTTAATCCACTTGGCTTTACAAGTCATTTCAACTTAATAGTTTAAATCCTGACTGGTGTAACTTATAAAAACAAGTAAGCACATTTTCTACTATTTTTAATAAGTTACAGCAACTCAAGATTACAAAGAGTAAGTTGAAATGACTTACGCAGCCACATTGATTAGACTTAAAATCTTAAGGCAGCAAAGAATTTTTGTGTATGTGTGTGTATAAAGAATAAAAACCTTGATACACATTATAATACTGTGCTTCACATTATAAATCAAGAAACCAGACAAATGTGAAAACAACCAAAACAGCAATGCGTTTTAAATGTGACTGGATGAGACCAGAAGAGAAATGTGAGCATGGTTGCTTGGCAACCATGATGGGAGTCTGATGGGAGCAGGTTTATCCCTTTTCATCCCGCCAGAGATAAAGATCATTCCCACTATGTTCTTTCAATGTTGCACCAGCACAAGTACTTTAAAAACATTTTTTTTTTGAGTCTGTGCCTTCAGTATTTGTCCCCGTTACGACCCTGCGACTCATGCACGATTTCTCCTCCTTTGAAAAGGATCTTTCCGCTCGGAGCGTCATTATCTCTCCTCTTTTGTTTGGGTATCTCAAACCAGACAGTGCTTTCCCATTCCCATTGAGGCGCAATGTTGATTCAGGAACTGCTCAACTAAACAAGTCAAGGTGGACTGAAAGAAAATCAACTTATGAAAGGAAAAATGAAAGCTGGTTCCGGGGAGAGCAGCGCCTATAGTTTCCTTCTAGGCTTAAACGCGCAGTGAACTTTCTCATTGAATCAGTCTCTAAAAAAATCAAATAAAGCCTCGGGCCCCATTCACAGGAACGAGGTGAAGAAAATACAGGAAACTTTTGTTTCCATTTCAACGAGCGGGTTGCGTTGCTGGTTTGTTGAAAAATGTCACGATCTTACATACACAAAGCAAACATCCGCTTCATTAAACTTCATTCGTGTGTGTTATTTCTCTGAACGTCAACATGTGTAATTCAGCATCCCTGCGTTGCGTCTCCGAGTCACACCTTGACTCGACGCGTCCCTATATTTCACCCGTCCACCAAACAAAATGCTGTGTGTTACAGGCATTACCACAGACTAAACAGTCGCTGTTTGCAGATGAGCAAAGGTTCAACGTTGAAGAAAATGCAAAAAAGGGAAACAAACTACCCCAAGATGGTCTGTTAATACAACCTGAAGGTAAACACCCCTCAGTGCACACAGAAGTTCAGACTAAAACATGTGCAATGCCCAATTTTAAGTGTTTCTGAGTGATTAGATGCAATGTCAGAAATGTAAGAATACAAATATCATCTGTATCTGCACCCCAGCTAACAAATTGAGGGTGTAAGAATGTTTCTGTAATATTTCTATTATCTAACAAAAACATTAAAGTTAAACATTAGGTTCAAAACATCCAGTTTTTAGACATTGCATTAACATTATTGTTTGGTTATAAGACTTGAAACTTGCTTTTTAATTCAGTAACTTTTTAAAACGGTCCACAAACTACTTAAGAATAACCTTTTCGGTATATATATGAGATATAACATTAAAGAAATGTTCCACTAATGTTACTGCAAGACCTTTTTGATAACTCTGAGAAGAAGGATGCTTCTCTCTGGAACATCTCAAATCACGCTGGAATAACACAGATGATCAGACCTCTGAAGTTCATGCCAGCTCAAGCATCAGACAGTCTCTGAAAGACGTCAACAATTCTGAAAGACATGTATATTTACTAAATTATCATTTAAATTTTACACTAAGATTATTATTTGTAATGGACAAATGCAATGTAGGATATTTTCACTAGTGGTTTCCGGCTTTTGGCCCTCAGTGTGTGTGTGTGTTTGTGTGTGTGTGTGTGTGTGTGTGTATGTGTGTGTGTGTGTGTTTGTGTTCATTAATGGCTTGACCTGACTAACCACTAGGAGATGAAACAGGATTTTGTACAAAGATTCAAGTCACAGAATCATCTCAGAGGGGAGCCACTTCAAACGAACCTCCCAACAAAGCTCACGCTAAATCCCAAAATACTCTTGAGCTCAAAACAAGATTACAGCAAAGTGGATATTCAATACCTGACAGTGGGTGGTCGCTCAAATCTAAAACAAGTGTTCAGCCGTCGACAGGCTGCGTGGGGCAAAACATGCCACCACGATCTTTTCCTGATTAAATGTTTACAAACCGGTTCGGTTGTACCCGGTAAGGGATCAGCCTCTTCCACAGAGAGATCGAATTTGTTTGTGAATGTTTTCGCTTGGAATGTTGTCTTGCTATGAGACTTTGCATGACTATGTATGAGCACGAGTGTGTGTGTGTGTGTGGAGGGGGCATATCAATGGCTCATGTAATCTGCCAAATCAATGCTGTGTAAACAGATTCAGTGGGCTACATTTCTTCCCTTGCGGCTCATGTTCACACATGCCAGCACGCATCTGCAGCGCTCTGGGCAATGAATAAGAATGCACCAAAATTTTGGTGACCTAAAATGTCAATAAATGGCATATTCATTTTTCAGTCTAGGAACTCTTGCCAGAAGTATGAATAGAAACTTTAAAAGCGTGCTTGTTATTTATAATCCAGATTCGGTCCTATTGAATGTAAACGCTGGCTGATAGTGATATCTTGCTGGAAAGAGCAGGTGCTTACATTTGATTAGACACGCCCACCTGCTCTGAATGATGGGATTAGATGGAAATAAATGAGTGACAACACGACTGTCTCACATTTCAGTATTTAATATCTACAGAAAAAAGCTAACCAAATCTTAACTGTTTAAAACCTGTATGTTATGGTAAAGTCACACCAGCTAGTAAATAATCAAAAAATATAAAAATACGCAATAATGAAAAGAGATACTCTGCATATGGCGCCACGGTCTAGATCTTTTACTTTAACACCATGGTAAAATACGAAAGCAGAAATGCTCTGGTCTGGAGCTGTCAGCAGAGATCTTTCAGGCCTGGACTAAGAAAAATACAGAGACTTTCCACCAACAGCGTGTTTGCGCCAGCCACACTGATGAGGAAAACATAAAACAATTAAACGTGAAGAGAGAGGAAATATTTTGAGAATGAGCAACAACTCATGCAGCGTAAATCCAACGCTAAGCGGCGGGTATATTTACGCCAAACTAATATAATAAAAGATATTGGCATCTTTTCCAATACGGGTGATTAAGAGCTACTGAAAGATCTGATGCGTTTTTATGGTCTCTCAATTAATCGTAATACTGTATTTTTAATGAACAATAAAAAGTGATAAGCAACATTTTACGTTTAAAATTAAAGCTGCAATCCATAACTTTCTTCTTTAAAAATGAACAAAAATCATTTATTGTGTAAGCACATAACAAATCAGTGGCAAGGGTAAAATGTATAATAATGATTTTGATTTGAGCTGTCAGATCCGATTTCCCAGGAAATGTCAGATGGCTTCGTTTAACTTGCATAAAGATAAAGACACATAAAGACATGTAAAGTAACCTGCAATTTTATGTTTTAAACAGAGAGGGCAACAGAGAGGCAAAGGTACCGATTGCAGCTTTAAACCTAAAAGATTCAAAGCCAGAAATATCATGACAGAACCCAAGATGCACCAGATTCTGCAGAAATATTTGGCTATCCAGGTATCTAGTTTCAGAGGTGGATCTGAAGTCTTTGCGGCCTCTTTCTCTTTTCTAAGAGCAGCTAATCTCCTCTCAGTTTCAGGATTCCTCAGCTGGATGCTTTGAGGAGCAGGAAGTGAGAGCTGGGTAACAGCAGAGCTCTCACACAGGGGATTACAGCGGCTGTATATCATTGTGACAAGGTTTTTCAGCAGCTGACAGTCCACAAGGCCCATGTTCAACAGGGATCCTGTGACACTTCCTGTCACTCATGGCCAATATAGGGCCAGAAATGACCTTTATCATCACAGCCCAGCTAACAGGGAACATTCTCAGAACGTTGGCAAAGTTCTGTCACAGTTATCAAAAAAGTTCTTGCAGTAACATTAGCTGAACTTTTATATAACATTTCATATCATATATCAAAATGAACTATACAAGTCTTATTAAACGGTTTAAACGTGTTTTAAACTTGAAGCTTTTCTAGTTTACTCCTCCTGTTACTGTTTAATATTGATGGAGCTCCTGTACCTCCCCCAGCACGCATACTTCTCTCAGCCTGGAATTAATAAAGATTTAATTGAAAACTCTGCACATTATAAACATATTACTGAGACAACTGAACAAAGTTATTTCTTAAATGAGGCCATTCAGTGTTTACAAAAACACAAGCACACAGGCTCATCTCTGCTGTCTGCGTGGAGGGTGCGTGGAGAAATAACCCAGCATCTTGGAGGTCCATAACATGGTTCCTGTGTCAGCTTTATTCAAAAGTGTTGAAAGCTTCTGTCACATTCTGTTCAAACTTTCTGAAAGGAATCTGTCAACAAAATAATCAAACCACTTCATACAGCTTCAGGCAAAGGAAAGTTATCTCAGACACTGACCACACTGGACACAACACAGGTAAATACAGTCGTTTCTGAAGCGGAACCAAGCGAAAGCCAGAAAAATCCCGACACAGAAAAGTCAAGATGTTCCTAATAAGACTGAGTGTGTATTTATGACTTGTTTACTGATCCTTATCAAATGCCAGAGTCCTTAAAACAATAAACTCTTTACACACCCGTAAGAAAAACAAACCATGAGATTCCAACCAAACAATCCTGACAGACTTAAAACATCATTCCTTAACAGTCATCTTCAGCTTCCTTTACCGACATCATTTTACAACAGGCAAGAGAAACAAAAATTTCTGACTGTATACTATTCAAAACATCATAAAACAGTCATTTTTGCTTACTAGTGAAATTTTTAACACTGATAGTTTAAGAAGCTCTTCTATATTAGCTACTGTAAAATGGGCCATTTATTTATTTTCCCCCCAAGGCCTACTAATAGTAAATTTTGCTGCTTCTGTCATATTTCATATTTCTTGTGAACATTTTCCACCATCAGTAGTGACTAGCAGGAGGAAATATCTGAAGCTGTCACCAACATGAACTGATTCTTTAAAATGATCTGGATAATAAGCCAGTTAAGAGGCATGACCATTAAATGACAAACCTTATATCATGTATGAATGTGGATTAGGACTTCTGGCAGCCATTTTGTGAAGCATGATTTAGCACATGTGGGAGAAATTATCCTCGTGATTACTGAAGCTATAAGAGTGATTTATTCATGATCTTTATCTGTACTTTCACTATCTCACAAAAACAAGCATTTGATCACAACAAACACGTATTATCTTCATTCTTCCTCTGTCTGACCGTTTCTAATGGAGGCCTAACCCAGTTAACAGGGAACGTTCTCAGAACGTTATTAAAAATGTTTTTTCTGTAATAGCAGAAACGTTTTCTGTTATATATCTTTAACACAAGAACAATTACCTTATTGTGATCAATCTGAACTCCATACAGCGAAACGTTTCCTGTTTGACTTCAGAGGCCGGACTCCTAAAGGACGTCAGCTCATCTGTCTGATGAGAGGAGCACTTTATCACATTCAGCTGAACCTGTCAATGAAGGAGACAAAATGTCACATATTTCACATAAGTGACTTCATTTACACGAAGTGGACAAAGAGAAATGAATAATCCCTAATCGTCTCTTTACTTCATAACATTATGGTAATATAGTAAATAAACAGCCCTCATTGTTAAAAAACTCATTTGTACTTTAACTGTGGACCACCACTTTTTAATTAGTTTGGTGTTAAAACACATTTACATTTCCATATTTAACGTGCTTTTATTCCGCCCATACATTTGTTTATCAGTATGTGTGTTCCTTGGGAATTGAATCGAACACAATGCTCTACCAACTGAGCTATAGAAACACTGTAGCATGAAAATAGCCATAAACACTGTAAATACAATGTATAATAGTGTATATATCTTATTTGTATAAACGCACAGCATTCACTCCTCAAAAAAAGAAGAATCCGGCTCTTAACAAAACATTTCCGTGGTACTGACCCAGCCTTCAGCGATCCAGAAAATTAACACAATTTCTTAATCCGTTCGCTTACCTCACAGTTTTTGGCTTGCATGGACACGCACCAAATATAAACAGGACTTACTTATTTTGGAAAAAGCTTGAAGATAAACATATTCCAAACAATGGTCATACCAGTGGACCATTGTAGTTTACTACAGCCGTAATATATTTTTTTAACTTCATAACAAGTATTTTCGCAAACATTGTAAAACTGTAAACGCCCAACAGGAAATACAATCTAAGCGTATCTAAATGTAAATGTAATCAAGCAAACCTCAGAACGCTGAAGCACAGCTTGAGGTTTCACTGACAATCACACACTCTCACAGCTCCACAATCACATCTGTGGTGATAAGAACAACACATCTGTGAGTGATGAGTGAGAACATAATGACGGAGAGCAGAGGGTATCCAACAGACCTGGAGAGAACATATGATTCCATTCTGAGAAGCCCAGATTCCCACGGTGGGGTTCCGGCCAGCTAACAGGGAACGTTCTCATAACATTGGCTAACACTCTCTAAAAGTTCTCTACAGGTTACATAAAATGTTCTTGCAGTAACAATAGTAGAACTATTTTACCGTTATTTATCATATCAAAAACATTATTCTTAGGCTGTTAGTGACACGTTTTAAAAGACATTACAGGATGTACAAAATGTTTAAATAACATTCCTTTAACCAAGCTATAACGTTAATACAACCTCTTAAGAAACAGGATGTTTTGAACGTATCTAGAACTTTCATTTGAAACATTTTTGTTACTTAATTGATACGTTGCAGAACTGTTTGACAATTTTTGTTAATGTAAAAAATTTATTGGATGTATTGGATCTAGTCCTTAGAACGTGTTTTCAAAACAGATTTAAGAGACACATTCATCAAGTCGAGAAGGACGACATTTACAGATTTTACATTTTTAGGACTAAGATGTTTTGAGGAATGCATGCTGCAAAGGAACCAGAAAACAAAACATCAGTTTCTCTGATTCCCAGCAGTACAGTTAGGTAGATATGCGGCACACAGTTGGAAAAAATCATTCTTTCTGTTCTTCAAAACATTGTTGTCTTTTCAGTTGCCTTTGACCCCTGCAGTTTGGACTGGAGAAGTGTTTGGATTGCACAAGATAATATTTTTGGTGTTGGGACAACTGCTTAAGCTATCTTCTGCAATCACTGTCTGAAATTACTACTATTACATAAAAATAACAGCTAAGTCATGCACACATCCTGCACTGTTAGAATTATTACACACAAACTAGGCCAAAGGTTACAGGTTCTCGAAAATCAGATAAATGAAACAATAAGTTGATATATTCCACTTATGAAATACACAAAGCCACACATCTGTTAACACAGCAGAGAGCAATACATGCGTGTGGTAGTTTGACAAGGAGCAAAAAGAGGGGTGGATGCTAGAATGTGATGTACATTTAAACAAAATACATTATCCTCTCACAATCAGATTCTCTCCAATTCTCTGTGTTTAAACAGAGAACAATAAGGATCATAGAAACCAGATCTTAAAGGGTGTTTGGCTGTCTGGCATACAGGTTGCTTATGGTCGGTTTATAGAAAAACTTACCCAAACAATAACTACTGGATATAAACAAGCATGATTGGTTTTCTCAAAATGTTTAACCATGTCTAGAACCCCTGAAATGTTTTGATCCGTTCACCTTAAAAAAAACAGCAAATACTGTCAATGCTACATTAAAATATAAAAGATTACACGTATGACAAAATATGTACATTACATACATGAAGAAACTACATGTGTGAAGAAACGTGTATGACACTCAAAGATCAATTATATTTTTATTTTATTTAACAATTAAAACCATTTTCTTATATTCTGTAATGCTCTGTCTTTGGTTACATACTGAATGGAGTTTGGAGTTTTTGACAGGCTTTCCTTTGCACATGGAATGTCTGTCACCATCTGTGAAATACAGAAGAACACACAAGATTAATAAAACAAGCAACCATATTTGTGGAAATCATGGCAGATGGTAATTTTATTTAGTGAGATTTAATGATCAGCCTGATTGTTTAACGATAAACAACACCAGATCACATACAAGTGTTCCTGTAGCTCGGTTGGTGTTCCTGTAGCTCAGTTGATAAAGCGTTGCGTCAGCAGCACAAAGGTTGTGGGTCTGATTCCTAGGGGAGCATAAAAGCATCTACCAAATGCATAAATGTAAATGTACAGGTTCAGATGCTGCACATAAGAAACCAAATTTAGAGGTTCAATATTAACGTAAATAGAACAAACTTGTAATGTGTCAATAAGTGCGTCTGGCTTCATCTAACATCTTGTACTGAGATGAAATAAACAGAAATAAACAAAACTGTCTGGCACGGACTCGACCTTGAAGAGAAAACTGGAAATATGAAATGATTATTGAAAACACATGTAGAGACTTATTTACTCTTGAAAGATAACCAACTGCGGCTTCAGGCGAAAACCAGTTTGCTCTGAGCTGCAGATTTAAAAGATTATTCTGACATCTGAACCAGGTTGGGCTGCCACATGAGACGGTGTTTACAGGTTATTTCACTGGTAGCCGAGAATGAGACTTTTAAAACGAAAATAAATCACTCCAAGGAGCCACACAGTTTGCCCTCATCAGATGTTAAGGATCGTGCCAAAATGGTAATGCTATAATTTGCGATACATTTACAAACAAATGACCTTACTGATGACGATTAAGGATTTATAAATAATTCAACAAGTGAAAATTGTTGTGACCGGGCAGGCAGTTTGCTTTCAACCGCAGTTACGCGTCACAAAATCTCAGGCTGCCGATCTAGAAGTTTCCTGTCTTGGTTTAATATGGAGCTGACGCAGAAATACATTACAGTCACGAGTTATTCTGGGTCACTGACATGCTAACCTACCAGGATTACATGTAACCAATGGAATTTTATAGTCTCAGATGGATTTGCAGTGAAAATCGAGAAATATTTCATGTGAGATTTACTTACACTGCTTAAGCTTACATACACACTACATACACTTTCTCGGCTCTGAATTATCTCAAGTTCCCACAACTGAGGAATGTGAGAATGTGAGTGTCATTGGCCAAATGTCATATAAACCCCATGCTTAAGATCCACATCTTATGGTACATAGATTCAGACTTGTTTTTCCAAGCAGAACTGAGAAAACCTTTATGTCGAGCTGATCCTTCAAAGCAGCAATCCTTAACTTTTGCTTTCTGTCACCTCTCTGTTCAAAACATAAAATTTCAGGTTACTTTACATATTTGTCATTACGTGTTGAAGTCAAATGAAGCCAAACTGACATTTCCTGTGAAATCGGACCAGACAGCTCAAATTAAAATCATTATTATAATCGTACCGTCGTGAATCAGGGTAAAGTAGGAAGATTGTGTTAAACAGTGATCTGTCATGTACTTGCTCAATAACTGATTTTTGTTCATTTTTTACTCAAAAATGTTATGGATTGCAGCTTTAAATGAAGATCATTATGGTTTATTCCAGGAGAGCTCAATATCCCTGCTAAGATCTTATCTGCAGTATTGGCTGATGTAAATTTTACATCTTGCCCAAAGGATCATCTTGTCTTCTCTGTTGGACATAACCAAACGTACTGAGAGCCAGTTGTATCACCTGCAGTCTTAGAACAAGCAGTTCTGCTGTAACAGAGACACTGCAATGAGGATTAGATTTACAAATGGCACTAGGACAAACTAAATTCTTCATCTGTAATCTCCAACTTTTCTTTCATCTCCCTGGAGCTGAAAGAATCAGCAGAACTGACCCCGACCAGAACCTGGAGGAGTGGAGGTCTGGAACCAATCGGGTCGAGATGGACGCTGCATGGCCTCCTGCAACTTTATCAGGAGAGGAACGTGTGCTTGATGAGGAGCCTGGAACGGCCCTGTAGATGGGCTCCCATGGCACAGAGCCAGAATTTTAAAAAAGTCAGATGTCATTTTTTGCAAGCACACTGATCTCCTGAAGTATCGTACAGCAGCAGCTACAAGGTAAAGAAGTGACTCGAGTTGGATCACCTCCAAAAATCAAAGTGGAATAAATTGGATGGGGGTCACACTTGTAGATAACAACCAACCTATTATAGCAAGTACAGAACAGCCTGAGTACAGATTCCTCACCATCTGTGAGACCTCACATAGCTGTAGGACAGGTGAAAGCTGGGGAGGGGGTGGTAGGACTTCAGGATGGAGGAGTTCCTAGACAAATAGCTTTAAAGATAGAGATACTCCATGCATTCCTAAGCAGACACTATGTTAACTAAACAGCAAGGTGATCAGAACCATAAAGTATGTCGTCTTTATCGTACCATGCTCTGGGGTGCCAGGTTTTTCTGGAGTGTTCTGGCCAGCTCGACAGCTTCTGCAGCAGCTTCTGTGATGACACACACGGTGTGGAAAGAGTCTCTGAACAGGAAATGAAGACATTAAGACAAATAATAAACAGATAATCGCAGAATTTTGAGCAGCAGTCTACTACAAGTACTGCAAAGTGCCATCGCAGCTTAGCTTTAAATTAGCAAGCTTTAAATGAGTCAGCTTTAAATAATAAGCCACTTGTATGTTGATTTCCCTTTTAAAACATTGCTCTTACAACAACAAATTGCCTTATTCTGTGTGATTTTTTTAATGCGTGAATTCCTAATCTCTAATAAAGAAAAACTTTAAATTCCTCTCAGTAATTAAAGTTTTCCACAGGTCCTTCATCTTCAGTATGCTTTTCAGTATGTTTATATGTTTAAGTGTCACTTAGAGTTAATCACAAGTCTTAGTAACAACCCATGCATTTAAACCTACAGATAAACAACAATCCGCTACCTTTCAACAGATGTACAAGCAGAGATATAGTGGACTAGGAAAACTTAAGCCTGCTAACTGCTACAAGTGTACATAATGCCACAGAGAACCTCAGAGAGCAACAATACTCAACTCTGTTTTAAAACTGCTCTTTAAATGGACATTTTTAGGCAATCTGTTGTTTTATTCCTCTTGGTTGGCATTATGGAAATAGGTTGTATTCCAACAGCAGTTTTAATACACTGGTTGAACAGACAGCCAGGGTAATAATCTTAGATGGAAACTTTCCATGATCTTCACAATCATACGCAGTCATAAACACACACACATTTTAATAGATGATATCAAATGTGTGCCTGGGGTTGCCTCGATAAAATAAATTATCACAAGATAAAGTGCGCAAAACAGCTGTGAAAATTAATATTGAATTCGCATGATAAAATGGGTGATTTATTTTACAACAAAACTAAATAAATTAAATAACATACCTTTAATAATAGCCTCTGCAGCTGCTAGATCTCATTTGTAGGTAACCTTAAAAGTATAATAGAATAAAATAAAATTATGCTTCTATTTTGCATTGTTCTAACTTAAAGTTATTTCATTACACTTCATATTATTCATATCTGTAATGTGTCTGCTTCGTTTTCATTATACACATTTGCTTTGACTTAAATTTGATTAGATTTAGACAAGGTTCAAATCAGATTTTTTTAATGCGGTCTGAGATTCAGTCTCTAATGGATGTGCCATAAATCACATACATTTGAAAGCAAAAAAACGTTGTCTCTTACTTTCCACAGAGTTGGTGGTCCCTCTATAAGTTTTGCATTTGTTCCACAGTACTGCAGGGCCAAGTGTAGACACTCTGTGCCAAAGTCAAAATCAAATTCACTGCACTGCAAAAGATGAAGCGCAGCAAACTGCAGAAGAAAACTGCAGCAAACTCATCAGTCTGGTCTTGTATTGTAAACGCGGCGTGCACACAGTCATCACTGGCGACAAACATCTCATTTGTACAGGCACTGGAGATACTGGAGATTTACTGTAACACAGTAAGTGAAAAGCACATGTAAGCTTTTAAAAGATATCAAGCATCAGTGAACTCAAACCAACACCTGGATTAACTGTCAGGTCATCAGCCAGAGGAAAAGTTCATTTCCCAAAAGTTGCTCTTCCTAAACTCAGAAGATTTGATGGAGATCTCATTTCTGTTTTTTTTGTCTTAAATTTCTTAGAAGAAAAAACATAAGACAAATGAGACAAATGTTAAAATACAATAAAGAGTACAAAGCTGCAAAATTAATGTAGATTGTAGCTAAAATAATCGGGGTAGTGATACATTTTATAAGAAATGTTTGAGTTCATATTACAAACTTCAGTATTCTTGACTTGAGACATTGTTGAGATCTCTTCTGAAACCCGCTTTTAAATCGCTCTCCATTTAATGTCATTGATTTCATCTCATCCGAAATAATTCAGATATTAAAGAGATCTCGGCAGTGTTTTTTCTCTTCTATGAAAAGGAACAGTATCTTAGAGAAACATGCATGTGAGGTTAAGAGATTTTTGTAAGAAACACCCGATTCTGGTAACACAGTAAGAAAACTGAATAGTTTTTGAGGCTTATCGCTCAAAGACAGCGTGTGGATTACAGGCTAAACCACCCGAGACATTAGCAGGGCAATAAATACAGCAATATTTCATCCTGCGTGAAGAGGACAGCTTACAGAGCCCAGTGATTTCAAGGCAAATTAAAGGAGAAAAAATCCTGCCATCGTTTAACCTTCGGCATCTTTTTTTTTTACTTTTCATCAACACATAGCTGGTCCCTCGCGGGGTTGGATGTCTCTTTTCTTTGTAAAGCACTAGCTCTCTTAGATTCAATGGATAGCACTCATCAGTCATTTACAGCCTAACACAGAGAGGGTTCTGACACATGGCCTTTGGCAGTGTTCAAAAACCTGCCCGTGGAGCGAGCGCTCACTCAAAAACACCCACCTGAAATAACCCCTTTGTAAAAGGCGTCAAACATAGTGAATACTTCATGAAAAAGAAGTATGGACTACCTCCTGTCATGCGATGGAATCACCTCATGGAATATTGGGTTTAAAAAGCAAAGAGCAGATTATAAATCTGTGCCGACATTTCACTGTTGGGGTTGGAGAAAAGGCCCATAAGAAGTCGGGGTGTCAGATAACACCCCAGTGGGCTTGATATGGGCCATTCTTCAGACTCATCTCATCAACAGTATTTTCTTCATGTCATGATCTTATCTTTATTTACAGTTACTGGAGGATGGGCAGCTGCGAAAAGACACAGAAAACTGATGCTAACATGCGATATCACAGCCAGAAACAACAAAATTGTGAAATCAAAGCTTTGCAGGAGCAAAAAAATTTAACATACAAAATGTGTCTCTCTCAACACTTCTATCTGTAACTGTTTGCTAACGGTTACTCAAATACAAAGGTTACAAAGTCTAAAAGCAATAACGTTGAAAAAAAATTATAAAACCAATTTGCAATTTGTGTACGTCCCCTCTCTCTGGACTCAATCATGTAACAATTTTACTTTGTTAAAAGTAAAACCTTTATACTGCATATACATAAAGTTTATCTATACACACTTGGTGTGTCTAAGATTCACATCCACCACTACAGTATGAGAAACTTGTATCTAACAGCATTTATCTGCAGGCAATGTTTGAGTCGACCCTGAGAGGTTATAAAACTTGGGCTTTTTTACAGTCTGCTTGTGGGCCAGGCTAAATAACACTGATTTATTATTTTGTCACACAATGTAATGCCACGGGAATAATAATAATAAAAATTCAAGCTGCTGCACTGTGGAGCAGAAGAACCTGCAGGTTTATGCAGATCTCAAGGACGATGAACAAAAGACCAAAACGACTCCAAGATTTGAACTCTCAGAGAGTTTCTGTCACCGTAAGGTAACGGCAAGTAATTATTTATGTAAAGACATAAATCTTCAGATCCCAAAATAACCATAAAAGCCACTAAGGAGATTTCAAGGAGTTTGAGCTTTGCGGCGAGAGAGGACAACTTCAAACTTCTTGTAATGAGATTTGACTGCAGACTGAAACTGGAGGTTGGCTCAAACCAGTAAAGGTGTCTGGGTTGCTCATACCCGCTGGTACGCCTGGAAAATGATGTCATAAAGAAATCCCTGAGGCATTTCACTGGCCCGGTATTTTGCTCTCTCCAGTGAGTGGTCCAGGTAGCTCTCCAAGGTCGTGGCTATAACTGTGGACACCAAAGGACACACAGCTCCTGAGGCCTAAGAGAACGGTGGAAAAAGGACAAATTCACGCTCTGTGAAAATCTGGTTCATTTGGGAACACTAAACAATCTGATATCCTTGCTTGAGGACACTTATAATATCCTTGTGTTTCATCAACATCTACTCTAGGTTGTACTTGCCAGCCCTTGTCATTGCTTTGGAGAATCTTAAAAAAATCAGAGGCATTTTAAATGTCATATAATTAAAGCCAGCAAAAACCTCTTTAAAAACATCTGATCAAGTTTCTTGTTTTGAGACGCAGTGTTGAGAGATGTCAGCTTTGTTTATCTTTAATAAGTGACTGATGGACACTTGAAAACGCACCATACAAATGAAGCTGGATTTTCTTTTTTGTCTTTATGCAGAATTATTTTGTTTTCAATGTGAACTGTGGAACTAATTTGTATTTGGAGTGTTTACCTTGAAAAGATGCCACATAGCCTAGTTAGGGGACATCTTTTGCATGCTACACTAAACAGCAATACAGCTGACAATTACAAAGATGCAAGATAGGTGATTTATGCAAATATATTGCTGCCAATGTTCAGTCAATTCAGATCAACACTAACAGACTCTGTAACATGCTTCTCATTCCTATATGAGACAAAACAGACAGCAAATCAGCTGAGCACTACTTAGTGAAGATTCCCTGATTGAGGGTTTCTTTGTTTGACAGCTTCTTAGACACGCACACATTAGTGCATCTGCCACATGCTTTTATCCAAAGCAACTTACAGTGTATTCAAGTTATAAATTTTCTTAGTACGTGTTCCCTGGTTTACATTTGTCAGTATGTTGGTTCCCTGGGATTCGAACCCATGACCTCAGTATTGCAAGCACCTCGCTTTACCAGTTACACTCCAGAAATTCTACACCTATAACCCTGCGTTAGGTCTGCTCCTTTCACAGCTTTAGGTGGCCTGACTGTCACTAACCTCATCAATTTGACAGACATGTGGACCGTGTTACAGCAGATTGCAGTTTAGACCGTTTTAAAATGTATCACCACAACATTTCAGGCAAAGTTTTAAAATACATTGTTCCATGTGACAGGTACAGAAACTGTATATTTCATTTAGTTTATTTCAAAAATTATATATTTTTGATTAAAAAGTTGCATAACTCATAAGGACTGGTTAATCCATGTTCAGGGGTATTTTAACTATTTTAAGGGATATGGGTTAAAGTTTGAAGTTAAGACTACTCACCTATGATCAGGTCACTTCTATCTTAACATATATGATTATATATATATATATATATATATATATATATATATATATATATATATGTATTTAACATATAATATATATTTTTTTTTTTTATTTACCTTCTTCAAACCTCCTTTAGACATAAACCGGAAACTAAACCTGATCCAGAAGCAGCCCTGCAATGAGCACCAAACCTGTCCTTCTTCATGTCTACATTCAGGAGAAGGTCCACAGCAAATAAAGGAAGAGAAACCACAGAAGAAACTGACCCCCTCCTCTTTAGCTGCCAGGGTCATATTCAGGAGATCTTAACTCACAAAGGGTCGTGCAGCATCATGGATGACGATCACTGTTGCTTTAGCAGTCAATCATCAGCATTATTGCTGAAGGCCTGAGGTCCATTGAAGATTGATCTGTGTCTGGTGGCTCCCGGAGGTTATCTGGAGGTTATCCAGGTGCTGGACATGCATTCAGCGTGTTTGGCATTAAACAGGATTACCACAAATCACTTCCCAAAGCTAGTCCTTATGTTACTCGGATCATATTAAGGACAATTTTACTTGTTTAATTGTCCAAAATGACTGTTTCAAACGAGTTTCCAAAACGCCACTTCCCCTTGCCTTGTTTGGAAACAGGTAGCCCCGCCCCCGAACTCTCGCTATTGGCAGAGACCCGCCTGCAAGTTTTTGATTGGCTAACGGAGCCTACCGCCACAAAAGCACGTGTGATTTCACCAAATAAATAAACAAACAAACAGGGCAGGTAAACAAACACAATAAACGAGTAAATCAAACTGCGACATTAAGTGGAGAAGCTTGTCAGCAAATTGAGATGAATGTGGAATTTATGGCCATTTTGGAAACATGTCGGATGATTTCAGCACTTTTACAGCATCTGCAGATGTGAAAAACTACAACCTGCCAACATCTGCGTGCTCTGAGAGAAGATACTGTTGCCAAACTAATGCACATAATGGTGACACACGTAATGATTTACTTTGGCTCTGTTTTGATCCAGTAATAGCAGGTGTTGGGTTCATAAAATCGGGTTAGCGTGCTCCCTGACGTGATCCAGGTAATCTCACCTCTCAAAGGCTTGAATCGTGTAGTTTACCGGGCCCGTCTGCGCCCCGCTCTGTGTCCTATATAAGCAGACAGCCGGGATCATGAGGCCCGGGGGAGGGAGAAGCGCTGACTTCCTGCATTTTCTCCACACTTTTCATAACTTCCTCCCATGCACCAGCCTCGTTCATCGGAGGAAAGTGTTATCCGACAGTTTGCATCAACAATCATGACTGATTTGCAGCAATAAAGCTGCAGCTTTGTATAGGGTCATGCAATTAGAAATTGTAATTAACAAATGTAGTTGTCGACTGTAGGTTACAGCACACAGTCACATGCAACACTCACATGGCATGTTATTTGTAATGATAAATTAATCTTTACAATCGTTGGTAAAGTCTTCTTTTAGATGGGGTTTGTAGTCTGGTCGTGTGTTTAGTTTATATAGGCTGTATTTGTAGTTGCATATATAACCAGGTCAGTGCATTCAGAAGACAATAACTGAGACGGCTTGAAATGTTTTTCTTTTAATACTTTTACACCATAACAGCCGGTATGAGCATAAGTCACTATAGTGCAATATATTGTCTGAAATATATGCCTGCTTGCACGAACTACGAACATCTGACTCAGAGTCAGTCACAGAAAAATATATTACATCAACTTATACATCAGAATAAAACATTTTTAACACACAAAAGTCCTGCAAAACATGTCATTACACAAACATGTAGGTGTATGTACAAATATTACATTTCGCACTGCTGTTATTGTCACTGGCATATATGTGTGTGTGTGTGTGTGTATGTTTGTATATGTATGTATATATAACTATAGCATGTGATTTAAAATGTATATCACACATATTAGGCAGTGATGATACAAACAATTACATGTACAGGCCTGCTTCCATTTCACTTCTGTAGTAACATGCAACGGTCAGTCTCTTTGACATTATTATGGACATGTTTTTGACAGTCTCCCTTGGCTGCACGTCGATTGTGATTTTGTTGGTGATGAGGTTTAGTCTTTTCTCATTGTTACCAATGACTCTAGTGGACTGGTTTCATGGTCAAGTCAGAAACCTGCATTTTCTCTCCAAAGCAACACTAAGAAACGTTATTGTCCCCATCTGCTCCTGTGTGCTGACTTCAAAAGCTCTCCCTCTCATGTATAGTTTCTTAGATGGGAAAATGTAGCATCTCATTCAGTTCCAGACCAGAAACTTTAGCCAGTTCTGGTCTAGCTTGCTGTTCTGATTCCTCCTTTAGCTCTTGAGTTTATCATCTGGGCGTTTGCCTGAGTGTATCCGTCAGACTTGTTTCCAGACTCGTTGTGCTGCCTCGAGTATCTTTTGCATTTGCAAGAGGTCACCACTGTGATCTTGTAGGTTCTGGTGGTCCCATCCTGGCACTGGAGCTGAATCCGTTGGGTTCTGGTCTTGTCATTCACACAGCGCCAATCCTGATTGTTTCTGCGGTTCCAGACCTTTCTGCCGAATCCGCCGATCCAGTTGGGAAGAATATGAGCAGGAAGACACTGTCCTGTACACACCAGTTCCTTTATTGGGTTTATGCTGGTGCATTGGCCATCTGAAATGTACTTTGTGGATCGCAGCTCTCGGCAACCGACTGGGACTTGTTCTGTAAAATAAAAGAACCATAATTTAAATGTTCTAGTTTTTAATGAAAGTTTGACAGAGGGATGCTCATAGAAGGTTGCAGAGGTTTCAATAAATAAATAAACGTGCTCAAATTCATTTTTGAGCAGATACAAACAGCAGACGTACAGAACAGTGATTTCCAACCAAGGGTACACCTACCCCAGGGAGTGATAAAACAGGTTTCAAAGCAGGGAGGTTGGAAAGATTTAATTTAATGTTTATTATTGTATTACCTGAAACGTATTTGACATTGGTCATCAGTAAAAAAAACCACACTGAATAACAGTTTCAATAATAAAGTATAAAACAAGAGCTGTGCAAAAGTTATAATATTTAATTTCCATTAATCTCATCTGTCTGTACTAGTCTGTATTAATCTCATCTGTGGGGGTACTAGTAAAACTAGTAAAACGTATAAAGGGTTGGACAAACTGGTGCAGAAGACATACTTTGCTTTATTTCAGGATCCCACCTACACCTGCCCTTCTCTGAAGTGAGAGGAAATGGTTTAGTACAGATGAGAGACCCATACTAAAAGCCATTCATGAGTGATGGATGATGAGGGCCATGTTTCCTCCTCACTTTATGTTAAACAAACACGGCTCCTGCCGGAGGCTTCCGGAATGACTAACCGTGCCTCCGCTCTCTCACCCGGGCAGGATCGCTGCGCTCTGCGCACTTTCAGAGACTTTCCTAGAGCATCGTGCCAGCCTTTTAAAGCCAGAAATACACGACTGAGGTTTCACTCCTCTGCATAGATTAAAGCGTCTGCTACATGATATCTAATTTACTTTCTGCAGGATTGATATTATATATATATATATAGAGAGAGAGAGAGAGAGAGAGAGAGAGATCTCGAGTTGTGCAATATTACTGATTAAGGACCAATATTACAGATTAAGATGCAATATTACAGATTAAAATGCAATATTACTGATTAAGGTGCAATATTACTGATTAGGGTGCAATATTACAGATTAAGATGCAATATTACTGATTAAAATGCAATATTACTGATTAAGGTGCAATATTACTGATTAGGGTGCAATATTACAGATTAAGATGCAATATTACTGATTAAGATGCAATATTACTGATTAAGGTGCAATATTACAGATTAAAATACAATATTACAGATTAAGATGCAATATTACAGATTAAGATGCAATATTACTGATTAAGATGCAATATTACTGATTAAGGTGCAATATTACTGATTAGGGTGCAATATTACAGATTAAGGTGCAATATTACTGATTAAGATGCAATATTACTGATTAAGGTGCAATATTATTGATTAAAGTGCAATATTACTGATTAAGATGCAATATTACTGATTAAGATGCAATATTACTGATTAAAATGCAATATTACTGATTAAACTGCAATATTACTGATTAAGGTGCAATATTACTGATTAAGGTGCAATATTACTGATTAAGATGCAATATTACTGATTAAGGTGCAATATTACAGATCAAGGTGCAATATTACTGATCAAGGTGCAATATTACAGATCAAGATGCAATATTACAGATTAAGGTGCAATATTACAGATTAAGATGCAATATTACTGATTAAGATGCAATATTACTGATTAAGATGCAATATTACTGATTAACGTGCAATATTACTGATTAAGGTGCAATATTACTGATTAAAGTGCAATATTACTGATTAACGTGCAATATTACTGATTAAGGTGCAATATTACCGATTAAAGTGCAATATTACAGATTAAGATGCAATATTACTGATTAAGATGCAATATTACTGATTAACGTGCAATATTACCGATTAAGGTGCAATATTACCGATTAAAGTGCAATATTACAGATTAAAGTGCAATATTACTGATTAAAGTGCAATATTACTGATTAAGGTGCAATATTACTGATTAAGGTGCAATATTACTGATTAAGGTGCAATATTACTGATTAAAGTGCAATATTACAGATTAAGATGCAATATTACTGATTAAGATGCAATATTACTGATTAAGGTGCAATATTACTGATTAAGGTGCAATATTACTGATTAAACTGCAATATTACAGATTAAGGTGCAATATTACAGATCAAGATGCAATATTACAGATTAAGGTGCAATATTACAGATTAAGGTGCAATATTACAGATTAAGATGCAATATTACAGATTAAAATGCAATATTACAGATTAAGGTGCAATATTACAGATTAAGATGCAATATTACTGATTAAGGTGCAATATTACAGATTAAGGTGCAATATTACTGATTAAGATGCAATATTACTGATTAAGGTGCAATATTACAGATTAAAATACAATATTACAGATTAAGATGCAATATTACTGATTAAAGTGCAATATTACTGATTAAGATGCAATATTACTGATTAAGGTGCAATATTACAGATTAAGGTGTAATATTACAGATTAAGGTTTAATATTACAGATTAAGGTACAATATTACAGATTAAGATTTAATATTACAGATTAAAATACAATATTACAGATTAAAATACAACATCACTGACACCTGAATCAAACACCGACCGTGTTGTTATAACGACGCGCGCGCACTCACCGCCTCTCTCGTGCGTCGCGAGCGCTGCGCCGCCGGTGCGCGCGCGGTTCAGGGACGCGTCGCTCTGCGCGTCGTGCGCGGTCACATGAGAGTCGATGATCTCCGTCGCGTCGTTCTTCAGCGTCAAGCTGCTCCGCACGACGCAGAAAAACAGCAGCATCAAGTTGCACGATCCGGCTGCGTCAATATACATGGCGATGCCAAAGGGACCCCAACCTGATCCAAGCGTTGCGCGTCAGGAGATGCGCGCTGTGCCGCGATAAAGTATCGCGTCTGGGGTTATATATGGTGCATGTTCCCGCCTCCAGCTTTGGCACACACTCAGATGAGCGACATTTTAAAACGGGCCCAGTTTCTCCTCTAAACCAAACCCCTGTGGTCCAACATCTGGAGGGGCCCCTGAGAGCCCCCAATTCACTTGAGATGTTTCTGCTGTCGGACCCTTCATAGAAGCAAACGCTATTCCCTGCAACAGGAATCATTGTTTTAGTTTTTCAAAGATTGTGCAAACTCATATTCAATGTTTAATGTTGTCCAGCAATCGTGTTAGATCCATTTAATGCAGATTAGTGTGCAAATAAATAATCGTGGGGCAGATTGTATTAGTTTTATTGTCTGATTGATGGCTCGATTAAAACGGTGATCAGAGATGGGGAGTACCGACGATGGGACATTTTAAGGAAAAGTCTGCCCCCTAAAGGACAAGAAACAGGACACGGTCTGTCCCTGATTTATCAGGGTTTTCATTGCTGAAATGTGTCTTAATTATTAACATTTGCAGAATCATGGAATGAATTCACTGGTTTGTTGTTGCAGGTCAACCTGAGTGTTTTAATTTACACTGAAGCAAATTTGGTAACCGGGGGTTTTATTTCAGGTTTGCTTTCTTTCGTTGCATTTGTTATGACACAGGCAATTCTCTCTGTGTTCCTGTAGCTCAGCTGGAAGAGCATTGCAGTGAATAAACGTATAACTTGGATAAAAGCGTCTGCAAATTGCATAAATGTAAATGACACAGAAACTCCATGAGTGATCAGACCAGGTCTAAAGAACATCGTACAGCTGAGCATCATGAACTGGAGTGATTCGGATGATTTGCACCCTTCGGTCCGTTTCACCATCACCCTCCCTCGCACAAGTGACACCCTTGTATAACTGCTAAATGAAAAGGCTGAGCACTTGAGAAAGAGCTGACACCTCTCACACCATCATTTTAACATCAGTAAAACATTTTCAAGACTATAGAGCGAGTTTAAGTTATTTTCTCTTAAACAGCTGTGAGATATCTGCTCTAGGCATACAGTATGTCCTATAATTTAGGACCTAACAGTCCATAATTTACTAACTCTATTATTGTTTAAATGTATTGTTTACTTTGTAAAATATTTAGTAATTCTCAGAAAAGTAACTGCAGTGTTAAATTCTACAGCTTTATTAGGACAGGGAATGATTTCCGACAGTTCACTCGTCCTCCGTCACTTGATGCATTGATGTCCTGCAACAATGTTATAAAATGTCTTTTCTTAAAACGCATACACATCCCACGTAAGACTAGACATTAAATACATTCACATCTTTACAGCATAATCATCATGTATATATAAATACATATATTTTTAACATTAACATAAAACACAATTTCAAACAAAAATGAACATTGTTTTGTCTCTTATGGACTGCTCTTCCTGTGCATTTGTGTGCCAAAGCTTTTGGTGGCTTCTCTCATGTTCTGTGCTTCAGGAGATCTTCTGTGAGAACCATGCAGAAGGTCCTCAGAACCTCTGGGCTACATCATGGATATGCTCTGTTTCAGTTTGGATGGACCTCTGATGGTGGTGGTGACAGTGGCTGGGTTGAAACAGTCTCTACAGGTCGAGTTCCTCACGCTGCGTTGAGACTGTGTCTGAGGTAACTTGCTCACTCTGGTTATCTGAAGGGCTGCTGGTGTCGTTCTGCCTGACAGAGAGCTCATCCATACTTTCCTCCAATGCTGGCTTCCCCGCAGCTTTGGAAGACAAAAACAAAGCTTGTTTCAGAGAAATGAAACACCACCTCTCAACTGCTTTAACATAGGGAAATTTTAATATCTACAAATGTCATTTTTTGCACACACTGAAATGTATTTATTATAATTAATTGATTTAGGAGAATTCCATTTATTTATTTGGCAGGTAATCGTGGAATAAGTGAAAAAATGTTGAAACCTTTGGCTGGTTTCTGTAGTCGTGAGTCGGCTTCACGTTTCTCTCTCTGTTCCTTTAACGTCTTACAGATCTTCTTATGAGAGAACCAGTGCAGCTTCTGGCACGCCTGATCACAGTAGATGAGCTGAAAATAAACAGAGGCTTCATGGACAATCTGTGAGAACTGTGTGATTGGTTACCTGATTTTAAAAGGCAACTTAGGAATCTTATGCTTAAAGGAATAGTTTACCCAAAAACAGAGAATTCTTCCACTCTCATGTCTGTGGAACACAACAGAAGATATTTTGATAAATGTCTCAGTGGTTTTGTGTTCATACAATGGAAGTCAATGGGTGCCACTGTTGTTTGGTTACCAACATACTTCAAAATATCTTCTTTTGTGTTCCTCAGAACAAATAAAGTCAGATTTGGAATGACGAGGATGAGTAAATGATGGAGGAATTTTCATTTTTGGGTGAACTCTCTCTTTTATTTAATGCATTTATTTAATATACTATCCTAATCCTCATACAGTTTATTATTTATACTTTAATAATATCCTATGCTGCTATACTATATATCCTAAATACAATAACATACTATATATAACATTACACTAAACTACTGTACTATATGTTCATACTTAACACATATTTCCCATTTTGCAGATGGAGCATCTCTTCTCTGCCCCTTTCTCCCCACAGGACGTACAGAAGTCTGCGTCCATGAAGCCCACCTGCCCCGTGATGGCCTGAGTGAGCACTGAGAGAGCCGTGGGGTTGTTTTCCTGTTATGAGAGCTGGAGTCAGACTTTCATATGTTCCATACAACCGTGAGTCATACGTGGACACTCTCTCAGTGTTCTTCAGATGAGAAATCTGAGGTCAGAGCAAGGGTTACTCACAATCTCCACCGGAGAGATACTCCGCACCAGCTGCTGCAGTAACGTGGCATCACAGTATGGAAATTTCCGGATGCATTCCCGGATGAACTTCTCCTGGAATACCGGGAAGCCACCACTGTCTCTGCCTTTTAGAAGACTGAGGAAAGATCCAGAAAAAATTCACTGTTAAAGACATTCTGGGTTACTTTCTAGATCAAGGCTCTTTGACTGGAGTAATTATGGAAAGGTTTTTGATCTCTCTACCTCTTGATGAGGCCGCCCAGTTTGTCTTGTCGCTCTTTAAGGAAAGAGCCGCATTTCTGCAGCACACAGCTGAGGTAGTGCATCTTCATGGCCAAAACCTCATTCATGTCCTGCTGCTTGACGCACTTCTCACAGATCAGCTCCAGAACCTGACCAAGACATGACAGCTTTAATTACTCAGCTAAATGAAGCATAATTAGGATGTGCTGAAATTCAAATAGCTTCGTTGTTTTCCAGAGTTTAAAAGTCATTCCCTTGATTTCTAAAGAAATATGGCTTTTCTGTAGCTCAGCTGGGAGAGCATGGGACTAGCGACATCGAGGTCATGCGTTTGATTATTACGGAGGGCACGTGCTGATGAAATGTTTGAACTGTTCTAAAGTGTTCAAAAGTCACTTTGAATAAAAGCGACGGCCAAATGTTTAAATGTGAAAGAAAATGCAACTCAGTATACATTGAGCAAAATAAAAATGCATCTGACCTTGCGACACTTGTCCAGCGCCTCCACATCCATCAGCAGAGATTTACATCACCAGCATCACTATCCGAACAAGTACATGAAGATGATTGTTGGTCCATATTCAAACGTTTCACCATTTGGAAAGTTTGACCCTGATTTACTGGGTCAAAATCTTCAGTCTAATTATCTTCAATGTAAGAATAATATAAAAATATGTAGAAGGTGTAAAAATACCTTCACAGGGTTGAGGTTGGTACTCATGATAATCTTGTGCAGCGGTCCGACGAGTTTTGGAGGGAGTTTGGGTTCCTTCTCCAGCCCCTGGAGTTTGGTGTAGTAGTCCAACCTCGCTCGTGAGAAGAAGTTATTGATGACGGTCACACAGTCATGCTGCCCTGGAAAGAAAAGATCAACGTTTATTCTTAATTACTGTACATTTACAGAAATTTAACACTTCCAACTTGCCCTAAATCTAGTATTACATCCATCAGTAAAAAAGGAAGGACTTGTAACATGCAAACATGAGCGCGGTGCAGCCGTGTTTATGCTCGTTACGGTTGACATCTGCTCCATGCTGCAGCAGCAGTCTGCACATGTCTGCCTTGCCCTTATACGCAGCGTGCATGAGCGGAGTCATGCCGTACTGAAGAAGAAATCACAACAGCTGTTACTATCACTTCCTTTCAGATATTGTTGATGTGGAAAGAGAGGCAGACTCATCGGCCAGCTATAAAAAGCTCATATAACAGGTGCACCTGTTGTTATATATGTGGTAATAGGAAGAAAACATAACCTGTCAGTGTCATCTTTAAATTCTGATGGCTGGTTTAGATGTCTGTTTTAATAAGCAGCACGAATCGCTGCTAAATTAACTCAAAAACCGGAACTCGACAGTGTGAGCCAAAATGCAATTGACTGGCTCAATGATCAACGATCAATATAATGTACAACCAGCTGCTCTGGAAGCATACAAGCGTCTCTAACATGTGATCTGGACAGGCCACGAGTGGACCAGGCAAACCTTTAACATCAATACTACAAGATCAGTTTCTAATACAGAGGCAAAAGGAATGTTTTACCCCCCAAATGTGTTGAAGAAACTGCCTTTATAAACTCAAGACACTTCACAGGCCCTCACCTCATCCAGACAGTCGACTCGTACATCTGCAGATCCGAGCAATGGACGCGTCCTGCACGTCACCTGCACATATCCACACATTCACAGAAAGTGTTTATAATCCAGAGCATTACAAAACACCGTGTTCACATTTTGCATGTGAAAATAGTGGGTAATAATTCAGATCATAGATCACTGGGTAATAAATACAAAGAAACGCATCAATACATTATAGTCTGTTACTTCTACAGATTACAGCTGACAAGAGGCCTGTGGGGGGGGGGGGGGGGGGGGGGGGGGGGGGGGGGGGGGGGGGGGGGGGGGGGGGGGGGGGGGGGGGGGGGGGGGGGGGGGGGGGGGGGGGGGGGGGGGGGGGGGGGCCCCCAAAATGGGCCCCCTTTTTGGCCGCGATCAGTACAACACACTGTAAACATGGTCATCATATTGATCATCATATTGATCACGATCAGTACAACACACTGTAAACATGATCATCATATTGATCATCATATTGATCACGATCAGTACAACACACTGTAAACATGATCATCATATTGATCATCATATTGATCACGATCAGTACAACACACTGTAAACATGATCATCATATTGATCATCATATTGATCACGATCAGTACAACACACTTGTAAACATGATCATCACATCATACAACACACTGTAAACATGATCATCATATTGATCATCATATTGATCACGATCAGTACAACACACTGTAAACATGATCATCATATTGATCATCATATTGATCACGATCAGTACAACACACTGTAAACAAAAAAAAAAAAAAAATATTATTTTAATTAAAATTAAATTAAAGAAAAAAAAAAAAAATTGTGAATATGAATATTATTAATAATAATATTAATTATGAAGAGAAAAAAATATTAAAAATGATTATTTTATTTTGTATATAAAAAAAATTTTTTTTTTAAATAAACACACTGTAAACATGATCATCATATTGATCATCATATTGATCACGATCAGTACAACACACTGTAAACATGATCATCATATTGATCATCATATTGATCACGATCAGTACAACACACTGTAAACATGATCATCATATTGATCATCATATTGATCACGATCAGTACAACACACTGTAAACATGATCATCATATTGATCATCATATTGATCATCATATTGATCACGATGTTACTCATGCTGTTAGCCTGTTAGCGACATGCTACGATTACCTGCAGCTATAACCTGTAGCAGCTCTTTCTCCGTGTCGCTTAAATCTCCTTTCTTTGGTGCAGACATGATGAGGGACTTAATAAAGGGACTTAATATCACATTAAATGATGATATTAATGTAAATAACAGCGCTGCTCCGACGATTCATTCATCGCGGGTTAACGGACTAGCACGGGACCGAATTGGACTGAACCATCTGACACTAAACGCCGGGGGGGTTCATGTTCACCTCAGGGTTTCTTATAGTTAAAGTGATTAACATTAATATTTTCCTATTCGTTTTGGAAATACTATTATAATAATTGTTTGTGTAAAGTTTCACACATTAAAACAACTTGGGTGTACCCCTAGGTGGTGTGTCGATGCCTAGAAATTTCATTCCTTTATCAATATATTTTCTCAATACATTTCATTTTTCAAAATAAAAGACCCGTCAGCTCAGGTGAGAGAAAGTTTTTCTCACACATTTTCCCATCATGAATGTAATGTGGGTTTTTAATGCGTCTGTTATATTGCTTGGAGATGTTGTTGTCACCAAATGGCAGTCCTACCTTTTACAAATGAATATATAATATTATTATTATTATATAATATTATACTATTATTAATGCATATTCATTAAAGTTATATTATATATTTGTAAGTTGGTATATCAATGGTAAATTGCACACATAAAGGCTTTACTTTGTGTTGGCAGTCAAACCTTTGCTTATTTGCATACAGGTGAAGAATGGACCAATAGGGTTAAACGTGCCTACCTGGCCAAACTAAGACAACCTCCAGCAAACCTTCTCCAGCAGAGCAGCAGACTTACCCAGACGGTCACTGGACATTTCAGCATGGCGTGTGGTGGCTTTGTTTGTTCCAAAAATGCCCTGTGTGTGTTGAACATTATTTATGTGGTAAGTTTATTATTTATGTTAAATATAACTGATGCATACATATTGTTATAATGTAATTATTCTGTATTTATTCATTTTAATGACTGCACATATCATTAACGTCTTATTCACATTAAAATTCATATCAGTGTTAAGGTACTTTTCAATGCAACTCATTCTGATGTGGTTTAATGTTCGTTTCAGGGTGTACAGCAAACACTTGGGAATCAATACAATGAATTGTCTTGAACTTTTTTCTTGCTCTCAGTTGGTGAGTCTTCTCATGATTGGTGTGGCAGCATGGGGCAAATGGTTCGGTCTGGTCTCCAGCTTCAGAGTGATGGCCGCTGTCATCGCAGTGGGCTTCTTCCTCTTCATTGTGGCCATCGTGGGATTGTGTGGAGCTCTGAAACATCATCAAGTTCTCTTGTTCTTTGTATCCTTCAGAATGACCTATTAGCTTGATAAAACCTTCCATTAGATTCGTTTGTAAACCTCTCATGAACCTTTCACTTCTACCTGGCTTTAATTTATTACAAGGATGTTTAAAATATATGTTATACATTTCAGTCATAGTGTGTGAAATGGCACTAAACCTACATTTTTACCAGCTGGTTCATGGATTTCTTGTTTTTTAAATGATTTCATAATCACCAGCTTTGTTTTTCAGTTATGGACTTTAACAGGTCTTCAGTACATGCTGATTCTTTTCATGGTATTCATTGTGCAGTTTTCAGTATCATGTGCCTGCCTGGCGATTAGTAAAGAACAACAGGTCATTACAGTCTTAATTATTATGCCACCAGTTTCCTCATTCTTCAAGCGATGTGGTTTCAAATTCACATGCTTTGTCCTGTAGAACCTTCTGCTGGAGATAGGATGGAATGAGTCGGAGTCAATGCAGAGAGATTTGGAAATATCGCTGAATTGCTGTGACTTCTATCAAGTTAACGTGAACGGAACATGTAAAGCGGTAAGAACTATTTTTGTGCTGTTGTTCTATCAAAGACTGCATGTATTCATTTCTCAGGTTGTATCTTTCATAAATGCTAGCAGAAAGATACTTATCCAACACCTCCAGAACAAACAGTCTCACATGTACATCACCTGGAGGTAAAGCCATCCCGTGTACACAGTGAGCTTCTGTTAAGATGTAGTGTTTAGACCGGCTTAATGGTTTGCTTACATTTCAAATTTGTTTGTAAGGTTGTAATAAACAGAATAAACTCCTGAATTAACAGGAGATCAGATGAGTATGATGTCATACAGTCTGTGACGAGCTGATCTCGTGGTCATCGCGTTTGTTATTCTGTGTGTTATATCTGATCTCAGGCCTGTTTCGAAGAGCAAACATGTGAGCCGTGTTTAGTGAGAATCCAGGCGTCTGCTGACTATGCGCTGCATTTTGTGGGAGGAATCAGCCTGTTTTTCAGTTTTACAGAGGTAAGAGCTGTCACCTCCTGCACTATACAGCCTTTCCTCAAAACATTTATCTTCTCCGTTTTCATTTTTTAATTAAGCGGTGAGTCAGTGCATTTTATATTTGGTGCATAGGTGTTTCATATTTTTTGATTTTTTTAATACATTTTAAAAAGATGTCAGTAAATGAAGCCTGTAATAAAATGCACTGTCATATACATTCATTGTCTCCTAAACTACATTTTAAAGAGATTTGTATTTTCATGTTATAGATTGTGGGTGTCTGGCTGGCATACAGATACAGGAATCAGAAAGATATTCGACAAAATCCTGGTGCTTTCATTTAAAACACTGATCTCTCTCACGTTCATGATTTCTAAATATACTGAATATTTTAAATATTTTTATCATGTTTGCTGTGTTCTGAACAAAATGTGGTAATCTCATTAATCTTTAAACACCCGTTCAGCATCAGTTACACTTCTTCCGTCTTGGTGGACTTTTATGTTTCTATGTCATTTTTACCATTTTCTTTGCTTTTTACAATGAGATCATGTTCTTCAGGAGTAAAGAAAATGATCAGGCGTGTTGTCAGCTGACTAGTATGAAACATTTATTGTTTGTTCACTGCAGTTCTGCAAACTGCACCCAACCCAGTTCCACATCAGACTATTAAAGCAGGATACGAGCAGGAACTTCTATGTCATTTGTTTGTCTTCATAAACCCTCCTGGTTACTCAGCTTGTTTATCAATGATCTGTTAATGTTCTTGTGCTGCCCTCTTCTGGCTATGTTACAAACACATTCTCGTATACAGACTAATACGGGTTTGGGATCACAGTAAAACCACCTGCCAGAGATGAATCCATTTCTTTAGTATTTGATATAATAAAAGACAGTTTTGTAACTATTTTTGTATCTAGAGATTTTATCTGATATTACACACACTAATGGAATAATGTACTCGCCTCTAAATCTTATGGCCTGGTTTCACAGACAGGGCTTAGATTAAGCCAGGAATAGGCCTTAGTTAAATTAGTACATTTAAATAGCTTTTATAAAGGTGCCGTACAAAACATAACTGGTCTGCACCTTGAGACAAAACACAGGCACTGATGTATTTTCAGAAATGTCAGTGCAAGCTGCTTTCAGTTAAAACAGCTCAAACAAATATTTTAATCTGGGACTAGACTTAAGCTTTGTCTGTGAAACTAGGCCTAGATGTTTCAATATGCCATGATGTTATTTTTAAGCATGCAAATTATACAGAATGTTGAAGCATTAATACTAAACAATACAATTTAAATATTTAGTACGTGTAGAAACATCTGCCTTCTGTAGCCTGTGCATCTTCTGGTTTGGAGTTTATTCTGCAGTTGTTCTCTCTGCTTAAACACAGATGCATTATTGCTTAAATAATAATATAGCTCTTACATGATTTATCACTGGTAACAGTTTAATTATTACTTCTGTAAACGTGACACTAAAGCACAATATATAATAAATAAAAATAGGTAAAAAATAATAGATATGAAATTTATATATATATATGAAATAACTGATATGAAATATTTTTAATTTAACTGAATATGTGCACTAATGGCAAAGAAATGAGAAAGCAGAATGAGTTTCTAAAACGTAATTATAAAACGTAAAGAATGAACAAAAAACGTAATATTATAATGAGGGTTATTAAAATCACAAAATATCCCAGAAGTTCCGTCTATAAACCTGCAATTGTGTTTTTTCTACCAGCAGATGGCAGTGTTTGACGGACATTCATAAACTTCTGCTAGCAGAATATTAACTCTGATCGTTCAACAAGCATTTCCTCTGGCACAAAGCTAACTTAAAAACCCATTGTCTGTTCTTTTAAACGATCTAAGTCTGTCTTTTCCTAACACGAGTCTGGAGGGGCCTGCTATGAACACCTCAGAATGTCTTTCATCGATGACAAGTCCTGATGTCTCTGTAAAATCTTGCAGCATCTTTTCAAAACTATCTAAAGCTTCATTAGTACCGGCAAAAAACATGACGGCTTTGTCTTTGTCAATTACTGACTGTGGGACTGTAGGTCCCAAAAGCACCTTAACAGTGTGAATTAAAGGAAGAAGACAAATGCTTTTTAGTAAAGGAGTCAGTGGACACCCCACCTTCAGACCTTGTAATGGAGAACGCTGTGAGGAACTCGAGTTGGTCTGCTGACTATTTACATCTCCCTCTGTTAGCAACAGCTTCAGTACTGATATAAATCTGTCGGGTAGGTTCGCTAACTTTAAACTGTAAAACAAATAGGGACACTTCAGTGCATCCGTTTTTACTGTTAATGAGACAATCAGCTTTGGGATTTGGTCAGATGGTTCTCTCTGAAGAGCACTAATGATGTCTTGAACAGATGTGTGTTGTTTACTTTCACCTGGATTTAAAATATGTCTGATTACACTATCCAATCTCTCTGCTAGAACTGAAGCCAAAATGTTATAATCAACATTCATTAGTGTAAAAGGACTGCAGTCGTACTGAATATGATGGCTGTAGGTGTGATCACAATTGCTGTGGCTCAATGATTCAAGAACTGTGCCTTTAGTTGGCTTGAAGTTAAGGATTTGGTTAAAGAAAGCTTGGAGAAGGTCAGTAATTTTACTTGCATAGTGCTTGTAGAAATACACTGTTAGTCCACCTGGAGTTAGACACTCAGGAAGGGAAAGTATGGCAACCAGAATCTCCTTCCTGGAAACAGGTTCAGTTAGAAGAGTACAGAGGGTTGATTTTGGTTCCTCAAACTGCTTTGTCTGGTGTAAATAATCCAGGAAGTTTTGAAGACTCTGGGGTGTGCAGGAAGCATTGTCTGTATTGAGAACCTCATGGTATGGTTCAGAATCTACAAAAGTAATGATGTCAAATCGATTATTTTCATACATCCAAAAGAGAGCAGACAATTTGCAACTTAGAAAAAGAGCTCAACTACCTTCCTGCTCCATGTGTTCCATCTCCTGAGGAACTTCAAAGGCTGGTGTGTCATATGAATATCTAGATCTTACTGAACAATCTCGACCTTTTTGTAAAGCTATAGCCTCACACAGAAGTCGGATCTTTACACCTGGCCACAGATCTCCTTTCCTCACAGTCTTCATTTCTGAAATTGTCTTTATTATGCATGACAGCCTTTCCATACATGCCTCATCTTGGAGGAGAAAAGCATCCAGCTTCCATTTTGGTCTATTTGTTTGAATCTGAATAGATAATGGGGCGTGGTCAGAAATGTAGTCCTCCTTATCTAAATACTTTGGTCTTTCATGAATGCTACAAGCAGTAACTCTTGCTAAATTGTGACTTTGTATAAAAAAGTAATCTAGTCTGGATTGTCCTTTCCCATCAAAATATGTAAAGCTTTTCACTTCGGGGTAGATGCACCTCCAGACATCCACCAAGTTGAATGTGTCCAACAATCTCTGGAGAGCATCAAAAGACTTTCTATGACTTCGGTTTCTCAAATTGGATGTTCTGTCAAGATCAGCATCCATCACAGTGTTAAAATCCCCACCAATCACAAGATACGCTGATGGTGAGAGTTGGGTACCCAAATTTGTGAACTCTGTGAACTTGATTTTTTCGTCATTTGAGTTATACACATTGATAAACACAAACTCATGCCCCCAAATCTGACATGAGATTATAACGTACCTTCCTTTGTTATCTCCCTCCACTTTGAAACCACCAAAATCAAGGTTCTTCTTGAACAGCACGGCCACCCCACGGGAACTTCCTTTAAATACAGTGAACACTGCCATGGCATAATCTCCTTCTAAAGCCTGAATCTTGATGCTTCCTGTTGAATAGATTTGATCAGGACCCACATGAGTTTCTTGGAGAAACACCACATCTGCCTTTAGGAGACTCAGCTGATGAAGGACCTCGGACCTTTTGCGGTTAAAACCGTTGACATTCCATGAAAGAAGAGTTAATTTTTCTTGCCGGTCGTGACGTTCAGCCATCCTGAAATCATCTCTTCAGTCAGCTGATTTGATAAACAGAACTAAACAGATGTCATAAACCTGAAAGACTGGTTTTAGACAGACATACATAGATCACAACCCGATCAGAACCTGAGTCAGCTAGTCAACATATATTGAATGTTAAAACAATGTAAAATGAAACAATGAAAAATGAAAGTATTGAAGTATTTTATACTTACCACCTTAAACATGCGTGACACCCAAGATGTCCAGGATGATCTACATGGCAGGTTAAATACGTCCGCAAATATGTTTGCTTTTATCTCATAAGGCAGATGCAAATAAACATTACATCATCACAAGAGTCTACCGTGATTGGACAAGTTGCGTGATAAAGATCCCGTATCTTGTTAAAGGTGGCGCCACCTCAAGTACCACATGATGTCACAAATGCACACACATTAATTATTGGTAATTATTTTTAGGCTGTATGTTTTGTACATAATGATGAATGAAATCTAATGTGATGGTTTACTTAAATTTACTTAACACGTTTATAGAGTATTTGCAACTCAAAATACACAAAGCTGAATGCAAAAAGGTTATTCCAGGAAACTTTCACTTCATTTGCACGTCAGCTTTACACGTATACATTTAGCACACAGTTTTGTTTGAAGTATGTTCAAGATGTTTAAGACATTCTATAAATATTTGCCATGAACTTCTTATCAGTGTCTTGATCTACAAAAAACACTTATGACAGACATTTGCATATCTTAAGCAAACTTTTGAAATGACCTACGGCTATCAACAAGTTTAGTTGATCTGAAATTGTGAGATTGGTTCATGATTTTGGCCACAGACAACCACATTTGATGGTTAAAACGGAATACTGTAATGTAACAAAATGAATGCAACAGGAATTCTAATTACTAAATTATAAAAAGCTGATTTTTAAAAGATTTAAAAAATAGACAGGTCACACCTAACATTCAGTGCACACGACTGCACACATTTTATATTATAGTATGTATTTGTTATTGTAGTTTCCAGCAACAGCCTTTATTAAGGATAACGAACCTTGGCAAAAGAATTGTGTATTCTGATAACTATTTGTTTATCGAACTATTTGTTAAACAGCTGTTTTCATCATTCCCACAATTTTATAAAAGCTTGTGCATGTGATTTTTCTGTTTCCCATCATGCTTTGGAACCTTTTATTGTAACTTAATAGTTTTATACGTATTAAGTATTATATTTTATAAGTATTACACAAAGTGAACTGTGATTTTACACAAAAGACCAAATATATGCAGCAAACAGCTAAAGTTGTTTAATCTCAGGTCTTTTACATTCATTATTCCACATTACTCCGATTTATTTGTTTTTTTGCAATGTATCATAGATAAAGGCATAGCAGAGGTACAGGAGAGGTGAAGGTAAAGCAAAACAAAACATATCAGAGCTTCAAACAAGAGCTGCATCCTTTTTGCAGTAATGCACATGATTATTTCCGTTCACACTTGACCACTGCACTGAATTCAGTTTCAATTCTGTTTCTCATTGAACTGAATTATAAAAACCAAACATGTGTCTTGTTTAGCATGCAGGCAACTTGTGCCAAGTTGGGTTTGAACGCTGTGCCGCCAGCCGCGCATTATTCACACAGAACAGTCTGCTGATCCAAAGATTCATCCTTTGATAAAAAATGCTTTGTGGGCAGTGACGTCATCCGACGACTCATGTGTAAATCCAACATATAAAACACACGTCCTGCATTAGGAACAGAGCTGAGGCGACATGAGCTGGTAGGCAGGAATGTTACGAGTCTGGAGGGAAGACCTGATGTGTGTTTGGAAACCGTCTGGAGTTGTAATCGGGGTCCTCCTGGACTCGCTTCTTGATGTCTTTTTTCAACTGATATGAAAAGAAATCCTGTCAAATCCTTGTTTAGTTTCATTTTGTTACACTTTCAGTTCACAAACATGCCGTAGACTTATATTTTGGCTGACATACACTTAACCAAAAAGACACCAATTGCTTCTAGGTCAATGCTTCCATCTATATTTGTAGCTGATTAAATTTCAGGTTGGGTATATGTGCAGTGCAAGGTTTACTGTATTTACACACCAGCTCTGTTTACAGTCAATCAGATAATTGTGCTGAAGGTACAATACAAATAAATTTAATTCAAGGGCATTCAATGTTACCTGTTCTCCATATGCTTCCTGAAGCTCTGGTCTTTCCAGCTCGTCCTGCAGAGCGTTGGGCGCTGTGATGGGAGTCACTCCAGCCGACCTAGCAGCTTGGCTTACGGCGTCAGAGAGAGACAGTTTGGGCGCGTCACTCTTCACCATCTGGGACACAATATGAAAATTGTTGCTCATTGTGCTGCTTTGCCAAAGGTGTGCACAAACAGATTCCTTAATTAATAGAAAGCAATACATTATAGAGAACACACAAATGTTTTGATTAACCGCAAGAAGAGCCTACAAAAGTTAGTAAAGACCTACTAGTCATATCAGTATACCGGACAGGTATACACAAATACATATTCCACTGTGCAATTCATAACTTTTGCCTCTTTGTCACCATCTCTGTTTGACATGTAAAATTGCAGATTACTTTATGTGCTTTACGTATGTTGGTCAAATGAAGCCAAACTGACATTTCCTGGAAAATTTGACCCCACAGCTGAAATTATATTGTAAGCTTACGGTTGTGAATCAGGGTAAAGTTGCGTGTTCAACGCTGATTTGTCATGTACTTGCTCAATTGCTGATTTCAATTCATTTCTAATGTAAAAAAAGTTATGACTGTAGTTTTAATTTTTATGTACGCAACATAACACACTGATAATTCAACGTTCACCTTTCTGCGTTTTGCGGGCATCCCCTGCAGATACGCGTCAGAGAGCGGAGGCTGGGCCTTCATCTTCCTCTGATTGATCTGATCCTGTCTGATAATGGGAACCCACTCCTGCGAACAAATAATGCCACACAGCTTATTTACAAATTAAAGAAATATCACCAGCCGGCTGGAGGGATAAGCACTGTCAGTGATGCTGATTTACATATGCAAATCCACACCATTGATGGAAAAAAGGGCTAGTCACAACATCTTATTATCAGCACACGATTATCATGGCCTAAAGAATTCACAATAACAATATTATCATGATATAGGACAGATTTAAAAATAAATAAATAATTATATCATATATAATATATAATTATATCAATAATTATATTTTAATTTTTTAATTTTTCAAAATTCAGTCTGTAAATTTTGCGCTCTCTCTTTTTTGGCCTCAGGCAGAGTGTAACTATTGTGGCTCTGAAGGTAAAATGTTAATCGGGTGCAACAGTGCCACCTACTGTACTGAAGGGTTAACAGAATAGAAACTGGTATAGGTCAGTCGTCAGATGCAGTATAACAGACCGGATTCAGAAATCACTGGTTAGAAAGTGGTGGTTCATGGAACTACATGTTAAATAAGAGACAGAAAACAAACCCACAGGTGGTAAAGCAGCTGCCCAAGCTTGTGTGTCCCTCCCGCGGTCCTCCACTCCTCCCACAGCTCCCTCGCCCTCTCCAGCTGGACCTCCCACTGCTCCTGCTTCCTGTGAGGAAGCCAGAACTTCCTCTGCTGTAGTGGCTGGTGCTGGAGAAAGACTGTCTGCCATCTGAATGAGAGATACAGATTAAAATAAGGTGATACAGTTACAGATGAGATCACCTTCAAACACAATCTGTATTTACCTCCACGTTCTGAGGCCCAGGATCCTGTGTGGGTCTCTCCGTCATCTGTTCACCCTTTAGAAAACACACAATACCTGGTTTATGTGCACATCTGTAACTTGCCATAAATGATAAACCCAACGATTTAGATCCATCCATTCCTCCATGAATTAATCTATATATTTTAATATTATTATATAATTTACATTGTAATAATTGTATTATTTAGCAAATGAACATGTTTTCCTTCAGTGTTGTGCAGCCCTGCTGTTTGTCTGTCCACACTTATTTTATTCTACATCCCTTCGTTAATATTCAAATAACAAAGCAGGTATCTTGTGCTGTGTGTTTGGGTGTGATCTGAACCTGTGCTTGAACGACGTAATGTGTGATCTGTTCTTCTGTGATGGGGATGTGCTCCAGTATCACTTGCAGCCGCATGGTCATCATACTAGTTAACCAGTTAACCAGGCTAGGATTGACCTCCGCTGACATCGTTCTCTGGGGAAGAGACATGCAGAATAACATCACTGAATCATCACAGAAAACCAGTAAAAAACACACTTCACATAGATTCAGATACAGCGTGTATGTTCAGCCCTAAAGCTTTTATTAAACCTTTTAATATTCATTTCCTGTAGCAGTGACACCAATTTATCTGTGTTAAATCTACAGTACCACAGCAGAAGAAATTATATTTTAGTAAATTAAGAGCTTGCAGTCTCAACTAAATATGATGGCACATTAAATTCTGAACTTTCTTTTATATACATTTCTTTTTCAAATTGCCAAGTATGCGATTTAATGTAAATATAAACCCCCACCAGCATGGAAATGTCTCCTCCACACTTACTGACAGACACAGTGGTAGACTGAAGAACAGAGAATAAGACAGACCCCAGGGGAAGGTACTTACGATACGATGGTTGATGACAGCAGTAAGGGAACTCTGTTCTCCATTCAGACAGTATAGGTTGAGGGCCAGACACTCGAACAGAGCGCGATTACACAGTTGCAGGAGCCGAGAGCCAAATGTCTGATCTAAGGACATCAAAACATCACACACATGATTATGTTTAAGACATGAACCAACAGATGAAGAAAGGCCAAAGTTCATGAAGATATTCACAAACGTTTGGCGAATTAATGTGACGGGTATTAAAATCTCATCCCCGTGCTTTTTCTTATAACCGTACCTGTGCAGTTCAGTATGTGAGTGGCGATGGCTGTCAGCTGCTGTCTGAGAAAGAAACGGTTCGTCTGGACGATATCAACCCCCTCACGGACAGGCACTGTTGACTACAAGATATTAACATGTACATCAAATGAGTTTTTAAATAAATATTCTGGGTTTAAGTTTAATCAACAGTATTTCCACAGGCAATAACTCGTTCTTCAGCTTGGTTCATGCAGCTCATATGTTGCTAAAGTCATTCAATAATATACCGTTAAAACCACTTATGCCTTTTGTGACAAAGTAAAAGACAAGTCATTTTTTATGTGAGGGAAGGCATTTCATAAATATTTTTTGTTATACTGGCAGAAAGTCTCTTCACATCCAGATAGCAATCAATTAAAGTGGTCTAAATACTAGACAAAAAACATATGTAACTTCTGAGGAAGTCAGGTTGTCCATTCATTGCATTAGGTCCATTTGATGTAATGTATTAGCACCTCCACACACTTGCTATAAACCTCTATAAGTTTTAACAATAACCATAAGTACGTTATTTACGCTCATTACTATTGTAATGTCATGTTTTGTGCTGTTTCTCAGGATTAATGAGACCCGAGGAGGCGTGGCTTTGGAGAGTGATCTGAAGAGAGGGCGTGGCCTTTTCTCCTTTCATGCTTTCGAAGCTAGTTTGCTATTACTAGCCCCTATAAAACTGTCTACCCTAGCTTTAAAAGGTTCACAAATGCTGTCGATACACTTTGATTTGTTCTGAACACACAAATGATTTCAAGAAATGGCTACATCATTTCAGAGCTGGAATTGGACAGGAAAGATTCTTACAAAACTTTCTGTGATGTATTCCTCAAGTTCAGTGATGAGGTCATCAGCAGCAGCCTATGACAAGAGAAAACAGGAGAAATGAAGCACAAACAGGAGGAACAGATAAAAAAAACAACCAATAAGAACCAAAAAAAAAAAAAAACAACTTTAAACCTCTAACCTGATAAAGCAAACTAATAATTAAAACAGGGAGTGACAAGGGACTTCCAGACACTGTACTGTACAGTTCTGAGGTAAGCCCAAACATAACTGATACAGCCACAAAATACCCTGTTTGTAACTCACCTCTCCAAACCTGAAAAACAAGTACATTATGACACTGTACCCTGAAGTTAGACTTACAGTGAAGTTGGCATCTGTAGGCTCACGGCCTTGCAGGAAATGCTCAGTGAAGAACTGGGCGAGCTGAGGTTGGATACGACCCAGCGGCTGGTGCTGCCCATGAAGCAACAACACCATATCCACCATAGAGAAGTTCTGACACACCAAAGCCAGAAGATCACCAAAGAAACCTAATCGCACACAAACACTTAGATTTAACAATAACATACTGGCTCTTTAGTTTTCAACACGTCAATCAAGATGTTTTTGGAAGTACAAAAGAAAAGGAGGGACGGAAGAGAAAGTGATACAGAACAACTAAACCATGCAGAAGACAAAAAGCAAACGGACGCTGTCAATTTTTGTGAATTTTTGTGAACAATTGTTGTGAATTTTTACACTGGAAGCTGAGTTTAAACTCATGGTTAAATGCAGCTAGTAATAGCACAATACATTTGGCAACTGAACACGATCAAATTCATCAAACCATGGAAGCTCACCCACAGCATCTCCAGATCCAGGGGTGAAGATGTTACTGGTCTGGGAGAGTCTCTGGATGAACTGAGCGATGCTCTCTGTTTGGTTTTGAGGGGTCCCCAGAGAGCCCATCATGGTGGACAGGACGCCCTGCACGATCCCAGTGAAGAGCTCAGGGTTCAGGGCCTCTGCAGCTGCAGCGGCCCCAGGACCAACCCCTGCGTTTGGTGCAGCGGTGGGAGCAGTGGGGCCAGTGGCAGGAGGCGGGGCTGAGGGAGGAGCCTGAGAAAACAGCGGCTGGGAGGCCTGATGACAGAAAACCAGACAAAATAAGACAAATAAACCAGAAACAAATACAGATCTTTGTCAGGTTCAAAATGACATGTTGTTGGGGGGAAACGATTATAATTTTAACGTCTGGGTGAACTATTCCTTTAAATATGTCTATCTTAAAAAAGGGAAAAGTATTCTACAAAGCCAAAACAGCTGCTCACCTGCATGAAGTCTGAGACCCCCTGGATGAAGGTAGGGACCCCGGGCATCGTGACTGTTATAGATGGGCCCTGGCCGCCCCCTGGAACAGCTCCACCCAGAAGAGACCCCAGCAACTGCTCCAAATTTCCCCCTGCAGGTGTCTCCTGTGAGGCGCTGGGTGCAGATCCAGGCTGAGGAGTGCTGGCAGTACCAGACTGTGGGGGTCCAGATCCACTTGTGCTGGTGCCGGTTGAAGCGCTCGTAGAGGAGGAGACCGTGGAAGTGAAAGTGTGTGAGGAAGATGTGGAGGTCTGGACAGCTGTGGATATAAAGTAAGTATAGCCACACTTTATAATTATAGATTTGCAGATATTGTTCCCTGCCAAAGCGGTTTGTACATCAAAGTTTCATGAAGTCCCTTCACATCTCTGGAACATCAAGAGGAAATCATGTCCTCCAGATATGAGTGCTTATATCAGTCATCAAACTAAATACACAGTATGTTATCAGTGTTATACAAATAAGCAACGATATTATTATGCAAACATACTCATCTGCCCAGCTGCCCCAGTGAGAAGCTGCCCGACCAGTCCACCAATCACCTGATTCAGAGCTGCTGGAGGGATGTGTCCAGCCTGCGGCATCTGACAAATGTGTACAAAATAATTGAGTTAATGATATCTTTAAATATACAGACACCTCAACCTTTAGTACTTAATAATTATAGCAAAAAGCCTCGACAAATTTCGTGAACTTTGGAATTATTCTAGAAAAATCATGTCACCTGTGCTGGCTGTTGGCCCATCATGGGTGGAACAGCTGTTCTGAGGTTGATCGTTGCCCCCCTTGTGGTGAAAGTGGGACTGGCCATCCTGTGAGTGAAAGAGGGTCTGGTAAAAACCACTCTGGCCTGAGGGGGGTGCGGGGGCGGGGCAGAGCCTGAGCTGAGGTTTGTTGCAGGTGCGGTGGTCTGTTGCCCCTGCTGGCCAACAGAGGCAGCGTTTGCCATGGCCATGGCCTGCTGAGTAACCTGGTGTACAATGGCTTGCATGAATTCTGGAGGTAGGCCAGGAATCTGGACAGTAGGGGGAGCACCTGCAACAAGCAAACATGTACTTACAATCCTAAAAACTGAATTCCTATTTAGAAAAGATTTCACTGTGTCTTATTTATTATAAACACTCAAGTGCCAAACACAGGTAAAAATTTGTTTTGGTGAGTAATTAAAACAGAGCTACTCTGTCAGCTGGCCAGTAGCTTTAACTTTATAATACAATTTGTATAAAATTGCACATAAGTGACGTAGGTGATTTAAATAAAATAAACCATCTGTATTTTATTAAAGAATATTGCAAAAGACAGTTGCAGGTAATATTTTTTGGCAGTAAAGTTTCATTAATTCACCTGCTAATGCTTCACCATCTAACAACTGCTTTGAATCAGAAGACTGCGGTACGTCATTTTAATGAAGTTCTTATAACGTAAAAGGTGAGATGAACTGAAAACTTACCAGGTTGTCCAGCGGCAGCAGCAGTCTGATGACCGTTAGCCTGAGCATTGTTTCCAGAGTCTAAAACATATTAAACACTCCTCATTTCAATTTAAATAGACTAAATTATTTACCACTCCATTAACAACACTTGCAAACCCACCGTCGATGTTCATTTGCATCATTACTACAGGCTCCATGGTTTGATGACTGATCCGGATTACTCTGGGCCCTGGCTGTCCACCCTGTTGATTGGCTGAACCGGGCTGACCGGCAGGTGTCTGGCCCTGCTGATCCGATTGGCCAGTGGATTGAGGCTGACCCTCAGCTGGTCTGCCATTGGCTGACATGGTCACAGTAGTTCCAAGATTGACCTGTGAGGAAGTTAAATGCTACATCGTTTGTTTTGATTCATGAAAATTATTGCTTGGTTTAGAGTGGATTAAACAAACAATTACTTCAACATATTAACATTATAAACCCCACAGCCTTAATATCTCTTCAAACTCTGAAAAACCTTGCACCAAAAACACCTCAACACTCATCTATAATCTTAAACCTACATCACTTTCAGTGTTGTACTCAAAACACATCCTCACCTGAATGGGGACAGGATGCACACCTGCCGGGTTCAAAATCGATGACGTGTAGTGTGACATGGGCCGAATAACGTGCAGGTGTCGGGGAGGGCTGCTCAAAAGGTTACAGCGCAGGTCGCTCAGAGCAACCAGGGCATTTCCCAGAAGACGAAGGGCTTCCCAACCAGGTTGAGAATGCGCTGGTCTTCATCTCTCTCCTGCGTCTGTTAGAAAGAGAGATATTAATTATTAAACCTGTTCAATTTAAAGCATTAAAATCCATTAACATTATAATACATATAAATACATATAAAACTACTAAATCTGACATATACTGTAATTGTTACGAAAACATTTTCATTGATTTAAAATGCATACTAATTCTGCTTAAATGCATATGATATTTGTACTATTAATTGTACTTTTCTTTTATTATTCTGATCTATTCTATTCTGATCTTGCATCTATGTTACATGCATTTTCTGTAAAGCTGCTTTGAAACAATATGCACTATAAAAATCAATAAATGTGAATTTGGACCTCAAAGTGGCATGTGACATCAAACACCGATATGACGAGTGATCTGCTTACATTGTTGTTGTAGTCTGCAGTGGTGGCTGACCCCAGAATGAGGTGAGCTCTCTGAATGAAGGGCTGGAGTCTCTCCTCCACCCTCCTCAGCTCCATCAACATCTCCAGCATCTCAGCCGGGCTCGGGTGACTAAAGAAATACAGCAACAATTAAAACACCACCACCACCACAATATCACGCTCACAGAGAAAATCATTCACAATCACAGTTCACAAGGGCACCTCCCTTTTTTTTAGTGCTTGAAAACACACGAGGACACACGGTCACGTTTGGTGTGGGGTGGAGAGGTACTACAGTGTGCGATAACACCACATACAGTTGTAGTAGAGAAAAGGTAATTTCAATAAAGTGTGGCGCACTATGAATAATTAAAAAAATAAACACATGGTGGTTTACACTTAAAACTTTTTGGCATTTAATAATTATGTATCTGTGGTTAGAGTGATGGTTTGTTTGACTTTTAACTTATGAGTAAGACACACAAGCTGCGGGAGCGTCACTTTTCAGTGGCTTAAGAAAGGCACATTATTATACTCAAACACCTACAGCTGGTTTTAAATGTGTGCAGACTGTGTGTACATGAAACTGAGAAATGTGACTCATCACATATCATTTGCAGTCTTATCGTCCACAAAAACTCCTCAGGTTTTTCATAAAATAAGTGTCTGAACGTGTGTTTTAAATGGACACTAAACTCATCATTTCATCAAAGAACACAGAAACACTGTGAGGCAGGTAATACAGTAGACATTAACACACATGCCAGGCAATGCAAATAAACAAACAGAGGTTTTCCTCTCAGAAAACCCCCATATTTAAGATAATATATATATATATGTATTGAACATATTGAAAAATAAGCTAGCAAATGTAATGATAATATACAGTACTGTGGAAAAGGCCTAACCACATCACTGTAGATGTTTCTCAGAAAACATCTGATTATATTGAATGTAAAAAAACAAAGACCCTGTGACATCAAACACAGATTTACTTTATGTTACTGCACTTTGTAATTGTATTGAATTCAATATAATATAATAATATAATATAAATATAAGAAGTCTGCATTATTTCCCTGCGTTACAGAATTTTGTCATGTGCCTAAATCTTTCACACAGTGGTAAACGTCTCAAAGAAGTCAGAGAGATGCTGGTTTGCAAACACACTGAGGTTAACGGAGAAGAAACCCTGACATTTCAAGTCAAGGTAACGTGAAGCCACACCGACTCCCTCACTACTGAAACTCTGTATCCCAGCTTTAATATTTCAGTTTCTCCTCACGCTGTAGGTGTTTGGTTTTAAAGTGACATCACCTTTCCCACAAATCCCATTACTGTGGAAACATCTAAACATCATCACACTAAAGGAACGGACATGACAGACAGGTCTTATGAAACCCAAAGACTGAAACTCAAGTTTCTGTATGAAATTCTTAGTCATTCTACAAAGGGCAAAACACACACAAACTCCAACAAATGTGCTCTTTCAGGAGAGAATTCAATGGTGATTTAAATGGGGACCCTGTTGATAGCCAGTCATAATTTAGAAACATGAAACATTTAACTAATATTTCAAAACTAAATGTATTTGACCATATAGCTCATAGGAGTCAAATAGTTTCTTTAAATAAACAACCTGATTAACTATGATGCTTGTGACATAATTACTTCAGAAATCACCAGATTGTATTTCCAAAATACCAAAGACAGAATGGTATTGTTATTCAATCAATTTTCTAGTTCTTGGTTTTACATTTCAACTAGTAACTTAAAGGTGAATTGAATCGTTTCTGCATCACCAAACAAAACTTCAAAAATAATGACTGTTTCCAAACAGGTTTCCCAAACACTCCCTCATCTGCCAGAAGAACACTACAGATGGCAAACTTTCAGCTGCATATTAAGTTAGGACAGAAGTACAGTATTTGAACACACTTTACCTCTGAAATAAATGAATCAGCAATGATTCATTATTTCAAAAATCATGGAGCCATAAAGATTGACTGAGTCTGAGTCTTACTTGAGGCCTGCTGGAGGGGGTGGAGCCCCGTCAGTCTGGGTGGAGGAGGAAGAGGATGGTGGACTGCTGGAAGGAGGAGGAGAAGTGTCCATGGGCTGTGCAGGAGGAGATGGAGTGGAAGTGGAGGAGGTGGGTGGAGGTGCAGAGTCCCCCTGAGAGGAGCCGTCTGCAGGCTGACCCTATGAGTTCAAGAGAAAAAAAGTGAACAAGAGAGAGCGAATGAAATAAAGAACCAGAAAAAAAACGTGTGTCTTGTGCGCACGTATCTGCTGCTTCCTGATACCATGAAAACAAGCTATGGCCACAATGACTAATGAATAAAAACTGAATTTTTTACTGAAACTGAAAATGTGAAACTTAACTGAATGTTAAGTTCGATGCCTCACCTCAAGTATCTGGATCACAGCACTGGTGTCCCTCAGCAAGTTCTCAGCCAATAACAGACGCAGTCTGGGTTCACTCTGCAATGACTGGTCCACATCTATCTGAACATTCACTGAGCCATTGGTCTGAAAGAAAACCACAGGAATTTAACTTACTGTATCTATACAACTGCTTTTATAATAGGATATATAAAGCAATATTGATATCCAGAGGCGGCAGACAGCGCTCTGAATAGAGGACGGGATCTTATGCTTTTTAAGCTAGCTTGCTATTGCTAGCCTCTCTGAAATTGCCTACCCTAGCATTAAAGCTGCAACATACAAATCCAATGCCCTAGTGGCAGCAGATGGAATTGCAAAAATAATGACCATTTGAATAACATTTCCCCAAGGCCTCTCCACATCAGCCACTGTTCAAAAACCAGACAGTTCCAGCCCCAAACTCAAGGTGTTCTGTAAAAAAACCACACTGGAACTGACCGCAGTACTTGTGCTGACTCGTGGGTTCCTCACACTCTCTCCCAAACCTGTCATCATCTGCTGAATGGACATCTGAGGACATCCAACACACACAACATAAACTTTAAAATCGAATCCACATTCTAAAAAAAACATTGACTGCATAATCCCAAACCTCTACCTGAATTTGCTGAGGATCCATTATGTTAACTGGAACGTTAAAAGTACCCAACATAACGTAGCTGTTGGCATTGCGGTCATGTGTGGGTCCGAGGGGAGTTCCCTGAGAACCGGTAGAGTTGGTGTTCTGATTTCCTCCCTGTGTCCCACCAGAAGACTCCGATACACCACCCGAGCCGGCGCCCTGCTGGGTGGTCTGAGGTGGGGCTCGCTCCACCAGGTGAATAACCTTTCCATCCACATCTGGACAGAACAAGAGTGTGATGAACAGGGACAGCACTGCTCAAAAAGGGCATTTTATTAAAAGCACGCACTGATTTGTACGCACAGTCAACGTTCTACTGAATTTTTTAATCATATTTAAAAGGTAACAATGACTACTCTAAAACATTAGTCTTTTCAATCTCAATTTCCCTATCACCTGAAAAAACAAGTCCGATTTGTAAAGGTTTAAATGCAAATCAACTCACTGTATTCTGTAAGGGTTTTCTCGTCCTGGAGAACTCGGCCCTGATAAATGAGTCTTTGTTTGTCCACAGGAATTCCAACTGAGGGTGATATGTGCTCCTTAAACTCTCTGACCGTCATCTACACACCAAATCCAAAAGCTGTCAGCAAAACTCCACGAGGCAAACTAATACAATACATAAAATACTGTCTACAGAATCTACAGTAACATGACTCTCCAGCTAACAGGAAACATTCTCAGAACGTTGGCTAACGTTCTCTAAAAGATCCTCCAAAGTTATCAAAAACATCCTGGCAGTAAACTTTAAATAACGTTATTCTTAAGTAATTTTCAAAACGTTTTCTTACAACTGTTCTTATAACCAAGCAATAACGTCAATACAACATCTTAAATACCGGACGTTTAGGACGTTCCTGGAACTACTTACAAACATGCCATTTTTTGTTTTTCTGTAACTTAATGGAAATGTTAGGGAACGTTCTTACAACCTAACACTGTATGCAGGGTTCTTCAACTTGTTTTGAAGTGGAAAGCACAAATGACATGGTTAGTTTTACTTTCACAACACAGTAAGAGAGGTCCAGCTCACCTGTGCTGGCACTGTGTAGCTCCTGCTCTGAGAGTCCAGGGTTTTCACAGTCACCTCTGTGTTACTGCCTGTCTGCTCTTCCATACTGTCTGTATGATCCTGAAATCAATCTTAACCAGGCACAGAAAAACATGTTACCAACCTGATGAGTTCAACACACGAAACCCTATAATAACTTACGTATTAAATGCTCTCTTCTGGATAAAAGCGTCTGCTACACGAATAAATGTAAATGTAAAGTGAATCTTGTTTGTGTCATATATCATCCCACCTTTGGAAAAGTGTTTCCTGTGTTACATACAACAAACTAGCCTGATGGTGCTAAACAAGCGCTTTAACAGCGTTTCAACACAACATAATAAAACATTAACAAAGATCAATAACCCATTTGCACATATAGGCAGTTTTTAGGATTACAGATACAAACATTTAACAAATAAATTATTAGTTATTCCAGAAACTGAAGAGCGCTAAATTTAGCATGCTAGTTTAGCTCGCTAACCTACGAAGCGGTTATTCTTGTTGGAAATCGTCGCGTCTGAATCCACCCCGAAACGAATAACTTTCCTTAAAGTGCAGCTTTAAGTTGTTGTTGTTGTTTGTTTGTTTGTTTGTTGTTGTTTGTGCTCCTTTAAAATGTTATTCATGCGGCTAAACGCGTCGCGCTATCACGCTAGCCGGTGTCGAGCGACGGGCTCGAGGAAGTGAGCCGTGACGTCACAGCGCCCTCATCGATTTCAATGGCGACTGTAAGGTTATAATGGATCATTTATTAATCAGTCTTATGATTTATTAACACGATACATAATATATATGTTATTTAATATAATATTATTATTGCACTTATAAAGGCATCGTTTTATCTAATGCAATGGCTTTCATACCTTTTTTTGCATGTTTGACTTGAATGTGCAGATCATCTGGATGTGTGCATGCATCCGGATGGTACAGCACTTGTCAGTGGTCTTGTCAGCAGAAGACCACGCTTTCCGTTTCGTTTATTTTGTTATTTTCAGGCTGGAAAGTCACAGTCATGCGTCATTTGCTTTGCAGGCGACACAACAAAGTTAAAACCCAGATAAAGACATTGACAAAAAGTTCATCCATGCTTTGGATCCATGATCTGTTAGAGACTTTCTGGCCCTCGCTTTTGTATTCATGACAAATTAAAGTAATTGCAATAAAAACTGATGCAGCATTTTAATTATTGATCATTGCATACAGTGAGGGGGCAAAGAAAGCGGAACAGATGAAAGTGGGCCAAACCGGGAACAAGAGCTAACGGAACAGTGCAGAGGTGTTTAATAAGGACATGCAGACTCACATAACATGTATACCAGTGTATCATAAACACTGCTGGAAAATATTAGTGCAGAAGACAGAAATACACTACAGTGAATATTAAAATCAACATCTACAATAGCTTCACTCAGAGTCGGCTACAGTTTCCATTTGACAGCAGTTTAAAACCCAGAATCCATCCATGATGAGCAGCGTATGCTTTAAAAAGCCAAATGCTGTTTTGCAAGGCAATGGCCTACATTAACAGACAAAAGATTCACGTTTTAATGTATGTTCCAGCATCAAAGCCTGAACTTTGAGCTTGAATTATAATCAACATTTCAATTCACTTACAACTAATAGTTACTGTACCAGCAGGGTCAAAACATAGAGTTATATAAAATAATGTTATGTAAAATATAAAATAAATGCCCTGTTAGTACGGTAGGTTCCCAAAAACATTTTTATTTAGTCACATCACGCAGATTCAAGACTTTATCCCAAATCTATGTGGAACAATGGAACAGATTGATTTACTGTGTTCCACATAAGAGAAATACAAACAAATATCATCATCATTCTTTTCTTTATTGTATTTATAACTGTTTATGATGTGCATTATACTGTATGTACAGAATATAAAAGTCTAAGTTTATATTAACATGCAGTTGGAAAATGTAATGTTTGGGATGACTTATGTAAAAGAAGTCTGAAAATTGTATTTTATGATTATGAGTATTTTGGCACAAGAAGCTATAGGTAAAGTGATAGTCAGATTAATAATCTTCCTCACTATTTTGCATTTGGTGTGTAATGTTTATTTAGAAACGTGGGTACAGTGTTGAGAGACAAAGTGCAGCACTTAAAATAGACAAATAAAACTATTTGACTAAGCTGTTTGAGTCAGGGTGAGACATTTTCACAAGTATGAATCAGTTTTCTGTTTGGTGATTTAGTCTTGACATTCTCCTTTCACTTAATCTCTCATGCTCTCTTTACATGTGGGTGTTTTATAAGCAATCTCTGCGAGTGCAGCTATTTCTGTCTTTGCATAATTCATGTGATCATAAACTTATGATCCTTAATAGGCTAATGCAGATAGTGCTTTAGTGTTTTCATTAGACCAAGTAACTGGTCACCTGGCCGTCTTGTTTTGAAGAACTGTCTGTATGCTATTTATATTAGTATACTTAGCATGCTGGGAAAAGATCTAAATGGCCTGTTTGTATTCTCCAAAAGCTGTTAGCATATTAAAACCGTCATTATGTTTTAATCAACTTAATGAAACTGCTGTAAATGCAGAAGTAAGCGGAAACACACCTATAACTGATTTCTGTTTTTACTGAAAATAACTTTTTGGTGGTTATAAAACATTCCCACAGGTGACCAGCAGCTGCAGAAATATTTACAGTGCTGCACCATGTTTTATATTTAATCAATTACATCAGGAAATTTGTGCCTCTAATACTTTCCATTTAGAACTTTTAGGTTGTAAGAACGTTGCCCCAGCATTTCCAGTAAGTAACAAAAACATTAAAAATGTTCGTTTTAAAGTTCTTGGAAGGTTCAAAATGTCTAGTTTTTAAACATTGTACTAACATTATTTATATTATTATAAGAATGTTATTCAAACAGTTTTTAAATTCTGTAACGTCTTAAAACATTCCACCAACAACTTAAGAATAATGTTTTTCATATATATATATATATATATAAAATAAATAACGTTAAAGCAAGCTACTGCAAGAACGTTTTGAGAACTTTTAGAGAACATTAGCCAACATTCTGAGAACATTCCCTGTTAGCTGGGTTATCTTTGTGTTTGTATCAGGTGTGCTTGTCACATCACCCGTTTCTCTTCCACAGATGGAGGCTGAACAGAATATATTATAGATGTTCCTTATATTTGAACAGTATGTCTGTCATACTGTTTTACCTGTTCTACACACACACACACATCTACATACACTCCAATCTTATTCCCCCCTCCCCTCCAAATGAAAACAGAGAGACACGCAACAGTGCAAGAAGACCTGACATGAGAAAAGTACCTAAAACTTATAAGACTTTCCCACAGACAAGTCTCCACCCACAAATGGTAAAGTTGGCTTATTCTTATCTCCAGAACTGATCACATCACAAGTATCTGCTTGAAAGATCTTATAGTTTCCCGCCCACCAGGATGAGGGTCCTGCTTTTATCACCTGCTTTAACAGATTAATTGTGTGTGCCAAAATCATAGTGATGCAATTTCATATCCCCTTCACAACTAGTGAATGGTGACACAAATTCAAAGGTTCTCTAACTCGCAACAAAACATTGTGGCTTTAAAAGGACAGTTCACCCAAAAATGAAAACTCTTCCATCATTTACTCACCCTCATGTCATTCAAACGTATATGACCTCTTCTGTGGAACACAAAAAAGATATTTTAAGAAATGTCTCCGTGTTTTTGTGTCCATACAATGGAAGTCAATGGGTGCCACTGTTGTTTGGTTACCAACGTACTTAAAATGATCTTGTTTGTGTTCATAGTCATACGTGATACAGGTTTGGAATGACATGAGGGTGATAAAATGATGGAAGAATTTTTGTTTTGGTGAATTATTTCTTTAACTATTATTTAGTAACTAGTCTCACAGCTGATTTCTTTACTCAGTTTCTCTCTGCCAAGCATTAGCTCAATTACTTGGCAGGATGACTACAGGTTAAAATGCTTAAAGAGCCCATGACATAACAAAAGTTCAAAACCTATTTCCCTTCATCTGTTGACATCCCCCCACCCATATCAAGCTGAACTATTCTTCATATCTTAATCACATTCACATTTTGCTGAACCAAGAAACAGAATACACGCAGATCCTTCACTTGTCTTGGCAAACGTTTCACTGCTTACGTGGTTGTGGCAGAAAAATGGAAGGGAAAAAAATGTTCGAGTATGCCGGTTAAAATCTTTTAATTACCTAGTTTCCCAAAAAAACATACTGATGTTTTACAGAAACCAATACGCTGATACAATCTAATATATAATACAATATAATATTCTAATACAAAACAATATAGTAATATAATATAATACAATATAATATGCTTTCCTTACTTTGACAAAAGCTCTTCATAAGAAGATACAAAGAATCACTGAAGAACATTTATGTTTCAAGGACCAGAGAAAAGAGCCCAGTTAACAATTTTAGGTTGTAAGAACATTTCCATAATGTTTTCCATTAAGTTGTTAAAATGTTAAAAAGGTTATTTTGAAAGTTCTAGGCATTTCAAAATGCCATTTTTTAAACGTTTTTAAAACGTTCCACCAACTACTTAAAAAATAAATAAATTTTGATAGTTGATCTATAACCTTAACAAAATGTTCTAGTCATGTTTCTGCAATAATGTTTTTGATAACTTTCAGAGAATGTTGGGCAACATTCAGAGAACATTCCCTGTCAGTGTAAATTGTGTGGAACGTGGTCTGTCAGTGTTGACACAGGCGTATGGCTGTGCCGTTCTTCAGAATCACTCAGGGGACACTGTACGGGGACAGCATGTGTGTGTGTGTTTGTCTATGTCTGGATTATTGTGTAGGAGTATGTGGTATGAAATGCCCTCCCAGGAAAGTACAGGCGACTGAATTGGGGCTGTCCCAATGGGTTAAGCACCTTTGAGAGAAGAAAGAATAAACACAGTGGATCTAGGTGACAAAATAAACATCCACTAATCAATGTAAACACGACAGCCACACCCCCAGAATGAAACAACAAACCCATGCACACAACTGAGTAACAACCCTAAATATCTCTCCATACGTCTAGCAGAACTAAAAATAAAGTGCATGATGGAATTTAATTTGCTCATAAAAGCAGAAGCCATAAACCATGATTATCTTTATTGTGATGCTGCTGAGATCTTTGCAGCCTGAGACATTGTATCTTCCATTCTTATTTTTATAGTGAAGGACTACAGAGAGAGAGTGAGAGAGAGAGAGAGAGAGAGAGAGAGAGAGAGAGAGAGAGAGAGAGAGAGAGAGAGAGAGAAAGAGAGAAAGAGAGAGAGAGAGAGAGAGAGAAAGAGAGAGAGAGAGAGAGAGAGAGAGAAAGAGAGAGAGAGAGAGAGAGAGAGAGAGAGAAAGAGAGAGAGAGATGTCCAGTACTATAAAGTGAGAGCGTGAAAAGGGGAAACCCTGCGGGACAGATCATGTCTGCTGTTGACATTTATTCACTCAGTCACATTTCACACTACAGCACACATCGAGGTAAGTCAAGTTGTCTTTCTCAATCAGATTTGTTTTGTCTTGTGTTCAGTTCATCAGATATTGCACTTCTCTTGTCATTCCTTGATTTAAGAGGAAGGTATAAAGTACAAAGTAAATGAAGGAGTTTTATTCCATTGGGTTTTGCAGATAGAAAAAGTGATGGAGTCATGATTCTGCAGATACAGTGATATTCAAATATTCAGTGATATTCAGATGCAGTACAGATGATACAGGGAGGAATATGATCATCCTCACAGAGTTTATCTGTACAGTGCTTAAACCTCCATAAATATAGATCAATGAAATTTCCAATAACCAGTTTACTAGATTTTACAACCCCCCTCCCCAGTCCTTACTTTTTGATTAGATTGTTCAACAATATTAGTCAAGTCAGCTACAAGGATCCAGTCTTTCTGACAGCATTTAAACTTTAACAAGTTAATAAATCGCTTAGTAAATTTTGTATAGTTTTGTACATTTTGTTTTAAATAAGCGTTTGTATGTGTTCATAACAGCGGTACAAACAAACACCTATATGAAGATAAAGTTTAAACTGTGCTGTGTTACACAAAATGCTGTATGTTAAACACCAGATGTGCATGTTCTTACCTGTGAGTACAGCAGGGGTCTCTCTGTGGGTAACATGGGATTTCAGTGGTGTGAGGCAAGCATTGCTTTTTTAGCCATACACACACAATGTTTCTCATTTATGTTGCTCTGGACAGAAGAATCAAAGTACTGAGTTAAACTCTCAATTCTGAACTCAGTTCAAACTCTGTAATTGTGAACAATGTTTCACAATTTATATCTGAGTCATAATGATGGTAAATACACTTTTGTTCACCCCATATATTGTTATATATTTTATATATTTTGAGTTATCTTGTGTTTTTTAAGGCCGTTTAGCAATATAGTTCATGCATTTAGGTCAGTGAGCTACACAGATTTCATCCTACATCACACTCTAAACATACATCTTGTGTTTCTCTACCTTGTTACCTTTATCTTGGTTGGTGCCAGTCATAAAGATGACTGGATCGAGTCACCCCAGGTTCTGGCTCCTGACTGGCTGGTGCTGCTTGATGTCAGCCGCTCTCTTGATCCTGACGGTAATTCTTGCTACAAGGACCAGTTTTAACAAACAGGTGACGTGACTCCTGGTTCTGTCCAATCACTGCGCTGCTAGTTAGTGTTATAGTTATATATATATATATTATATACTAATGAACTTTCTTCAATTGTTTCTTCATTAGCTCAATACAAACACAACAGACCAACGATCCAGAGAAGCAGGTATGTGTACATGTGATTGCTTTCAGTCCTCAGTTTCAACAGTAAAACATCTGAAAGAATGTAACAATGTAATCGTCTTTTACAGAATCTGTAAAACTCTACAGTGAGCAGCTGAAAGGTGAGTAAACACAGGGCAGTACTGATGATGAACAGTGGGTATAGTAATAATTTAACATTTGACTGTTTTGCTAGTATTACGAACCCAATATAATCACTACAATGCATCATTTCTCTCTATTATCAGGTCTTTTTTCACAAAAGCCACTATCTTTATTTTTGGAAAGTCTGTTTCTCATTGGGCTTTTTACACAACATCTCTGAATTTGAAAAGATTTCAGTTTCACTTTTGTTTTCAGGTTTCCCGCCTGGTCAGTCCTTCAGAAACTACATTCGTCTCATCAGGGGTGAGCGACATCTTCAAACGTGCACCAGAAACTCTCCCTCTCTCACTTTCTCTGTATGCCAGAAACAGTACAAAGGGACTTTTGCTTGTTTCATTATTTTTAGTGTCTTTTCAGTTGTATTGAGGAAGTTGTATTGCTTTTAAAAAATTGATTGCGGCCTGAAAGTGATTTAAATATCATTTTGACATGTCCCACAATTACTGTATCATATATACACACATGTAAAGTGAGCAGTAAGCATTTTGTAAATCTAAAATTACACTCTTTTTAATGAGTCCCATCTTATATATGATTTAGTTGTTTCAGTCAGGTTATTCAAGGTTATATGGCAGATGACCTTCACTCCATTAAATTTGGAAACGGTACATTTCTTTAATTCCTGTGGGGTTTTCTCGCCTCCACTCACTCAACAGATGAACCAGATACAATGACCGCAATGACACTTTTTTTCAAGGCAATGCTAAATGTTTACCGCAGAGGCGTTGTGAATCAGTGGAAATATAACCAGCGTGTATGTGTGTGTGCGTCTGAGCGGCGCTGTGTAAGAAAGGAGGTGGAAAACATCCTTTCAAAGGCTCTCCTTCACTAACCTCACCTAGTGTGTTTTAATGCAAAACACTCATGGAACAAACATTAACTCGACCCCTCACAAATGGAACAAACGGTAGTACAACGATACAAAGATAAAACAAAAAGCATACAAATTATTTGTGTTTTTAAATGTAACTGTTACAATGTTGTATGAACTAAATTAACTCTATCAAGTTCTAATAGGCCAAGATCTGACCAATTGGGTGCCTTCTAACAAATCAAAATTACATATTACCACTGTAATCATTAAGTCTTAATGCACCATCTATTTGAATGGGCCCAAAAATAAACAAAAATTAAAGCTATGAACACTATTTAATTTCCTTACATTTTTCTTTTTATTTTAAAGCTGCAACGTTTTTGGTTATAAACAAACAAAAAACAGTGAATAGCCAAGTACATGACAGGTGTTCTTACCATACCCTGATCCACAACAATATGTTTATAATCTGTCGGGTCAGTTTCCCCAGTATATGTCATTTAACTTAAACAGGTAATAAAAAGTATGTTAAGTAACCTGCAATTTCACATTTCTAACAGAGATGGCAGAAGAGGCAAAAGTTACAGATTGCAGCTTTACCTTTTGTCTGGTTCTTTAATAAAGCTTTCTTTCTCAATTCTCTCTTGTCCGCGTTTAGACTGCCTTTAACCTTTACATTCTTTTCCCCAAAATCCGACAGGTGGCCAATCCTGGATTTGTGATATGGATCCTCCATGTCAGACAAGCTTCCTCTCGCTGCAGAACAACAATGTTGGGATTACCATCAGCGGCTTCTACTACTTCAACGCCCAGGTCTACTTCCATGAGACAAAGAATCAAAGCAAACAGATGATGAAGCACACTGTTACTTTGGTCCCGAACCAAAGGGGAATCGAGGCTGAGTGAGGTCATTATTCATGGAGGAGGATCCGTTTCATTGACACGAATGGTCCGTCTGAAGAAGGGAGACAGCATCAGCCTGGACATACACCCACAATCCATACTACTGTCAAAAGAACATTTTCATACTTACTGGGAAATCATCTTGCTTTTTAAAGAATAATAGTCAAGGATAAATCCTTAATATTCTTCTCAGGGGTGAATTACAAGTGTCACTTGGAGTTTTGTATTTACAACAAAAATGCAAGCTTAGATTCTGCACTTGTGCCCACCTGTGGTACAAGTTATGATGTTTGTATGCTTAGTTCTCAAGCCCATTTTGGGGTTGTAAAGAAATTAACTTCTCGTGTGTTTGTTAACATATTTTGTTAAAATGTTTTAAATATATATTAAGTATTTTAGAGCAACTGTTAAAATGTTTTTATATAAAAATATTTTGTCTTAAAGAAATTGTTGTGCAAATTCTGATGAGTGTATTTTATTTAAAACAACTTTTTACCTTAATTACCTCAAATTGTCATTTCATGTAACATGTAACTGATGCACTGCTGAATAGTAAACATGATTTGAAATCATTTTTGAGGTAACTTTATGAACATTGTGTGTGAGCTTGTTGTCTTTCATGTAAGCGCTATCAAAAAGTCAATTCGCAGCAACAAGCTTCTGTGAAGTGTAACTTGATTTGTTGTATAAATTCAGGCATGGAACCCAAAGACAAACTAAAATGATCCTCCGTTCCATTTAACATACCACAAGTGCCCACATGAGGGAGCCACTCAGCATGCAGTTGCGGCTATGTGGCCTTTTACTGGCCTTCAGACAAGTAAACTACTCATAAACAAGTAAACTAAACATAAACCTGCTTAAGCCACATCTTCAAACTGTGTGTTTAGATTGTGTAACCAAACACATCAGGTCTGGATGATGGACACCATGAGTATGCCTTCCCTCTGCACTGATTTTAAGATCAGGGACGGCCTGAGCGATATGTCAAAGATAATATTTAGTACACTGTCTGGTTTTGGTTTGTGTCTTTTGTCAGCACTGATGAGCTACTGTACCTCCCAAAGTCAAACCTATTTCCAATAGCTTACCTCCACTGCCACTGTAACCGCAGTAGGTTACAGCTAATTTCATTTCATTAAGTCACAATCTGAATTCCCCTTATCTACAAATCCTCTTTCTTTGGTTTATTCCTTAGCCCACGCTGATTTCATATTATGGTGAACAAATTACAGCAAGATAAGGAAGAGATTCATAACTTGTAATTCATTATACAATATTTGCAAAGAGAAAACAGGATATTTGGTGCTTCATCTTTGCTATATTAGAAAGCATAAAACAAACTGTACAGATTTAAAACATACTGTGTGTTGAGTCAAAGTTTTCAGTTCGGCTCAGTTCAATCACTTCCACTATTTTTATTACGAACACTGTAAAATAATTTAGAGGAAGAAAATCTTGACATTTATAAACAAACATTTAAGGTTATTTGTTCTTCTTTCATTATACTGACAACAAAGTTTTGGTTGAAATGGTACGAGTGAAGCATTTATCTCATGTCCCTGTTACACAACAGTTCCCTTTCTTGGTTTCCTTACGCTTTACATCCCCTTCCACACATGCCCTTTCTGATGAAAGTACTAAATCAGCTTTTCCATGCACCTTTTTTAGTTTTACTATCGTTTACATTTGAACCAGAGTAGCAGAACTAAAATCAGACTCTTCGCAATTTCAGATCAGGCAACATAAAAGTCACGTAAACACAACCAGAATAAACAGCAATCTCAGTCTGCGCCTCGTCCTGAATCAAACGTTCTTTAACATGTAGGAATAAAAGAGCAATTTGTCAGCATAATTCTGTGGCAATTTGCAAAGCGCCTGAACTCTTTATTTGTAAATGTGTGTTTGTGCACAGTCAACCATTTCCTGTTAGCTTGTGGTTTTTTGCACATATGCACAGAGCAATCTAAACTCTTCAGCATGCAAACCCCTCTATCCTGTGTAAATTTACTAAATCTTGCAATCAAAACAAACAAACAAACAGTGTAATTGGCTCACATAACAGATATTGTTACTTATTGAAGTTATTACATGTGCGGCTTTGTGGTTTTGCTAGTAGCGGGTATGGCAGTACAGCTAGCCCAATATTTTGAATAGGCAAACGCGACCACAGAAGCTGTGCTGAAGGAAATCTACATGACACAATTCTTGATTTCACTGGTCTACCGCATCTGTCATGCTTTACTAGGACTGTTGTTTTTGCTAAAAATTCATCTTTAGAATTTCCTTATTGCAAAACGAGAATCACTAAACACTTGTTAATGTGTGCCACATGACAACACAAACAAGACGGCAGGTCATTACATGATGTAACATGGACATTTTGTTGTTTCTGGACATTTTGTCATTTTCATGCTTATTGTTGGCTTTTAAAGTGATATGGTAAATACTTCCTCATTTGTAAGTCAGAATAAAACTTCTGCTGCATGGATTAAAACATGAATACATGTAGTGTAAAACCTTCATTGTTAGTCAGTAGCAGAAACAGGAAACCACAGGGACAGATGTGAACAGGAACATGACCCAGGCCAGACTTAAACCCTGGTCCCCCACAAGCACAACAGCCCACATACTGACCTCACCCACACCAACCACAAGGCCACTGCTCTGAAAGAGTTTTAGGTTACGCAGAGTTTTAGGTTAAAAACTCCTCTGACCACCTACATCTGATAAGCTTCCAGAGTAAGCAAAGGGACATGGTGCTTTTTTGCGTGTGGTGAAGGTGTTAAACCAGAGATAGAGAGCAGCTACGAAACCAGCCATGCTCTGCGTCACGTCCCATCCTCCATGGAGCATAATGGGGATGCAAGACAATGTAAATGGAGAGCAGGGTTCGAACTATGCAATGCATGACAGAAATCCTTTCATAATTATCAACATATCAGCTGCACAACCACATGAATATAACCCAAAAGACAGGGGCCTCCCCCCTTCCCCTCTCATCACTCAGCTCTTTCATGTTGTGTTGCAGGTGCTCTTTGATGGTGAAGAAGTTTACTAAAGCTTCCTCCACAGAGGTCATAGATTATGCTGCAGATACAACCGCTTGCCTGTATGACAATGGCACTTCTTAAACTCCAAGATTATTTACACACTAGTGTCTTTCTCATCCTAAATGATTTATATCTCATACAATTATAGTGTAACACAAATCTTGAGATGATTGAAGCCTGTGATTTGTGAAGCCTGACATAGGGTAATGTGTGCTTCGGGATTTTTACAATAAAGCTCATTAAATGGGTAGTTTGGCCTAATACACTTTACTTTTGGCCTATATAGAAAATTTATAATCATTTCATTGTAAACCTGTATGACTGTTTTTTTTAAGCTCAGCACAATTCGTCTCCATTCACATGTACTGTCTGGAAATGAACAGCTTTGACATTCTACACAACACATCTTTTATGGTCCACAAAGCAGATCATATGAAGCACAACATGAGGGTTAGTAAACGATGAGTGATTTTTCATCATTGTTTTTTTTTTGGAAAACAATGCTGTTTAGATTATAATACAGATGTTGTTTAATCACATCTGCATTTCCTGATGTCAAAACTACAGGAGTGGGATTTGATGACGGGATGGTGTTTCACTGTTCAGTGCCTACATACAGACCCACATCACTTCACAAAAATGTCGCACAGCCCCACAAATACAGAACTGGACCTGATACATGCACACATTGCATCATTACATCACATACCACAAACACCCTCTTAAACAGAACGTTCTCAGAACGTTGGCTAACATTCTTTACAGGTTCTCTTTAAGTTATCAAAAAGCATTGTTGCAGTAACGTTAGGAGAACGTTTTTCTAACAACATATAGCATATATCTAAAACTTTATTTCTAAAGTTAGTGGAACATTACAAAATTACTAATAACATTAGTACAATGTCTAAAAAACTTGATGTTTTGAATGCTCCTACAGCTTTCAAAAGAACCTTGTTAACATTTTTATTACTAATAGAAACATTATGGAAACGTTCTAAACCTACAATTGTGAGCTGGGCTCTCCTCTCTGGTCCTCGAAACAAAGGGTCTTCAAAAGTTCTTTGTAGCTCCTCTTCTTATCAAAAGCCTCACAGTCACAGTATGGAAAGCAATTTTATTCATTAAATGTATAAATATTATAATATAAATGACAAAATGAATAGTTTTGACTGAGTCAAAACAATAACATTTAATGCGGTTATTACGTAATGGAAATGTTAAGCAAACATTCTTACAGCCTAAAATTGTTAGCTGGGCAAGGCCTGCAGAATCAGATCCTCATGGGCGATGACTAAAAAATTAACAAGCAGTTTCCATTGCACTTCCTTAATTAGGCAACAACAGAATACAGCAATGGCGTAAGAAACCATTACAAACTGTAACAAAGAGGTCCCGCAACGTTACTGTATGTATATAGCCATTTATGTAAGAACCATTTTAAAAAGCAGCTTAGAAAAACAACTTATCTCACAGGAAATAAAGAAGATAATGTGAGTAAGAGGGCGATGAGTTAACAGGCTTTGTTTAGTGGTGTGAGAAACAGAAGAGCAAATAGTGACAGAGAGATAAGAGGGCTGTTCTGGTGACATGCATTTCCTCTTTACACTAGAGGACAGGAAACAACAAATATGGTATTGCTGCACAGAGTCTGCCAGTATCTGCAAGTTACTAGAGACATGGAGCCGCACGAACCAGAGAACATAGAAATGAATCAGAAAATACACTACACATTCACTTTAATAACAAACCTGTATTTCTCTTTGACAAAGCTAATAAGACAATGCTAGACAGAGAAAGAGGGAGGGAGAGAGTGAAAAGGAGAGAGAAAACAAAAACACAAGTGATTAAAGCCAGCAGAATTTTAAGATGTGGAATCTCCCAATAGGAAGTCAGTCAGCTGTGTTTATATTGCCCGTAGTATTGGTGGTATTACATCACCAGCCAAACCGAAAGTGCCTGCAGCCAACTGCTAGAACCAAATAGTTACTAACCACCTAACCGGTATATCAGGTTGTACTGTGAAGTCAAAGAAAAGAACAATAAATATGAAATTATTATTAGACAGCATTATCAAACAATGTCATTTTGTATTATTCTACCTTCTGCATTTTAATGTGATTGTAAAGTGGTTTAAAAGTTAGCATGCAGAGTTGTGTGAGAGCACAATATTATGTACATGTGTGTGTGTGTGTGTGTGTGTGTGTGTGTGTGTGTGTGTGTGTGTGTGTGTGTGTGTGTGTGTGTGTGTGTGTGTGTGTGTGTGTGTGTGGGGGTGGTGGGTGGGTGGAAAGTTGGTGTTTGTGAACTGAAGGTGTTCTTTCCCTTTTCAAACCAACCTCTGTTCCTCAGACTGTCTGACAAACTGACATCACTGGAGTTTCCCATTTCATACAGCATATATAAACAGTAAAGCCTGTAGATCTTCATTTCATGAACAAGCAGTAGAAGAAACAACTGAGACACTCCAGAGAAAAAACAGAATGATGAAGCACGAAACAACAGAAGCAGACCTGGAAGCAGGTCTAGATGGTGTTTATCAGAAAACGGTGGTCCCTGTACTGGTCAAGCCTTCTCAAAGTTGGATATGGAAGACGTTCACTGTAATCGTCTTCATCGCTCTCTGTGCTGTGGTTTCTGTTTTCTTCGCCTGGCATATGATGGTAAGAGTGACACTTCAGTGTGAGGAGCAACCATTATAGAAGAACCTGATGAATTAGTGAAGATTTCATGCTTGACAAAATTCTTCTGATATCTTTCACAGAAACAGAACGAAAATAAGACTTTGTCCATTTTGTCTGGGGAAAAAATCAGCACACCATCAGGTAAATATACCCAGCTTTTATGTTTTTAAATATTATATTTAGGATCATCTTTTCTTTGACGTTAAACTGACTTTGCCAAATATGGGCAAAACACAGTAAGAGGACATATTATAGTCTGACAGAATCGATTAGGTCAGATCTCAAGGGTAATGAAATGTGTAGTGACTTCGTTTTGAATTTAACCACCAGAAACTGATTAAATAGCAGCAATTTTACAATAAATACAGAATACTTACATTATTTTGCCTTGTTATGCAAAATAATTCATTACTTCATTAGGCATCTTATGTTAGATGTAGAAAAACTGGCAACATGTGAAACTGATCACAATCCTCTTTTCAACAGAGCATGGAAAAGCCATACAGCAAATTGCTGAGAGCACAAAGCATGCGATTCATTTACATGGTAAGTTCATCTTAACTTGTGTTTTTGACTTTACACGCACACCAACCTCACGATAGGTCACAGGTTAATTCTTAGCTTTCTTAGAAGAGTGGAACCTCTTATCAGATCATATAAAATTGCAAGTTTCTTAAAGGGAAGCTGCAACTGAGTATTTAATCAAACATCAGCTTACTTGGTTTCCCAAGTGTAGTAATACAAACGCAGTACCATAAATCATTCTTACAAAATATCTGGAGGCATAAGATGGGAACCTTCCACCCAGCTACCAATTTTAGGTTGTAAGAATGTTTCTGTAACATATCCATTAAGTAACAAAAACACAATGTCCAGTTTTTTAGACTTTGCATTAACGTTTTTGCTAGGTTAAACTTTTTAAAATGTTCCACTAAGAATAAGAATAACATTTTTATGTTAACATTTTTAGACCGCTAGCTAATGACACATCATTTTACTGGGGGAACGTTTCTGGACAACTTTGAGAGAACTTTATGCTTGTCTGCATACTTTAAAGATAAAAGACATTGTTGATTACATAACACAGATGCTCTGAGATCATGGGGATACTGCTTTTTAGAGGATGCTGCTTAAGTTTGTACAAAGACAACCTTATAACATCTTTTTTAACATTTATCTCCTCTCTTCTCAGGTGAACGAAGCGGCAGCCCAGAGATGCTGAAGTGGGTGAGCGGAGTGGATCAGTCCTTTCAGCAGGGCAGCCTCAAGCTGGAAAACAACGAGATTCATATTCCAGCTGAAGGTCTTTATTTTGTGTACAGTCAGGTGTCCTATGCTGTACAGTGTAAACTGGGTGAAGATGGTGACATAAAGAAATACCTCAGCCACAGTATCTTGCGGTATTCAGACGCAATGGGTCAAAGTAGGAGCCTGCAGAAGTCAGCCAACAGCATCTGCCAACCAGGAGAGAACGGGAAGACCACGTACAGCACAATGTATCTCGGTGCTGCCTTTAAGCTTTTGGAGGGTGATAAGCTGTCCACCAATACCACCAATGTAGACAACATTGACGATGATTATGCCAAAACATTCTTCGGAGTGTTTGCGTTGTGAAGTGACTAATGGTGAACTGTTCGACTTAACCTGATGCATAACCTGTTTTACAAACGGGGAGGCCATCAGTACAAGGAGTTTTGTGTTAAAATGTATTACGTTTTTTGAGTTATGTTCTCAGGGCATTCATAATTTATTTGAAAGATGCCGAAATGTCTTACTGCATCGCAAAGTAACTATTTGGTTCAAAAAGCAACAGATGCCGTGAGAGCTGCGCACTGAGTACTATGTACTCCCTCATGAGCTGTATACTAAGGGCACTACACCTGTAATGTTTAATGTCTTTATTTATTTATCAACTTATTTCGTTGTAGAAATAGTGAGGTATGGAAACGTTCAAAGAACGATGTTGTGAGTAGATTTATTTATAACTTTAGAGTGTATTTAATTGCTTTATATAACCAGTGTATTTATTAATATGAGTATATGCTATGGAAATGAATGTGCTGTTCTTCATATGCAAGCACTGCTGACACTCCTCTGTGATTCTGACATACTGACAGTAATGATGCTCAATAAACAACAAGTATCAACCAAATAAAGGCACTGGCTTTTCTTGTGACCGATCACAGGAGCACAACAGGGGATTTCTGAACCCCAGCATAGGATCTGGTCCTTTATCCTCCCGACTTCCTTTTCTTTGTCACAGAATGAGGTCAGTGTTGCGTTCATTCACAAACACCCACGGCTGCTTCTCCAATGTGCACACAGAAGACCGGATGATCACCATTGCATCACTCGCGAAGGAAGGAAATGCGCTAAATAGGGCTTTGAATTTAATCGTTGCATTTATATGCATCGTTGCATTTATATGCATCGTTGCATTTATATGCATCGTTGCATTTATATGCATCGTTGCATTTATATGCATCGTTGCATGCATCGTTGCATGCAGAGGAGAGTTTACACTATGAGCACATATGCTATAAAAACGACGGGATCGAGTCGTACGCACGCCGCAGTCTGTTGAGTCTGTTGTGACGTACTACAGTGACGTAGAGGTAGAGTTTCGTTGCTATGCAACAAGCGCCCGTCAGCGAGCGATGATTTAAACAACGCGACCCCGCACTATCGTTTAGTTGCTAAACTTTAATCGTCGATAAAATGTGAAATTGTTCAATTTTTAATATATTACGTTATTGCTATATAACAAATTGTTGTTGTTTGCGCTCCGAACGGCCCTCTTCGCCTTTCGTTTTGTTAGGCGGTTTGTGGATTATAAATAATCCGTTCGCGTTATTTATTTTAAAGATAACCATTTTTATTAAAATGTAATACCTTTCTAGGATGACGTCCCTTATTTTTCATCTCTTTCTCTTGAAAATCGTCGTTTGCGCCCTGTAGCATCCGCAGTGTTTGCTATCCGCAGCCCGACATACCGCGCCACCTGATTGGCTGACAAAGAACGTTTATGATAATTAGGCTTTTCTGATTGGCTAACAAGCATTACGCTAACTAAACGTAATAAAAATAACTTTAAATTGGGCCTCAAAAGGCCTTCATAAACAAACAACAGTGTACTCTCTCTGTGCAAAACATTGAGTTTATTAAATGTGGACATCCGGAAAGTTTGCATATTTAGAGAGTCTTCGTGAAGCTTAACATGCACACAGTAAATGATTATTGATGAATTGATGGCTGAAGAGGTTCAATTATGACTTACAAATGTGGAAGTACTTTAAATAATTTCTTGCGGATGGGCAGTAAAGCCATTGAAGCTCACTGCACACAGCCGTAGAGATCAGAGAGAAAGAAAACAGAGAAAATAAAGTATCGACCAGACGCGGGTCAGATACCTTTTAAATGACGTGTTCAGCCAAAACCTTGTCTCATAAATAAAGATGAAGAAGATAAAGAAGTGCATCTGCCCAGCTAACAGGGAATGTTTGCAGCTGTTCTCTTAACATTATCTTAAACCTTCTTGCAGTAACGTTAGTAAAACGTTTTTAACGTTATATATCATATATATCAAAAATGTCATTCTTAAGTAGATAGTGGAACCTTTTGAAAGCATTACAGAATTAAAAATTGCTCAAATAACGTTATTACAACCAAGCAATAATGTTTATAGAATGTCTTAAGAAATTCCTACAACTTTCAAGATGACATTTACAATGTTTTTGGTTCTTCATGGAAATGACTGTTGTGGCATTTATTCCGGCTCAGTTTGCCTTCTTTCTGGTAGAGTTTGAGGAATTGAGAGGGATAGAGCCACAGGCTGTTTGACTGTAGCCGGGAGTATCTGGACGTGTCCGTCTGAGTGGGTGGAACGTCAGGGTTTTACGTTCCACCCAGGGTTCTACAATCACATGACCAAAATCAATCATTTTAATAAACAACAGAGTAGTAAATAAAGAATGTACAGCCAAAAAAATGGTCAGAAAAAGAATTTGCTGCTGTATCAGCCTACACAACAATAATGACAGTAGATAAAATAAATGTCAAATTAATCAAATTAATTATTGTTAAGAAAATTACACTTACTTTCCTAAGGAAACATATACCCTTTATTCCTATCAAAACGTAACTTAATTACAAAAAATGAAACTGTGTCAGGAGAAAGAACCGAAATCATACGAAATGAGAAACTAGTGACCCCAAAACCAGCAGGAATGTGGAAGTGGTATAAAGATCATAGGGCTTATTTGTGTCGCAGGCCTTCGTCACAAAGAGAACTACAAGAGTGATGTAAATAGAGAAGATGATTGCCAGAGAGTCTTCCTCCTGCTGGGCAGAGAGGATCATCTCTCATCAGAGAGAGAGAGAGAGAGAGAGAGAGAGGAGAGAGAGGAGAGAGAGAGAGAGAGAGAGAGAGAGAGAGGAGGGAGAGAGAGAGAGAGAGAGAGAGAGAGAGAGAGAGAGAGAGAGAGAGAGAGAGAGATCTCAGTTCATTTTTAAATGGCCAAGTTCTGCTGATACATTTACAATATCAGCATGACTAACTGGGAGGCAAAAAGCTCTTTTGGTTTTAGAGCGCCAGGTCTAGTGTACTAGCCTGTAATTACCACTAGAGGGCATAAATTACCAGAAGCAATTACAGAAGACTGAATTGAGAAGCACAGATAACAGGTGAGGAGCAGATAATACAAACGTTTGAATCTAAAATGGAGGAGGAAAAAGAGAGCAATTGAAAAGAATTCAGAAGTAATTTTATCAAAACACTTCGAGCAGAAAGCACACAGATGATCTATGACAAAGTGGAAGTCATAACTGAACATTATGTGAAAATAGCTGCTGTTAGCTGTCCAAGATGATCTTTCAAAGTTTTATATATATATATATATATATAAAACAGCAGTCATTAGTTATATTGATGCTTTTAGATTGTGTAAGCCCCTCATTCTGTTTTAGAGGTAACAACTAAATTTTATCCTGAATAAAGCCTGGGAGGTCTTAGAAACTCTTGAGACAAATTTTTAGTTTAAATATCTGAGACAGATTGTATCAGTGAAGTGTACCGTGAGAAGCAGCCAACAGATAACTACAATCCTAGATATCGAAAAAACATTAAATGTAATCATTTCATTAAATATGCAATATGCGAAGTTGGAAAACAACCAGAACTTAAACTAATGATGTTTTAAGTTTGTGTCTTTTAACAAAAATGATAAAAACAAAAGACTGTCCGCTCTAAACTCAGGCAACTGGCTGATCCAGTGTTGCTATATTGCTTAAACAAACAGACAGAGCAATGTTCTGAATGATCAGAGGCACAGACAATTTAAGGTATGGTTTGAGGTATGACATGCCGTATGATATATGATTTATGGTATGACATGAGGTGTGACATGCAGTATGATATGAACCATGACATAAGGTATATGCGGTATGATTTGAGGTATTAAAGCATATCTTTACCTGCATTACCTGCACGCTCCACCACGCGCATCCCTCCCTCTTTCCCACTCCCTCCTCAAGTTCACTTGTGATGTCACAGAGAGGCGCATCCTACGTCATCTAAACTTTAAATCACCAGGAAACTTTTGTCCTCAGTGTAGACACAACACAACGATAAACAAGTGGAGCACACTCAATGTTCTTCATAAAGTTCCTAGATGTTCTCTCAGTGATAATACTTTTGTCATTTGATGGGTTATTTTTTAAAGCGCTATAAATGCTCTGAGAATCTGTATTAACAGCAGAGTAACATCCTGATATTAATTGATAACTCTGGCAACAGACTTTTATGCAATAAAAATCGTATGTGTTTATGGGATGTTTGTACCTCCTAGTGGCTAAACAAACTGGATATTATTGTTTTTACAGACTGGGGAAAACAGACCAAGCAGAGTAATATTGAAACAGCCACATGAGAACTAATTTCATCTCATCTTGCTGGTTTTCTATTTTGTCATTCAAATCGCTTAGCAAGACAAAAGGCACCGTATAAAATTTGACAGGATGGTAAAATTGGGCAGGAAAGATGCAGAGATGATTTCAGAGAGAATAAATTACAGTCAAAATGTCTCCTTTCAGTCATGCTGAGACTTAACTTTCACATCAGAGGAGGGTTGTTCATATTCCCTGTTCTTGCAGGTCTAAGACTGTTTTGAAGATGGCAGTATATTTACGAGTCAAGACATTCACTGACCAAACAACACACAATGTAATTTACAGTGTTTCCCTTACATTCCATTCACCCTTAGATATTGTAAAACAAATAAATTTCTATATATACACAAATACACAAACTTATTTTTACTGAACATATAATTGCATTACACCTGCACAAAGTATATATATAAAAACGAAACGTTCACAACTTTATGACTACAGCTATGGAGTTAAAATCTACGCAAGTCATGTACTGTAAATCTACAGTGTCATCTGTTATGTATATTTTGACTATATGACTTTAATATCACAGTACCGATGTGTCTCAAATTGTCATAATAAAACAGAACTTCTCAATCCTCAAGGTCACAGAAATTTATTGTTCCATCAGACATCACAAACTGTGCACATCCTCACACAGAACAATAACACAAATCTGATGCTGTCACAGAGTCTCAGCAAAGATATATAAAGCACACACAAAAAAACACAATGTGTCAAAGATGCCTGACACTTTTTAACAACTCTTAAAATGAACATTTCATCACAAACAATAGAAAAGTGATTGTCTTAAATTACTGTTTAAGGCAGGTGTGTCAAAACCTGCGTAATAATGAAAATCATTCAGCACTTTATTTTCCAATTGCACAGAATTGTCATAACTATTCTAATAAAATCTTCAGTCTTCTTATCAAAAAGACAAGAGTGCACTCAACAGAACACGTCCTGCGCATGCATAGAGAGAGAACTTATACAAAAATGTGTTAGTGGATGTCAGTTGGGATAAGATGTGCACCAGAGCTATTAATTACCACTATTATTTTTTTATTTAAATTTTTAATTTAAAAAAGGAAAATACAAATGAAGAAGCACAAAAAAGCAGTACGTGTCAGTAGGTGAACAAATGTTCACATGCGACGTGTTAATCTTTAAAGTAAATCAACAGTTTTACTATAATGTCAGTTATAGAGATCACAACATTACGAGCTTAAAAGACACCATTATATACACTTTGCATAGATAAACTTCAGGTGTTGTTGTGGGGATATAACAGTATGATTAAGCAAATAAAAGCACCAGCAGTGATTTTTATTTTTAAATACTGTCACTCTTTTTCCACTTGAGTTCCAGACAAAATTACCTTCATGATAAAAGATTTCAAAGTATTTTGGTCTTTCTCCTTTTCAATGATTTATCAAAAATGTTCAATTATCACAAGTTACTCTGTCAGTTTACGATGAATTAAGTTGAGAAATAAAACTTAACATGTAAGAAAAACATCAAAACGATAAAACATTACTAATGTACGTACTCACAAACTGACACTTCTGTTGTGTTGTTTGAGGAATTGCTCCGAAATGTCTGCGCTTTTTAGTCTCGCTCGCCCTTTTTCATTCTCCACTCCGTCTCTCTCCCCCTCTTCACCTGAAACACTAACATCACTACTGAGATGGCCCAGATGTTCAACTGAGTCACACTTCTCAAGATCTGACATGATGGTCTGCAAGCTGACAGTGGAAAGAGAGTCTGAACCAGATCTCTTCACTGCTGCTCTTCCCGTGTCCCCCCAGCTGGAGATATTATGCGTCTCCAGCCACTCCTTAGCATTAGACACACCTACTTCTCCATCCACCCTGTCATTTGGTCTGGGGTAGCCTCCACCTTCAGCCCCTGTGCTGCTGATTGTCTCTGCTCCTACCGGAGGACTCCGCCCACCGCATGATTTGATTGGTCCATCGTCGGGTTGGTCCTGCTCTCTCTGAGCGTGGATCTCCTCACTGATTTGCTCCAGGTGACGCAGGGTGTTGGAGTAGTCTAACTTGGCTTTGGAAATATGTTCCTCCAACTCTAAAATCTTGAATTTGTGCTCCTGCGAAACAATTTTAATTTTCTTTGACTATATATAACAACACAGTTTAACTAATTACTTGAGTGAAAGGCATGTTTGTTGAGCATATTACACTTCACTTGGCTATCACAGAACTCAGTTCAGTAGATCAATGGATTTCCACCTTTCTGAGATAAAGGCACCCCCCACTTTCTACCCAATAACATTCTAGAACTTGACGTGTATGTCATGTTCTGTATGTAAAACATGAGAAATGGCATATATATAACATGCAACTGACTAAATAAAACAAAAATGGGTTAACTTTGGGAAACATTCACTGTCTCTTTTCCAAAACATTTTCTCACACTATATAGCTGTAACAAAATCTCAGCATTAAACAAACCTCTAGCGTGTCATTGAACTGATTCTTGAGCTCAAAATAAGGCTTGGACTTCAGGATCACTCTCTTCAGAGACTTCTGCAGCTCCTGCACATGAGCCTCAGCCTCCTGACACAGCTGAGTGACGCGCATGTGCTCGCATTCACTCATCACACGCTCCGCCTCCGCCTCGTTCACCTGAACACCATCAGAACACTTACATATCACTGCTGTGCATGACTAAAATGCACTGTGTGGGTATAGCAGCGTTAACGTGTTTTCACCTGGACCTACTTCAGGTGTATAAGCAGATGATTCATACGTGGAGCAAACAGGCCATTTGTTACACAATGTGATCTATCTATTTACAAAACAAATTAGAGTAGGTTTAGAGTTTGACATATTTGACTACTGTAAGTAGGTAGAGTAGGCTGTTTCACAGAGGCTAACAATAGCAAGCTAACTTTAAAAGCATAAGATTCCACCCTCCATTTAGAGCGATCTCCAAAGCCACACTTCCTCCAATAGTGTGCAAAGGTATGCTAATACATAGTTTGACAGGCAAGTAGGACATACTATCATTGCATCCAGACCAAATACAATGATTGGACAAATATTTTAGGTCTTCTATGGTCCTGTGCTGGAGGGACGTGACATACCTTTGAGGTGGCATGATTTAGCATCTCTTGCCAGGTTGGGTCCAATGTTTTGACAGCAGTGAGGCCCTGTTCAGCCACGTGGACCATCTCCCGAGCAGCCAGGTGCATAGAGACGGCTCTCTCAAATCTAAGTGCAGCTTTCTGAGTCTCCTGCTGAGCCTGAGATGGTTAGATTCAATCATATTGCAATTCAGACCAGATGGTTTCAAAAGATGAAGGTTGCATTAAAAAAAGCAAGAGACAGTAAGATGATATGCTTGATATGGGCTGAACTGTCCAGCCAGCATGATTTATAAGGAATAATCACTGACAATCACAAAACATGATGAGATGTGATTGCTTGGTTACCTCTTTTGCCTTTCTTCGTGCTTCATAGTAAGGCCTGGCTTTCTCAATACACGACCCTAGTTCTGTTGTCTTGGCCTTGAGTTTCAGCACAGATTCGTTCATGACCCTCCTGTGGCTGGTCCGAATCTCCTGACATCGGAAAAGTTTAAAACTGTTTTCACAGACCACATGGAGTCTTCTTGACAGCTTTATAACAATGACCAAAAGCTTGTGGATTGAAGAAGTCGTACAGATTTCAAAATTTCACTCACTTGGAGCTCCAGTTCCAGCTTGTTGATCTTCTCACTGGCCTCATTTAAACACTCAAGCTCCTCCTAGATACAAGAAACAGAGGGTGGAATTTTTCTAATGAATATCATGAGCATTAATTAGTTCGCCATCTCCGTGTCACTTTTTAACTTGGATGCGTTTAAACTCTAAGCAATTGCTGCGGGAACTGTCATGAAACTTTGGCTCACATTTTGACTTCATTTTTGAAATATTTATAAACTACAGATCTGTTCAGCATTTGGCAAGCAGTTGTTTGTTAACATTATTTAATAAATGTAATTATGACATTGGCATATATCAGTTTACACCAGATAAACTGAGTATTAAGAGTTTAGAATGAAAATACTAAGTTAACTACTATTGACTTGAGTGTGAAGCAGGATCAGTAATGTGTAATGTAATGTATATGTATATGTAATGTATATGTATATGTATATGTAATGTATATGTATAGGTATATGTAATGTATAGGTATATGTATATGTATAGGTATATGTATATGTAATGTGTATGTATAGGTATATGTAATGTATAGGTATATGTAAGTAATGTATAGGTAAATGTAATGTATATGTAAATGTAATGTATATGTAATGTATAGGTATATGTATATGTAATGTATAGGTATATGTATATGTAATGTATATGTATATGTAATGTATAGGTATATGTAATGTATATGTAATGTATAGGTATATGTAATGTAATGTAATGTATATGTAAATGTAATGTATAGGTATATGTATATGTAATGTATAGGTATATGTAATGTATATGTATATGTAATGTATATGTATATGTAATGTATATGTAATGTATATGTATATGGATGTACTGCAGTGTGAAGTGTGTCAGTTTACCTGGATTCTGGGATCTAGTTCCTCCTCCTTCAGGTTTTCACGGACCATGTTTTCCTCTCCACACTGAGAGTCTTTATCCTCCGGCTCTCTTCCATCAGCGTCTCTGCCATCGTCCGTCTCCCCCGCTACAGGAGCTCCAGAACCCGCAGGACTTTCACGCAAAGCCGCTGGATCCATTCACGGGCCTCTTTATGTACGCAGGATCAATTCGTGGAGCTGAACGAGGCGAAGGCGGACGGATCCGAAGTGCGACAGAGTAACGCGGTACGTGTTTACAGTTTTAATCGCGTCTCCCTCATTCGTGCCTGGGAGAGTTAACATCGATTCGTAGGTTTGACGATGCACCGGAAGGTAAATTAGAGTGAAATAACATCGCATGTGATGTTATCATCACCAGTCGCTCATAGTTAGTAGATCTGATCCGGATTCACACTTCGACCCTCAGCTGTCGCTCGGAGCGTGAGCGGAGTAAATAGAAAACGCGTTTGTAAATGTTTTTGGGCTCGCTGAGCTACTGTAGTGTGACGTCACGCGTGACGTCAGTGCGCGTATTTGCGTAGCTTCATTTTATAACAAAACGTTCAATCTTCCCTTTTTTTCGACCTCAACTCTCCGATTTATACAAAACTGTAAAAAACCTGATTTTTTTTACCAAAAAAATTACAAGTGACTTAACAAAAAACAAATGTTGCAATACGGCGCTGTTCACAACATCTGTTTATTTTACTTTGTATTTATATCATTCCTGTATCACACTCGAGACATGCTGAAATTTTATATTTTGTAAAAATAATAATAGTGATCATATTTTGCCTGATTTGTGAGTCTGCTAGACATGAACAAATATATTCGAAGCAATAAAGTGGCAAAAGATTCAAGAAATGTTTTATTTCCTCTCTGAATTCCAGTATTGCAGTACACAAGTATAACCAAGGTTGACTGATTTTCCCCAGCATATTCAAATCACAATGCTATGCACCATACAGACAATTTAATAAAGAAAACATACAAGTTACTCTTAAATTCTTAACATTTAAAGGCACTTGGAGCCGTGTTGAGTTGAAAAAAATAAATGTAACTTTCTTAACATGTATTTGACATTCATTTCGTGTTCCTGAACGGCTTGTACTTGTGTAGAAAATGTTTCCAACTGATCAGCATAAGATTTCAGTTTATAGTTTCAGTTTCAGACGTCAGTTTTGATGTAAATCCTGTTTGACTTTTTATACAGAGAAATAATGGAACCTGAGATACAAAATCTGATCAATTTACCTGTTATCTTTGGCATCATATCTTTAATTTCCATCACAGCCTTGCACAATGGAATTCTTAAGACATTTACAGACATTATAACAGTAATCTGATTTCACAGCTGTGAAGGGAATGGTAGTGAGCAATCTTAAGACAGGCTGTAACAAACAAGTGCATCAAATATATTTTTAAGGTCTCTGGTGAGGAAGGCACAGCCCACCTCAACTCCAGGTTGGATCATACTGACTCCAACCAGCAGGTGGCGCTACATAGATCCTCTTGCCACGTGAAAGGAAACTAACTACACCTCTATACCCTGCTCGTGGGACTCCTGACTTTAGGTCATCCATAACGCCGAGGTTACGAGCCAGGGTTTTAAAACTGTCAGGACTGGAATACTGTATTCTAAATGGGCCAGGTCCAGACAGTTTACCACTCTGTAAGTCTTCCACAGTCACAACTTGAGCACCATAAACTTCCTTATCAAAGTTCTCATCGTATGTCTTCTTATCCAAATAAGACAGATCTAGTGTTGTAAAAGGCACAAATTCGGTATTGAGCTTAATAAAGCGGAGGTATTTATCATAAAACTGACCCAGACTCACACCCTTACGGCCAAATGTTAAAGTTCTGGAAATTTCTGGTCTGATGCAGGATCTGTCTTTGCGTTGATCGGGGTGGCGCATCCAGTCATCCCAAAATGAGGCAGGCCATTTTGGCTCAAGCTCTGCCCAGAGATCCTTGGTGAGCATCCAGCCCAAGCCTGGGAAAAAATCTGTCCTGTACAGCAGGCTTGCTTTAGCAGGATCAACATATCCATCCCTGCCATTGTCATTCCAGGCAGAGACGCACCACAGAGTTGGGTCTGATTTCAGGACTGGATGAAGCGCTCTGAAGTACTCAAAGAAATCAGGAGCCACCTGATAAAAGAGAAAACAACCAACTGAGTTTCACACAAATGATCAATGAACATGCGAATCAGCAAAGTGAAAATGTTAAAGAAAAGAAAGAAAAATAAGAAAAATAACATTAATGAACAATAAAGAAAATTAACATTAATGAACATTAAATTTACCTCTAAATCATCCTCCACAATAACAACAGATGTGTAAGAAAACGTGTTGAAAACTTGGTTCAGTGCCCAACGGTAATGGCGTGAGATTTTGTAGTAACCCTGGAACTTCTTATGCTGTGAAGGTACAGAGATATCTGACAGATCAGGCTGTTTAATGTGAGTCAGCTGACTGCCATATGAAGCGATCACATTGGCCGTTTCCTCGTGCCCGCAGTCCTGGCTCACTATGATTGGGTGGAGCTCGGGTGATGGGCGGTGCTCCAGGAGTTTGTCAAGGCATCGTTTCACGGTCACTCTGTTACAGGCGATAACTAATATGGGGATCACGACAGGGGCTGCTGCTGATTTTGACTTGGTGACAGCGTCGTCATGTCTGTTGTCTTCCCAAAGCGATATATGGCTCTTGATCTGCAACAGAATGTCTTTCTGCCATTTAAGTTCTGCTTCAAACGCATTGGCCAATCGCATCACCTCATCAAGAATATTTCCAAATTGTCCTCCTCCTCCTCTTCCTCCTCCTCCTCCTCCTCCACACCCATTTTATCGGGTTCAGGTTGAGTGAGAGGGCGCCCCCAGAGGACAAACATGAGAATGACATTCCAAGCCACAAATATAAAAGCTCCGCAAATGATAAGCGCGCTTCTCCTGCGGGGCATGACCGAGGACGAGGTGCGGGACGGGGTTCAGAAAAGCGGATGTAGGGGACAAAACAGCCGGGGCATTTAAAACAGGAGGGAGGGGTACATCTGAATACTCTTTACATGCTTTGCGTCATAGTTATATCTGATAGCGGGTACTTATAAAATGAAACGAGACGGGTGCAATAATTAATAAAGACATATTCCATGTTTTCCAGGATTGTGGCACGATTGTCAGCAGAGCCTGTGAAATAAATAATACGAAATGATATTAGGCAAGCAAAACAGTGACGTGTAATGAGACTCATTGGTGAAGGTTACGCGTCAAGCATCGACGCATTTGACACGTCATAGCAGTCCCCAAAAAGACGCTGTTTGTATGAAACGTCCGTCGCGAAAAGAAAGTGATGACGTCACAACCGCGTCACGGCCACCGACGCGCAACATCGTGCGATATGGAAAAAGTTGGCAGACGTTTTCGTTGTTTTGATTTCAAGTATCGAAAACTGGCTTGTGAAATAATAAAGTTCCTTATCAAAGTTTGTCTTTCAAAAAGGAAGTTTCAAGAACGTCCCACCCGAAATCTCACCCACCACCACGACTGCCGTGAAACATGACAACACGTCCACTTACGTGCTCCGGCGTCTCCTTCAGTCTCCAGCTCGTTCATACTTCCGCGATTGTTGTACCCTTTCAGATATTCCAGGTGATTTAGTTTGGTGTGATGTTTATGAGAGATTTTATTTCATTTTAAGAGCGATAAACTTCCTGCCTTTCCCTTACAGCCTTCAAGAATGTTACCGTACTTGACTTCCGGCTGACGTCATTGGAAGGAGCCCCGCCCCTCTCCAGGCGCATATAAAAACTTCTGCAACACCTTCTTGAAACGTCTCAAGTGTTCAACATCCATGCCTGCTGTTTAGTTTAGTGTTATGGGTAAGTCAAGGGTTAGAGACCTCTGGATGCACGGATGTATTAGAGCTCTTGGTGTATGTGTCTTTATTCTGGTGAGGATCCTGTTGCAAGAGCAGGTGCACAACTTATAAAACATGTTCTCTTCAATGGGAAAATCTCTATATTGTCTACATCTGGAAAATGTGGTATAACTGCATTGCACGGTTCCAAGAGTCATGGAAAACTTGGAAAATTTGAAAGAATTAAAACAGTGATTTCCAGGTCTGGAAAACCTGTTGAAATACAGTGTTTAAAGACTTTAGTAAAACATACTGCTCTCTGAATAAATCTACTGTTGTGTGGTTGAAATCCCAGGATTTCTTTATTTTTTTGTCTTACCAGAAACAGCACTTGCCTCCTGGCACACAAATGAGTATTTGCTGCTCAGAAACTCAATACTGGGGGGGAATCTGAGCTCACTTGATAGATATCTCTCTGAATCTGATTATTAGTATGCTTCAATGAATACAAAATAGTGCGCTTGTGGTGCTTATGCAAACAAAACGCTATACTAATATTTGAGTACCCTGTTATTACGTATTTGGCGTGCTGTAGATGAGCTTGATTTATTAAATAGGACCATGTGGCAGAGAGGTTTATATAATTCAGAAGGGGTTTATCTTACAATAATAAGCACATGTACCTTAGCTGTACATTATTGCGTATTTACAGTACATGATTTGAAAATGAAACATTTAATATGGGAGGAGAGACCGCAGTTATAAAAAAGACATTAAATCAGCTGCCATTTAACTGTTAACAGCTTATTGGTCCTCTTTGAAAAATATTTGACTACCATAAACCACTATTAGCTAGTATTCCAGAGAGCTGTTTAATAATGTTGCACTGTTAACTGTTGTTTCAGTATTTTTGGTATTCTCTGTATATATTGGGTTATATTGTCCCAGCATGACTGGTCAGTTTGTCTCTTATGCAGGGTACAAAAACATGCATAACCCAAAAGCTGTCCAAATGCCGTAATGACAGTATGTTTGTGCTTCATTTAAAGTTTCACAGTTAGAACGTAACAACATTTTATAGACACCACATGGTATCTGAACACATGGCACTAGCAAAGGTCATAGGTTCGATTCCAGCAAACACACATACCTATAAAATGTGTTGCTTGAATTTAATTGTAGATACTATATGTATTCAGATGGACAATGAAGACAAAACATTTTATTTTTTTTTACCTTTTTCAAGTGGCCCATTTGTGCAAAAGAACAAAACATTTCATGAACATATAACAGAATTTATATATCTGAAAAAATTATTTACATTACATGCAGCATATGCCAAAAAATGTACATCCAAAGTGTGAGAGAATGTTTATGAGCTTACGTTTGCCTTCAATGTAAATCTGAGATCATTTGCATTATGTAAAATATATAATGTTGTAAGAAATGTATTGTAGCACACAAGAATGCATTGGTGAATTCTTCATGAGAGCAAATAGAACAGTGATTTTGTACTACTGTAATATTTTTTCTAGCCAGATCCAGCCCTTTAAGAAAAAAATAAAATTGTTAAAAATTCTCATTATTTGAAGGGATTTACAGGTTGAAAAAGACTGTTCGTCATAGACAGTAAAAACGTCATTGTCATCTCTTTGTTCTTAAAGACATTTGAAAAACAAGAACTGACTGCAGTGCATCATATGGGCATGTTTCTCCTGTTCATCTTACACAAAGCATTATGTTTAATAGAATGAACTCCACCAAGAATCCACCCAGCTAAGAGGGAATGTTCTTAGAATGTTGGCTAATGTTCTGTAAATGTTCTCTGACATTCTCAGTTATTTTTGCAGTAACCTTAGTAGAACCTTATATATCATATATCAAAACATAATTCTTAAGTTGTTAGTGGAATGTTTTAAAAACGTTATAGAATTAAAAAATGTTCTTATAACCAAGCCTTAACGTTAGTATAACATTTAAAACTTACATTCACTACATTCATACAACATTCATAGAACTTTCAAAATAAAATTTTTAATGTTTTTGTTTTTAATGGAAACGTTAGGGAAAGTTATTTACAACCTAAAATTGTTATCTGGGCAGCTTGCTTTGATTTTATCATTAATTATTGGTGATCATTGTGTAATTTCTTGTCTATTAAGGGGGAGTGTTTGTAACAGTTTGGTTCAGGACAGAGGGTCTAAATGGACGCATGGGCATGATCACAAAAGTAAAGACCCCCACTAACATAAGAGCCAATGTGACTGCGACAATGGCTGCCACTGTTGTGTAATAGCACTCATTAGAATACATAAACCTTCTCACACGACTTCTTGTCCTGCTTGGAGGTCTCCCTACATTGACTGTAGTTGCAGGTCCAAGGCCTTCCTCCATGACTCCTAGAGGGTCACTGTTTGCCTGCTCCTCTTTCTTCTTAAACACTGGCAGATTCACGGTGGTTTTGATGGGGCTGTTTGGTGGAGGTTTTTTAAGCACAAGTTTGCCCTTGCTGCGTTGAAAGCGTACAGACAGCGCTCTCTGCATCTCAGGAGGAAGTCTGCGGAAGATGTCCTCGTTATTGCCCAGATGTGGGAGGTCCCGGCCGTGTTTGATTTCGGTTGGTTTCCTGCAGATGGGGCATGACAGCGTTGTAATCTCAGGCGAGTTCACGTTGATGCGTGCAAGGCATTCCAAGCAAAACGTGTGACCACAGGGAAGTAACTTGGGGGCTTTGAAGACGTTGTCAAAGTTGCAGAAGCACACAATGCACTCTGTGTCTTCCAGGTCATTTTTGGGTGGCTCCGTTTTGTGTTTTCCTGGCTCCGTGTCACAGGGTTGCCTCCTCCCCTCCTCGCTGCGACCCCGCGGTCGCCTGACGCCCTGCGTCCTGTCCCGGTGTCTTCCTCGCTCACTCTCACGCTCTGTATCATTACTTCGACTTCTCCTAAGAGACTTGTGACGTTTCTCAGATGTCCGCAGGTTAAAGCTGCCCTTGCTTTCCAGCTTTGGTTTGATATTAGGCACTTGCCCTTTTTTGGGGCTCTGAGGTCCGTCCTCACCTCGCCTCCCTTTGTCGTCGCTCATGATCTAAAGTTGCGGGTCCACAGGAGCAGATGAGGAGAAACTGAATGTACCGTGATCAGAAGCTGAGCCAGTCAGCCTGTGATGAAAAATGAAAGTTACAACTGATGGCATTCACAACAGTTTTTACAAGATCCCATCAGCTATATGCAACAGATATGAATATCAGGGTCACGTTTATTTTAAAAGAACAATGAAATATATTTACATATGTAAAGTTTTTCTGTGGAAGGCACAGGACCTTCCACAGAAAAAAAGAACAAAATACAGCAGAAAATCATTTTAATATCAATAGTGAAACTTCAAATAAGTAAATAAAGACCTTTTTAAAAGTTAGATTTTAAATCAGTTTTGGAGGGTGAAGAGTTCCAGAGTTGGGGGCAGTGACTGCAAAAAGACCTGCATGACCTTTAACAAAGATCACTTGTGCGTTAGAGAAGTACAGAAGTACAGCTGTATGTTTTCACAAGTGAAACAAGCTTGTTTTCAGATCTCCTGCTCACCAAAGTGTGCAACTAGGAAATTCAACAGTTTGGTTATAATCTGGGCTTTACCACTAGCAGTCACCAGTAAGCAAGTACACCAGTATAGTTACTTACACAAATGTATACATTAATATACAATATACAAAGGATACTTTGTTATAATGACTCATTTTATGGAAGTCACTTATAGTTCTTATAGTATAAGTCATGGAATGTGAATTTACACTCACAGACTCACTAAACACACTAAATCACATACTGCTAAAGTGCTTAAGATGAAGTCAAAAGACTTTATGAATCCAAACCAGAATATCAGCTTTAAGAACAGTTTGACTGTGTCAGATTCCACGTCCGTTCAGTGTGATTATAGTAAAGTTTGAACTGCATGGTTCAGCTCAAGTATGTCAAAGAAAAGGAATGTTTTAAAGCAAACAATGTGTTATACAGAAAAACAATGAATCATAATCAAATCTGATATACACAGCTGACAGAAAAAAAGCTTTTTAACCTACTTTAATAGTTTTAGATTTTTTACATTTTTTTACATTACGTTTATTTATCTTTTTTCAAAGCAACATTTTGTCTTAAGAATCAAGACAAGTACAATACTTTTTAAGTTTTATCTTTAACCATATTACACACTGACACAATCTGCTTTATAGAAACATCTTCATTTTTAGGTGCATTAAATATACTGTGACCTCTAGTTAAACGAGTTCTTTTCACAGCGTGTTTATTTTATATCACTGCATTTATTGTGCATCACATATTTTGGAGTAAAACACTTTGCAAATGGAAGCCACACACCCACAACTGTTGACTAAGCATAAACCAGTTCAAGTCAGTTGAGGTTACCTGTCACAAACTGTAACAATGAGATTCCCCAGATAACGCAGTAAGGTTGTCCTACATTTGCAACTAGTTACCAAAACACTAATTATTGCTCTACATATACATACTAATATGAGTAAACAATGTATCATTTAATGTATTACTTTTTTTTAAAGCTTATAAGATAAAATCAAACAGAAAAGTCAAAACTTGGCATCTCTGTAACTACCTATGAGCTGAAGAACAGATGAACCCAAATGTTTAGGTGCTGCCCAAGCTCGCCTGGCTCCAGAAACACAAAATCCACTAGGTGTACATATCAGGTGTGAATCCAGACCGTTCTGTCCACATCAAAACTTCACCACAATTTTCATGAGTTGTCAATTGCTGTTGACGTGAACACTATGTCTCCACCTCTTGTTTGTTTTTCTCCATTTCCCTCCCCCTCTCTCACTCTCCTTTTTCCTCATCATACCGGCTGAACCTGTCCAGGTGTTATTTGAACTGGTTTCAGTCTGAACATGCAGAATGTATTATGATGATCACATAACAGTTAAACGTACATGCGATTTACTGTTACGAGCTCTCGACTGACCTTAAATGTGTCTGAATCTACCCGAATTCTCTAGATCAAAAATGATTCTGTGAGAAACTTCTTCAAGATGATAGATATTAACATTTGCTGAGAAAAACTGAAGAAATTGAGACAATTCAATTACAGTTGAAGCCCTGCAGTCTGCAATTTTTGCCTCTCTACCGCCATCTCTGTTTGAAAAATAACATTACAGGTTACTTTAAGTAGTTTTTTTTACGCAATCAATTCATTATTATAAAATCATTATTATAAACTTACCATTGTGAATCGAGGTAAGATAAGGAAAATGTGTTGAACACTGATCTGTCATGTACTTGCTCAATGACTCTTTTTTTTCAAAAAAAGTTATGAATTGCAACTTGAATTACCAGCTCAAATGAAAGAAACCCACCCACAAGACTTCAGGGGACTCTGGGCCCTAGCTGCGATATATATCATAAATTACATTCAACTGTTTTAGGATTATATACAACTGGTCCAATTGCTCAGAAAAGTTACAACATATCTCCTCACAACATGCTGCAGGATTTGAAATATTTCTGCCTGTATATCACAGAATGAGTCGAGTTGTACAGTGAACTTGCTTCATGGCTGATTTACAGATCACATCTGTAATCAGTCATCTAACACTGGAGGCAAATAATCATCACTGACTATTAATCCACATTATTAATCCAGGTTTATCTGCACCATGATATAAAACTAAACATGAATTTACATGAGAACAAAAAAGATGTTCACTGCCATCAGGAAGTCACTGATTTGTGTTCAGATTAATGTCATCCACAACACACACACACAGACTCTGTGTATAGTTGTTTGATTAGGGAGGAGGAAGAACTTTGTTACATTATTTTGTATATAATGCTGATAATGACTGTGCAGTATGTTGGCAAAGCGTTACACCTCATCATACACATACATGTCCTACCTGTATTTCAACACCTTTTAAACTGGCTTTAAAAGAGATAAATGTAAACACCATTGTCACAGAATTCACTGTGAGAATAAGAAACCCGACACAAGAGCAGTCTGTATAGATGTCTTGCTTATATAAGCCATATGCAAAGTTTCGGCACTTTGTTTACAGGCTTCAGTTTACAGACTGTTTACAGATTATACACTGTAAAAAACCTTTGCTGCCTTAAATTGTTAAGTTTAATCAACTTGGCTATACAAGTCATTTCAACATAATATTTTAAACCCTGACTGGTATAACTTAAAAAATAGGCAATTTTTCAACTATTTCTTAAAATTACAGCTCCAGACCAGTCAAGATTACAAAGAGTTTAAGTTGAAATGACTTGTGCAGCTAAATTGATTAAACTTAAAAGTTTAAGGCAGCAAAGTTTTTTTACAGTGTAGGTAAACCTAGACTATCGAGAGTACAGATATATATAAAGAGGAGTGGTGTAATGGTTAAAGATCTGGGCTGATAAGTTTTAGGTTCAGACTATGAAAGACATGATTCAAAAAAACCATCACCAAAGCAAGGCACCTCAACTACCTGACGTTCTACAGAGTATGAACTCGACAGCATCTTGATTTTGGATGCAGATAAATGTTTAATGTTTAGTTGTCAGTGTGTCATGGACAATAAGGAAACTAGAACTTTCTGATCTAGACCTTGACTTCATGTATGTGGACACCACCTACTAATTAACAGGTTTGGCCTTTTCAGCTACACCCATGACAAAGAACTGCACACAGTTTAAAGGCTCAGATATTTTCAGGAGAAAATATCTGAGCACAGAGAAGCCCAGGAGCTTCAAATGTGGCACTCTCAACAAGCACACATGTGGCTATGAGTCTCAATCTAGCAATTTATTCCTTCATAGAGAGCAGCTTCGGTATTATAAGCAGGTATCATAAAAGCAATGCTTAATTTCAAGTTAAGCAGATTGTACATGGTTAAACAAACTGCTGTTGTTATGGATCATGTAGTCGTACACGCTATAATAAAAATAAACGTAACCAAGACTGAGGCAATAATTTCAATGTTTTTCAGAAGTAGAAGAAAAACATTTTGACGACTTTAGCTACTCATTGACTAACAGCTAATCAAGGCTGTTCTTTCACTTCCTGTAACAAAGTTAGCTTGAGGGAAAAACTACAAACCACTGGAAACTATAAATCATTGACTTGTGGGGATATATTAACCATCTGACACAAGAACGCTTTATGTAGCAGAATTCCTCTTTTTGCATAGTAAAAATTCAATTGAAAAAATAATTTGCATGTAGGAGGCGGGGCTTAGCATGACTGTTTATTTCAAGATGATGCATCACATTCAAATGTTCTGAAATCCTGACACAGTTCAATTGCAGGGCTCGGTTGTTGCCACACATTAGCAACCTTTTAGCTTAAATGATTACATTTTATGGCATTGATTTGTTTATTGGCTGGTACATTTGTGGTTACCTTTGTCACGGTTTTAAACAAATTAATATCCCTGTTTGAGTATGTGAATTTTATCCTAATTATCTTCTCTAAACATTCCCAACATTATTTGAGGTCAAAATCTTTTATACTACATGACGCACGTGCAAAGGATTGCAGGGAGGGTAATATAATAAAGTGTAACAAAGTTCAGATGCTCTTTTTCACCTGTTGTTGTTGTTCTTTATTCTTCGCCACCTTCAGTTTTATGATGTTATGACCTCAGAAATTCTTCCTTGATTCTCATCCAGCGATATTTATGCCGATTCAGATCCTGTCAGATGCCAGTTTATAAATAACAATAAAAACAGGCGTGTGCTTGTATTCATAAACATTTCCTCATTCAAGCATGTAAACAGCCGCAGTAAAAGCAACTCCAAAACATTTGACAATCAGCAAATTTCAAAGCGAAACACTGCGCCTTATTCTGAAAATGAAACACTGAGGTTTTCACATAGCCAGTCTCATATCTCTGTACAGAATCTACGAGGTCTTACTGCTGCTGTCCTCCAGTTCTTTGGTCTTATAATAGTGAGGAACCACTTTAAAACGCCAGGTGTTATCAATCACCTGAAACAGAGAAAAAAAATTGGAATAACATATAAAATTAAATATAATTTAATTAAATATGATGCTGGGGTGTTAATGTTGCCAAAACACTGCTTTGCAGTTGCTACGGTTCTCAGAGTGATTTTAGCCCATTGTTATGTGGTTGCTAGAGTGTTTTGGATGGTTGCTAGGGCATTGCTAGGCTATTTTGGGATGCTCTGAGTGGTTGTTGAGCGGTTGCTTACTGGCCCAAGTAAAAAATTCCTGCCCAAGCCTAATATTCTGTTTTTCTTTAATGCCTAAACTGAAACAGATGTAGGTGGACTACAGTCCTGCCTTATGAACTCTTTGGTGGTGAAGACCAGCTCATGGTTGATCAACCAGCGTAGCTGCTCCTCAGATAGGGAGCTGTTGGGATAGACGTAAACCACCTGCTGGTGCTTGACAGTTTTGTAATCCCCTTCACTCAACCATGCCACATGGTAAAAATATCCAGCCATCACTGCCTGCAAGAAACAGATCGCAGGTTCAGTTCAAGTTCACAACTGACTCTTTGTCCTGAAACCTCACGTTTGAAACCTCACAATCTAAGGGATCAAAAGCTGTCCCAGAATGTATTGCAAGAAGCTTGGTGAAAAAAATACATTTCTTCCAAAATTTAGGAAGGAAATAAAGTGTTTTAAATCACTCACTTTTGAGGTTCCATTTGAGTTAAGTAGCCTAAACAGAAGCCAGATTCTTATCAAGGCAAGTGATGGACATTTAGGCAGATATTGGAACAGAGCTTTGCAGCACGATCTGGAGCTAAATATGTTAATACTTCAATTCTGAACTGCGCATTTACAAAGGAGGTCAAAAGACAGATCTGCATACTGTAACTCACACTATAACTGACACTTACTCACCTAACCTGAATTCCTGCATGCATATAGTTCAGAAACAAGAAAAAACATCAGCTAAATAAAGTAACTCATGCAGAGTCAGTAACCGTGTAAACATTCAGGCATTGTGTCGGCCTGTCAGCTGTAATCCATTCAGGTGAGAAACATCTTCCTTTAAAAACAGATGATTCACACTAACTGCAATTTCTCACCGAACTGGAACTACCGGACTGAAAAACAACAACAGGGCACAAGATAATTGTCCAAAGCCTCATGAATTCTAGAGATCGACCTGATGCAAACAGCAAGTTGAGACCAAAAACATTGATTGTAATTATCTGTGAATGCGGACGGTGCTGCAAAGCTCCACCTTAATCCTGTCCATCAGTCCCTCCAGCTGTTCCCGGATGTCCGAGTTGAGTAGCTGCTTTCCACCCACTAAAACAAAAAGATTGTATTTTCTGTTTAAAATTCCAGTCCACTCCAGTAAATAAAATCCACTCCAGCAGTTAGTCCACTTCAGTAACTACAGTCCAGTAATACTGTAACCGCAGTGTTTGTTAATAAAGCTTGACTTACATTAAATCCAAACCATTCCTGTAACATATTTAGTTTAAACTGTTGTTGATGTCCTGATCTTGATTTTGATTGGTTGACACACATTCCAACGTGTCGATTACTATATACTGGAATGTAACCACATTTTTTGTTGACAGAGCTTTAGTTACATTAAACCCCAAACATTCCTGTGATGTTTTTATTGTGTATACCGTGACGTTGTTGCTTATAATGTATTCTTAATGGATTTATCAAACAGGTTGTTTTCAAGGAGGACCCAGACTGATAGAGGAATTGAACTACTCGAGGAATTGAACTAATTCCATTGACAGCATGGAAACACAAATGCTAGGACAGGCCTGTGGATTTCTCCTTTAAGGAAGGCGTTCTAGACCAAACAAGTGTTTTGACAAAAAACAGAATATCTCATTAAACACAATTACCACATTATAAAAGTGTGTAATCATTGGTACTTTAATTTAATCGCTTATTTAAGCAATGTTTGCACATACACACACAGTATAGTCAAGACTTCCTCAGATCACTTGTAACAAAACAGAGGAACACATTTAAAGAGACAGCGCACACAACATTAAAAATGATTATGTATTCATCCTCATGCATTTTAAACTCATATGCTGTTTGATTTGTGGTCGAGGTTTGGAACACCACAATGGTAAGTAAATAATGACAGATATTAAGAATCAAAACATGTCTGAACATCACACGGGAGAAGTGCAACAACAAGGAAATAAACAAAGAAATAATTACTGCACGTGAAGAATAAGGTCACGTTTTGGCATTGAGACTCACTGATCAGATGCCAGAATAAACTTAGGTTCCCAGCCCACCTACATAAGAGGAAGTCAGAACCTTGAATGAAGTATGGACTCAAAACTTGACCTATTTTCACCAGTGTTGTTTATAAATATAACTTTAAAGGTAATTTAATAACAACTTTTACTATGTACACATGCCTTATTGACACCTGTTTAAAACCATTGAGTATTTTCAAAGTGAACCTCACCTTTAATTTGTTGTGAAAACAATTCAGAGTACTCTAAGAATAGTTTAATTTCTTAAGAAGCAGTTTTACGCACCACTGTGAGCTCACCAAAGTGGTTGAGGGCCCCCAAAGTGAAGACCAGCGTCTCGTGAGGAGGAGGATCCATGAGATCAAAGTGAATCAGGTCGTTTATGCCTGTTCACACAAAGACAAATAACATTAAATCTGAACTCCATTAAAGGTCTTTGTGTGTACACACTGACTTCACATTCTGTAAGTGGTGCCACACCCCAAATACACTTTTGTTTTAATCAAAACATTGTTATACCTGAAAAACAATCCCTAATGCTTTTGTGTTTACATGCATGCCAAACAACTCTGAAAATAAAACACACACACTTATTTTTTTAACGCACAGGTTCTGTAATAAAGAACAAAACTGTAATAACTGTGGTACAGGATTTATGACAAGATCTAAATATTAAAACAATCTTTAATTTTAGGTTGATCAAAGCAGCCACCTTTGCCTAGATTTGAGCTCTGCAGACACTAAAACGTAAGTTCTACATCAAAACATGTTGAAGAACAACCATTGTAATACTAATGACAAAAAATGATGGTACATATACAGGTAAAGGCATAACAGAATGTCTCAATTACATATATGTGACGAAACATGTCTGTTGCTGGAATGGTCTCATACTTTGAACAGGGAGTGATGATGAGAGACTCCATCTCTGCTTGAGCGTGGTAACTCTTCTGTTTGCAGAAGCCCAGATCAATTACGCAGACAATGCCATCAATGGTGAGAGAGGCCACCACAACCTGCAGACCAAAATCACTGTGTTACAAGTCAATTTATAGTCGGTGTTCATTTATATTCAGTATATTTGTCAAGCTGATCTGCAAAGCAAGTTTCTAAAGAGAAACTTAAAAAAAACCAAAACACTTGTTTTTTGTGCATGTCTTTCTTGCATCTTCTACAAGCTTTTAACAGACGTGCTGCCCCCTGGTGGCAGGCAGGGGTAATAGCCCCAGGTGTTGTAGGATTAAAGATGATGAAAGTGATACAGGCTCCATCATGTTACAATTTCTTATTTATTTAGTACTGGTTTGGTATCAAAGCACCAGTATTTCTGCCATCTTTTACCAAAATAAATATCTCGTCTTCACTAACTCACAACACAGATGATCTGTGACCTTTTCAGATCAGACTCAACAAAGCCGATCTGATCTGATCCAGTCTTGATCTTCTTCACATTGCAAATATAAACTGTGGAGATCTGATCTGATCTGATCCAGTCTTGATCTTCTTCACATTGCAAATATAAACTGTGGAGATCTAATCTGATCCAGTCTTGATCTTCTTCACATTGCAAATATAAACTGTGGAGATCTGATCTGATCTGTCTTGATCTTCTTTACATTGCAAATATAAACTGTGGAGATCTGATCTGATCTGTCTTGATCTTCTTCACATTGCAAATATAAACTGTGGAGATCTGATCTGATCTGTCTTGATCTTCTTCACATTGCAAATATAAACTGTGGAGATCTGATCTGATCCAGTCTTGATCTTCTTCACATTGCAAATATAAACTGTGGAGATCTGATCTGATCTGTCTTGATCTTCTTCACATTGCAAATATAAACTGTGGAGATCTGATCTGATCTGTCTTGATCTTCTTCACATTGCAAATATAAACTGTGGAGATCTGATCTGATCTGTCTTGATCTTCTTCACATTGCAAATATAAACTGTGGAGATCTGATCTGATCTGTCTTGATCTTCTTCACATTGCAAATATAAACTGTGGAGATCTGATCTGATCTGTCTTGATCTTCTTCACATTGCAAATATAAACTGTGGAGATCTGATCTGTCTTGATCTTCTTCACATTGCAAATATAAACTGTGGAGATCTGATCTGATCTGTCTTGATCTTCTTCACATTGCAAATATAAACTGTGGAGATCTGATCTGATCCAGTCTTGATCTTCTTCACATTGCAAATATAAACTGTGGAGATCTGATCTGATCCAGTCTTGATCTTCTTTACATTGCAAATATAAACTGTGGAGATCTGATCTGTCTTGATCTTCTTCACATTGCAAATATAAACTGTGGAGATCTGATCTGATCCAGTCTTGATCTTCTTCACATTGCAAATATAAACTGTGGAGATCTGATCTGATCCAGTCTTGATCTTCTTCACATTGCAAATATAAACTGTGGAGATCTGATCTGATCTGTCTTGATCTTCTTCACATTGCAAATATAAACTGTGGAGATCTGATCTGATCCAGTCTTGATCTTCTTCACATTGCAAATATAAACTGTGGAGATCTGATCTGACCTGTCTTGATCTTCTTCACATTGCAAATATAAACTGTGGAGATCTGATCTGATCTGTCTTGATCTTCTACACATTGCAAATATAAACTGTGGAGATCTGATCTGACCTGTCTTGATCTTCTTCACATTGCAAATATAAACTGTGGAGATCTGATCTGATCTGTCTTGATCTTCTACACATTGCAAATATAAACTGTGGAGATCTGATCTGATCCAGTCTTGATCTTCTTCACATTGCAAATATAAACTGTGGAGATCTGATCTGATCTGTCTTGATCTTCTTCACATTGCAAATATAAACTGTGGAGATCTGATCTGATCTGTCTTGATCTTCTTCACATTGCAAATATAAACTGTGAAGATCTGATCTGATCTGTCTTGATCTTCTTCACATTGCAAATATAAACTGTGGAGATCTGATCTGATCTGTCTTGATCTTCTTCACATTGCAAATATAAACTGTGGAGATCTGATCTGATCTGTCTTGATCTTCTTCACATTGCAAATATAAACTGTGGAGATCTGATCTGATCCAGTCTTGATCTTCTTCACATTGCAAATATAAACTGTGGAGATCTGATCTGATCTGTCTTGATCTTCTTCACATTGCAAATATAAACTGTGGAGATCTGATCTGATCCAGTCTTGATCTTCTTCACATTGCAAATATAAACTGTGGAGATCTGATCTGATCCAGTCTTGATCTTCTTCACATTGCAAATATAAACTGTGGAGATCTGATCTGATCTGTCTTGATCTTCTTCACATTGCAAATATAAACTGTGGAGATCTGATCTGATCTGTCTTGATCTTCTTCACATTGCAAATATAAACTGTGGAGATCTGATCTGATCCAGTCTTGATCTTCTTCACATTGCAAATATAAACTGTGGAGATCTGATCTGATCCAGTCTTGATCTTCTTCACATTGCAAATATAAACTGTGGAGATCTAATCTGATCCAGTCTTGATCTTCTTCACATTGCAAATATAAACTGTGGAGATCTGATCTGATCTGTCTTGATCTTCTTCACATTGCAAATATAAACTGTGGAGATCTGATCTGATCTGTCTTGATCTTCTTCACATTGCAAATATAAACTGTGGAGATCTGATCTGACCTGTCTTGATCTTCTTCACATTGCAAATATAAACTGTGGAGATCTGATCTGATCTGTCTTGTGAGGAAGACCAGCACATCTCAGTAAATAAACTTACAGGCTACAGGTTGTACAGGTCTCACCTTGTTGTAGGTTTTGGGAATTAAATATGTTGACGTTCAAGCTTATTTTAATTGAAAACTATGTCTGAAAGACCATGTTGAACACATGAGGAGATCTTCTGCACCAGAAATATTTAATGCGACCCAGAATCATAGCAGATCAATGTTGTATTATACAATAACTATTATTATATATTAATATTATTCAATATCTGTTCATTATTAACATAATAAACAATAAAGTGACGGTCATCTTATTACCAACATGAGATTTCGCTTCACTTTTTACGTTAGTAGCGCCTCCTATAACAACATCAACTTCCGGCGTCAGCTCGTTCTGTCAAAATAAAAGTCCGAGACTTTTATTAAAGAGAGACCTTCTGTTCGTTTCTCCTTTTCTAGCCTAGACATAAACGTTATAAAAGAAAATATCAACTTTTATTAGAAAAATCAGTTTATAAATTAATAAAATATGATAAATAATACGAAAACGTTAGAACAATAATTATGCAATTAAATACTATAATGTAATAAATATATTATAGTATACATAATGAACATGGCAGAATATAAAAAAAATGACAGAAATCGATATATATTATTTTTTAGAGTCTAGACGTACATGCAAAAAACATTGCATTGCATTGCAATAATATACACAATATACATTATAACATTAAAAATATACATAATATACATTAAAAACAGTGACGGGAAGCACTTAAAAATGCAACATGGAGAAACTTTGTCTTTGTAACAGACACGTTTAAATAAATCGATATTTTCCAGTGCTGAAAACACAAATGGTATATATGTCGACATTATGAAAATAGCAAGAAACGAAATGGTTTAGTTTAGTTTTATTTTTCTTCTGATAAAAGCCCATCAGGTGCGGGTTTCTCTGCTGGAGGAGGCGGTCTGTATAGAAACATCAGCCGTGACTCCTCTATTAAAACTTCAATACGCAGCAGGACTTTAAAGAAACGTGCCATAAAAACAAGTTTTTATTCAGTTTTGTATTTGTAAGAATAGTTTTGCTGGTGTGACACCAGAATGCTGCAGACTGATTTCAGACCAGGTGTTGTTATATGGACCGCACTGCTGCTGTCCTCTGTGGCTGGATACAGACCGGTCATTATTGTTCATGGCATTTTAGATGGACCCACACAGTTCCAGCTTTTGTCGAAATTTATCAATCAGGTAACAATGTATTACCGTGACTTTTTATAAGTGTTGTAGATCTGAATGCACGAGGGTAGAGTTCATATAGGGCTTATGTGCTTTTGTCATTTTATTCTTCATTTTTATAATGCTACAGAAGATCACGTTTGTGATGCCGTTTCAGTTTTGTTTTTATTTCTTTTCAGTCATTTTAATGTTTTCGATATCAGCTTGAACTTACATCAGTTTATAGCTAATGCAACATTTTAGCTCAAGTTTGTTAAATAATGTTTTAGTAAACGTCAATAACCCAGATAGTTTTGTTTTTGTTTTCCATATATGTAGTATATATGTAGTTAGTATATACATAAACATATATATATATATATATATATATATATATATATATATATATATATATATATATATATATATATATATATTTAACAATATTAAGGACATCTGACAATTATGCAATTATGATGTGTGTGTGTGTGTGTGTGTGGGGGGGGTTAAAATGCAAACCCACATCATCAGGTTTACTTCTGTTTCTCTTATAGTCTCATCCAGGTACCAATGTGACCACATTAGCTCTGTTTGACTACATTGCCAGCATGAAGCCACTGTGGCAGCAGGTGGAAGGCTTCAGGCAGGCCATCCTACCCATAATGCAAAGCGCTGAAGATGGGGTCCATCTTATCTGCTTCTCACAGGGTCATTCAAACTTATCCATCCCTATACACCACCCCTCTCCATCCTATATTTACCAAAATATTTGTCATTATCTCAGTTAGGTACAGACTTCTAATGTTTCGATACAAAGAGGGTCCAAATAGAAAGTAATACATTTTGTCTTCAATAATTCATTGATTATAATGTATTGTATCCTTTTATCATTGCAACGAATTGATACTAACCAATAAACAAAACCAAACATAAACAACATTTTAAACTACATTAATAATGGCATTGGGTTTATCTAAAACTAGACTAAAGCACTTTGTTTTAATGAAATAATAAGGAAAATTGCCGTCTCTTCGTCTCTTTTTCTCTCCGTTGTGATTTTTAACGGTTACTCTTTATTACATGCACAGGTGGTTTGATATGTCGGGGAGTTATTGCGACTCTTCCCACACACAACATTCATTCTCTGATATTCTTGTCTTCACCACTAGCTGGTCAGTACGGAGGTCAGTCCTGTGCCGTCTGCATTTTAAACCACAGCGCCTCCCTTTTCTACATGAAGCAGATTAATGACATATTTTGTGTTGTCCATGTTTTTACAGATTCGTATTATCTGAGGTATTTTTTTCCCAAATTTATCAGGTCAAGGCTGTACCACATTTGTTACACCACATGGGGACAAAAGATATCTATCTGTAACTACTGGAATGGTGAGAAGTTTTCTTTCGTGGAATAAGCTGATCCGTTTCTGATCCATTTCTATGATTAATGCTTCTTTGTCTGCACACTTTTAATATTGTTTCACATTTCACCCCGCCTCTCTCTCTTCCTCTGTAGATCCACACCAAAGAGAGAGATATCTACACAGCAGCATCTTTCTTGCCCCACTGAATGGTGAAATACAACATGCCAACTTACCAGGTCATTTAAGATAACTTCCATCACTTATAATGAAAAAATAAACAAATAGAGAAACATGCTAATTGCAAGGGAGGTCAGTTTGAATGAATTATTAGAAGAATCATTTCAGTTGTTCATTGAATGAATGTTTTATTGTTCTTATTTCACGTATGAAGCAGTTGAGTGTTTGTACAGTACTCAGATTACAGCATCTGTGTGTGCATGTCCTTTCCATTCTGTGGCCTTCAGTCCTGTTGTGTTTCTCTTCTGCAGCGTGGCGAGACAGCTTCCTGCGCATACAAACGCTGGTGCTGATTGGTGGAGAAGACGATGGTGTCATAACTCCATGGCAATCAAGGTCTCCGCAGATATTTTATCTCATGGTATTAGATATGTAGAATGACTTGTTTTTAAACAGCAGTGTTTAGTATGTTTTGATATACTAAACTGAGTTTTTAAGGGCCTTTTCTCCAACCAGATATAACATGTCGACAATTCGATTAGCATATAGGTTACTACTATCTGATAAAGTTCCTCAGACATACTAGTTAATGCTAATTGTTAATGCTAGTTAATCACAAGTTTATTGTACAGTATATTATTGAACTGTACTGCTGATGAATGTAAAGGGTTACTGTGTGTGGAAACGAACTAGACTGGAATGAATGTGAGAAATGTTTAGAGTGACATTTGACCTTCACTAGAAAGGGGAATATGTGCTGCTCTTTTAGGGTACACATGCCATGTCAACAGTACTAAATGCAATATGCTCAGGTCTTTGTGACTTACAGTAAAACTGTTTATCTGGTTTTCCTGTTTTCCAGTATTTACGGATTCTACGATGGTAATGAAACTGTGGTGGAGATGGAAAAACAGGATGTGAGGAACACGTGTTAGGCTTGGAATTTTTCTTGGTCATTTTTTGGTAGTTAAGCTTGTTATAATATAATGTTGTAATAATGTGTCCTCTCTTTCCAGTATTATCTGAGAGATGCTTTCGGCCTGAAAACACTGGACTCAACGGGAGCCGTTGTGAAGTGTGTCGTACCTGGAGTTTGGCACACGTCATGGCATTCCAACCTCACAGTCTACCAGAACTGCATAGACAAGTGGCTCACCTAACCCAGAGAGAGAAACAAGAAACTCATTTCCTTACACACATATACATGATCCTGTATTTTAACTATTTACACACACACACACTCCTGAATGTAAGCACAGATCAGTTTTGCATGTGGGGAATATGATTGTAGTTATTAATCATGTTATGATGTTAAATCTGTAAACAGAATATTTATAAACTACATAAACTATAAATGATTTTGTGACAGCTAGTTGTGTACGTGCTTGTGCTGTTTTAATATTATAAGCAGGTTATTTTGTCCAGTTGAATACAGCACTCAAGTTGAAGATCATACATGCCAAAAAACAATAACTCAATAAATAAAACGTCCAGCAGACTTTGTAGGCGTGACTTCATACAAAACCCGATTCTTCTTACTCCTCACCTGTGTGACGTCACACGGAGGAACAGGTACATATGACGTCAGACAGGTGGACCGGGCGCGCGGTGTCTGCTGCTCCGGTGCGGACGGACGAGACTTCTGCTCGGTAAGTTTCGGTAAGTTTCGGCTAGTTTCATCTGTACGGTTGTGTGTTTTCTTTCTCATCACGTATCACAAACTGTTGTTTGGTCTGTCGTGTCATGTTTACGTGCTCTGCAGGGTCAGTCTGACTGTTCGGGAATCAGCGGATTTCTATCATGTCGTGTTTTCGGTAGAGTTTGTCAAAGTTTAGCCGAACCGAGAGCTGCTGGTTTCATAAACTGAATGTTCACATGCTCTTACTTCATATACTTGACTTTGCATTTTTCATAAAGTGTTATTTATGTGCAAGTAGGTGTGGTGTGCACATAGAAAAGAAAATCATAAAAAGCAAAACGTTGAAAAAGGAAAAAGCACAAAGCCTCTTAATACATCATGCTGAGAGACAGAGAAAACAATATCTATATAGATATATATCTATATAGATAGATAGATAGATAGATAGATGATAGATATAGATATCTACTATATATATATATATATATATATATATATAAAAACAGCTTTTAAATGTGTGTTTGGATTAGTTGTGTAAATAGTGAGAGAAAACATTGCACACTGCAAAACAACTATTAGATTAACTCGTGTGTCAATATGAAGAGCTATTCAAGCTTATGATGATCAAATTAAAAATACAGAACAGCAGAAGCAAATACAGAAACAAGTCTGTTTGTATAATATAACGCCCAGCTGTGGATAACTGTTTCTCGTTTAATCGTTTAATCTATAATGTTTATTATTACAGCTGTCTGCTGCATGCACGATGACTTCGAGAGGTAAAAGTGAGACATGCCGCATCTGTGGAGGAGACCTGCGGGGGAACCGGCGGCGATGGCTGCATGCGGGCCACCGGACGGGGGCGCAATTTCAAACCCCAGCGGAGCTTCCCGGGACGAGAAGCCGGCCCAGATCCGTGCAGAGCAGCCCCCGGGGTATGAACGACTGCCAGCGTTATGTGTTTAAGAGTAAAGTGAAACAAACAGGAAAAATGCTGTCTGAAGTTTTACTTTTGTAAGTCATTAAAGCTGCAGTCCGCAACTTTGTCCTCTCTGTCTCCACTGAAGCATAAAAGTGCAGGTTGCTTTATGTACTTACAGCTTAAATGATAAATCTTTATTATAATCATACCGTTGTGAATCAGGGTCATTTACTTGCTTTACTTACTGTTTATTTTATTGCTTTATTTATTTATTGGTTTATTTTTAACCCAAAATAGTTACAGATTGCAACCTTAGTAGCATTTGTTTTAAATAAACAGGATTTATTATTATATTCTTCTTCTTATTGTATTGTATTGTATTGTATTGGGCAAAATTAGTTCCTCACCCTACATTTGTGTGACATATTGGTGTTTATCTACCTCTATCTCTACACTTTAATTTCTAGGCAGTACTTCATCTCTCAGTTCCTCTGGTTCAGGAACAGACCTGCTCTGTGTGCTGACACACATATTAGAGGAGCCTGTACCACGTGGGGACGGACAGGGGGAGTTTATATGTGGCAAGTGTGTGTCTGTTCTGGAGCGAGTTTTCAAGTTCGACACTGTCATCTCACGAGTCCAAGTTCTGTCAGGTGAGAGACTCCAGAGACTCACTCGGGAAAGGGACAAGATCAGGAGATGGGTTCGAAACTTGTACCACCAACAGAACTCTTTAAATTCCAGGGGTAAAGGAAGCTCCAGTGAGGATGAAGGGGAACCGGGAAGAGGATATCGAGAAATGCTGAGGGACAATATGGCTCTGGCAGAGTACGAGTGGTGGTCTGAGAGAGCCGAATTATGTCCACGTTACAGGAGAACGGGAAAACAGTGTCATAAAGACAAAAAATGTGAGTGTTGCGACTCCCTGAGAGTGTCCAACTCAGATTACGAGTCTGTTTGTGGCATTCCCCGTCACCTGCCCGAGCAAGCCATCACCTCATTGGGCCTCTCACAGGAGAAGTCCCGCAGCATGCCTCTTCATTGGTCCAGAGTGCCGTCTGTCAGATCAAGCCCCGCCTCACCGTCTGGTTCCTGTCACGCATTGTGGTCCCGATCCCGCACTGCTTCTATCAAATCACTGGATTCTTTAGATGGCAACGATCCATTTGATTGGCCGCAGGAGTCGGAGGATTCCTTAAACTCCTTAAACTCCATTTTCAAAGAGCTGAGGGAAATTGAAGGAAGGCCAGTGAGGTCACCAGCCGGAAGTCGCATTCCTGTGCTGGACAAAGGGGAAGCATGCAATGGGAAGGATGAAGTGGGAATGAAAGCGGGGTTAGTAAGGATACTGAATTTTGAAGATGAGGATAATGGCACAGGTGATGAGTTTGAGGAAGACAGTGAGGATGTGCTGACTGAACTAAAAGACGAGTTTATGCCATTGCAAAGAGAGGTGAGACTAATGTGTCTGTTAGCATTAGTTATGAAGTACACCTGCTGAACATGGTTTTGTACCTTAGCGAACAGATTTTCTCAATACTCTTTTGTTAACGTTTTCATTTTCTTTGCTTTTGTTTGCTTTTGTCTGTTAGGTACCTGCAGGTAGGGTTCACCTTGCTGTGACGCAGCTGCATGAACAGCTGGTTCAAGCTCAGTGCTGTATCAGAACTCTGGAGGCGCAGCTCAAGAACGCAGTCAAACAGGTAACCAGCACTCGTGTCAGTCAACCGAAGACTCCAGCACAGGTGATGAGGGACACGGCATTGATATAAATAAAGATGAACAGTGAATAAATTGGGTGTGAAAGCTCAGGCATGTGTCTGAGCTTTGTTTTTAAACAGCATGTTGTATGTAAGACACACCTTTTGTTAATCTTTCTGTTGACTTTTGAAAAGATTTGTTGCACAAGCTGTATTACAGAGGGTGTGTAGATTTGTTTGATTTCATATGCTCTGGGTTCATGGGTTCATCTCACACCTCATCCAGGAATCTTCCCAGACCAGAGCAGTTTGGGAAGCTATTGAAAAGTATTTCTGTGAGCCGGCAGCAGTGAAATAGCAGAGCCGGAATGAAGTCATACAGATTGCATGAACTGTCCCTCTGAGACAGAGTCATGCTGCATCCGGGACTCATGGTGCCCATTTGTGAGAGTAATAAAATCTGATATGTGTGTGTGTCACACAGGACAGTCTGAAGAGCAACAACAAAAATGACCTGATAGACAATCTCAGCCAATCACTGCACAGCAGAGAGAACGTGATCCAGGTAAATGTTGAATTCACAAACTCAGTACAGCCGTACAGTCATGGCATCAGTATGGGAGCCAACCCACAAAACTAGGTTACCATGGGTTCCCTCAGAAACTTCTGTTAGGTTTTAGGCTAGTGTTTTCAAATTATGAGTAAAACATGATCTTTTTATATTGTTTTACAACACAAACTGAACTAAGGTGACTTTTCAGACCTTTTTAAAACCGTGTTCTTGGTACATAAGATACTATAAGAGTTTTCTGATTCATCATGCAAATAAACTCACATTCTTCCTGTTCTAGTGTTTATGTAGCATTCATCACAAACGTCTAGGCCTTTTTAGAAGGACAGAAACAGATTGTGTGCAGGTCACAGATGTGTCGTGATAAACTGTTGCATCTCCTCAGGATTGTGTGACTTTAATCCAGACGCTGTGTGCTGAGCAGGGGGTGGAGTCAAAGGAAACGGACAGACTCATTAAAAAACTGACCAATGTTGTGACTGACAAACATTGTGAGTATGAGGTAAGGATCAGACTAAAGAACATACACACCAATCCCACATCTGCATGAAGACTGCTCGCCGACATTTTCACAGACCGTTGTTTTAAATTTAGCTAATTACAATTTATAATAATTACGATAGCCTGAATTAAACCATAAACGTCACCATATAATTTCTCATGAGAATGTCCACCAAATAACTTTTTTCTCTCTGATTTAGCTTCTTGGAACATTTCTCAACAGTTTAATTTTTTAATAATATAGCAATTTTTAAACTCACACAAATTTATATTCGCAAAATCACACATTACTCAAGAAATTAAGCTCTGACTAAGTCAGTCAGTGTGATATCATGACTGAGTAACAGATTAACTTCTCCCGTACAGCGTATGTGTGCATTACATAACAGAATATGATACTTTCTATTTGGTAGACCATAAATGCACATCGCTATTTTGTATGGCATGTTGTGCTACAATGTACACATGCAGATTATTGTGTATGTGTTTTTGTTGATATATGTTAATCAGTCTGCTCTGGAGACCCAGCTTTCAGAGGTGAGGGAGAGAGAGAAAACTCTGGAGAAACACCTGCAAGCTCTCCGAGAGGCTGGGAGAGAGAGAGACAGAGACCTGATGACACTCAACACTGTGCTGCAGTGTAACCAGGATGTTATTAATGTGAGAACACACAGTGCTCTTATGCAACAGCACACACACACATGCATACACAGAGTGTTGACTTTGGTCATCAACACTGCTGCTGTTGTACATGTGTTTAGGAATATAAATGAGAAAAATTATCTTATTCATTTTACATCATTTTTGCGTGATTTGTAGCTTCAGCTGCTAAAAGATATTAAAGCTGCAATCTGTAACTTTCGCCTCTCTGTCGCCATCTCTGCCCAGTGTTGACATGTTAAAGTCAAATTAAGCCAAACTAACATTTCCGGGAAAATCTGACCTGACAAACAAACCAAGAAATCATTATTATAAACTTACTGTTGGGAATTGGGGAAAGGTAACTGATCAATAAATAACTAATTGATTTTTTTCATTTTTAACCAAAAAAGTTACGCATTGAATACATTTTTGTTTAAATGTGAAAACATAGTCACACTGGAACACGTAAAGCTTATCAGTATTTTGTTTTCGCTGACAGCACCTGCGTGTAGAGCTTGCAGAGCGAGATCGAGCCCAGCAGGAGATGATAAAAGAGTGGAAGATGTGGAAGGAAAGAGATTCAGCCCTGACTGCACTGCTGAAGGACAATGAAGCATTTATTTCCCAACTAAAGGGGGTGCTAGAGAGTTCTCGCAGAGATGTGCAGGTAGACGTGTCTCACCCTGTCTCATCTGACCCCTCTTGCACAAAGCAGCTAATTTAGTTAATGTGTCATTTTAAATAGTCAACTATTATCGAATGTTTTCCCCCCAGACGCTCTCTGTCTCTCTGACTGGTCAAGGATTGGAAGGGGGTGGAACTAAGGCTGAATTGGTCAATCAGCTGCAGGAAAAAGAATCTCTGCTGACAGACAGTTTAAAAGACAGAGAAAAGCTCGGCGCCACCTTGAGGCAGGAGATCTCAAGACTCACTACAGCTTTAAAGGGTGCAGAAACAATCATACAGGTAACTTCTGACTGCACTTTAAAGACTTACTTATAGATTTCTGAACTACTATTTACAACCGACAGCTTCATACCGAGACTCCGAGCCACTGCAAACTCAAGATTTGATTTGTGAATGTTGTTTTGTGTTCCTCATTCTCCACCTTTTTTAAAGGACCAAAGAGAAAGTCACAGACAAGTCGTCACTGAACTATCAGTGGAACTCCGAAAAGCACACGAGGAACTGAGAGAGAAAACCAAAGAGAAGAAGGAGGCTGAACTAGAACAGAAGAATGAAAACAAGGAGAGAGAGCAAGAGGAAGGAAAACTAATAGTGAATCTTCAGAAGAGGGATAAACTCATTGAGGTGAATACTGTTTTCTCCCTCCACTGTAAGACATGTTAAACTGGCACTGGTAACTACTGGTATTGGTTCTGCACAGTTAAATAAAAAGGTGAAAGTAATTGTGTAAGTATTTTAAAGCTGCAGTCTGTAACTGTTTGGGTTAATAATGAACAAAAATCAGTTACTGAGCAAATACATGACAGATCTGTGTGATGAGCAGCACGGTGAGCCAGTTTACTGACATCTTGTTGTTCCTCCATAGCAAGTTCTCCTGGAGTTAGAGGAGCGTGATGGCGTTCTCACAGAGCTTCAGCACAACATTTCAAGCAGGCTTCTACCCAGTCTTTGATTTGCATAATTTATTTGTAATAGCCACTTTACAGATTATGATAATGAGAGCTTAACTGTTTGCTAAAGATCTGCAGCTCTGAATTTAGTTTTGTGATAGAAACATTTCTGTTAAGTGAAGGAAATGGAGGCAGACCAGCACTGTACTGCAGCACTGTACTGCAGCAGGATTTATGAAGGTCTGTACTGTATGTTTTGTCATTCTAACTTTAATTCATCCAGATGAGTCCAGACTGCCTTTCAACATTTTTCAGCATGTGATTCCAAGAAAATTTACACACCTGTTGATTTTCAGCAGTCGTACGTTTTTTGGTAACTTTCCGTACTGCCTTGAATAAATTCTGTTTAAATTTTGTTTAAATGTTTGGTTGATGATGGTTGCTGTTAAATGCTGCTTTTTGTCTGTTGTTTGATTTGTCTGTCGTGGTGTTTTCCTTATGATCTTACATTCATCCTGTATTTATAAATGTTTTCATGTATGTTGTTGATGTTGTCTTAAGGACATGGTCATGGTACCAATTTGGATGTTCTGTTTTGTTATGCCAGTGACAGGAAATCATTTTTCATAATAGTTGTTGTTGTTGATACGTCATAATTGTTGACATGTTTTCATTTTATTGTTATTTTATTTATTTATTGAGTATGCTGGAATTGTCCCTCACACCCCGCAGTGTACCTCATTTTCATTTAGGAAATAATCTTTTCAAAATGACGCCTTCAATTTGTGCTGGTTGTGGTTCTTAACGTTTTCAAGTTTTCTTTTATTTTGGGAAAGGTTTCTGAGAACTCAATATAATGGACAATAAAACCGCAGATGAATGAGTGAATGTTGTGTGACCATTTTAAGTGTTTGCTAGAATTCACTGGAAGTCAAACTGACCTTGTGAAAGTTCTTATTAAATTTTCCAAACTCCTCAAGTCAACATGTTGTGTGTTGACCAATGTAAACTCTTCAGTTAAAGCTTTAAAAGGTTTAACTCTTGCCTTTTTGTCGCCACTATTGTTTAAAGCATAAGGCAGGTAGGCAGGTGAGGTAAGCAGACTGGTTTGAACACTGATCTGACATGTTAAATCTAAAGTTACAGACAGCAGACATTTGAATTCTCTCTCGTCCTCAGATTTGTCCACCAGAGGTCACCAGCAGAAAGACGGAGCTCAAGATTCAGTCTGTGACTGAACTGCTGAATGCCAAATGTAAGTCATAAATCTTTCATGGTTTTCTTTTTTCTGTTCTCAACTTTTTAAAGACTTACAGTAAACTGTCTTTAATTTTCACGATTAATCAATGGAAAAAACAACACAAAAAGAAAATACATGCAAATGTGCATAAGTACATTTATAAAGATAAAGAATAAGAGAAATGTTCACCAGTTAAGTTTTGGTTTTCTAGTGGACTTACACAAAGAACTTTGGCAGAGCATACTGGGACTGAAAGAGACGTGAACTTTCCCCCACTTATCCAAACAACTCAGCCCCAGAAACCCCCCGAAAATCTGAGACGGCTACATATGTTGACTTCTATACTGCCACACACAAACACTCATAACCCCACATGATCAGCTCCACTCTTTACCTCTCTGCCCAACACCAGCCCATCTGGCCCCCTCCCCAGCAGACAGATTCTCAGAGCGTTCTCTCAAAGTTATCAAATACATTCTTGCTGTACATTTTCTCATATATCACATTTATTTACCAATTACTAAGATGTTTGAATAACCTTCTTATAACCAAGCAATAAAGTTAAATAAAATACAACATAAAACAAAACAAGTGGACGTTTTGAATGTTCCTATAACATTTCTAACATTTTCTCTCTGTCATATCTAAGTGAACTGCACGATAGTTCAAGAAAAAGCTGCAAGTGGAGGATTGCAGAAATTCCTGAGGATTTTTCTAATCTACAATCACATGCAGGGGCTTAAACATTCCTGCTTGTTTTCCTACAGAGAGAAATTAACATGCTCTATATTTGCTGTTTTATTACACTTGCATAGCAAACTTTATATGAACAACTGTACTAGTGGTTTATGTTGGAACAATTTACTGCCCATGGTTATATTCAGTGATCTCAAAACTCTCTCTCTCTCTCTCTCTCTCTCTCTCTCTCCCCTTCTGTATGTTTCATGGACGAATTTCCAGGAAGTTTTCTTCACTCTGAGGTCTGCCTCTACCTGCTTGTTTTCAGAGTCCTTGCCCAATGGTATAGTCCTTTTATTCAGCTAACAGGGAATGTTATCAAAAATGTTCTTGCAGTAACGTTAGTGGAAATTTTTTTAACTTTACAGAATTAAGTTTAAATAACGTTCTTACAACCAAGCAATAACGTTAATACAATGTCTAAATGGATGTTTTGAATACTGCTAGAGCTTTCAAATAACATTTTTAATGTTTTGTTACTTAATGGAAATGTTAGGGAAATGTTCTTACAGCCATCAAATATTTCCTCTAAGCATTAGCATTAGGATCTGCATAGTTGACATGTTTGTTTCCTTCGCCGGAAAGTTTCC